>JAJJWW010013648.1:0-133534 GCA_023531295.1 Papaver armeniacum
AATTCAAGTACAACTTCCCGCAAAGATATCTCCGCACCATCTTAGCATCACTGCCTCATACTCAGACCAAATCCATGTCCTGCGCCTGTAACCTGAGCTACAACCTCAAGCCCTTCATCTCATTCTGCCGAAACCAAGCCATCAGCTGTAACTCCCTTGCCTGCACTTGCATTGTATCAACTACACCAGCTACCACCTGCAGTTTCAGCTCAACTACAACCAAATATCACCATCAATACAAGCTCAGGCCACCAAAACCATCCAATACTCCATCTGCACTATCCCCCAGGCCTTGCCACTGTCACTAATAGCATCAGCTCATCTTCATGGCTGTTTTCACAACAACCAGCTGCTTCGTCCATCACCTACCAAGACCCTGCAATACTTCACAGCTGCATTGCTATCAGCAACTCAGCCACAACAAACAGCTCCACTCTCACCTGCTACCCTTCAACCTTCTCTGCAGCTTGTACTCAAACTTCAACCCATCACCATTGCTTCTGCTCTTTTGTAATCACCTGGCTAAACCTCCAATATCAAATTCACAACGGCACAGATGCAACACAACTTGGACCGCAGCTCAATCTCATACAGCTCCATATCCTGCAATATTAGCAAATTCCCATCTATTTCCTCTTACTGAGTTGTTCTCTATGGCACCAGCAGCTGCCTTCTGTAGCTTTCATAACCACCTAACTCAGGCAAACACAAGCATTCACTGTCATCCCCTCAGTTCATCACCACCTACTACAGCTGCAACTACCATCACTTCAAACCACCATATCAGTTCATCTGCAATTCACCCACCAGCACCTGAAGTCTCACAACTCCACCTGAGCTTCATATTCAACAATACCACCATTTAGCTTGCAGACCTAGTTTCTAGTATCAGTTCAATCATTCTGCAAATCACAACTCACTACAATCCACCAAATCATACATTCAAACCCTAAACTCTCTTGCTCCACCAATTTCACCATCTACAGATGTTGATTCTTCTAATGAGCAACACCCATCCTCCAATTTCAGATTCTGCAGCAAACCCTTGAAATCAACAGCTCCAACTTGAATTCAGGCTACCCACAAATTGAACCCATCTTCTCGACTTCAGCAACTAATACCCTGTGTTGTTCTTGCTCAACAATATCTATCCTGTCTTGATTTCATAGACTGCAATTCTTCTTTCATTCATGTAGTCTTCATATCTCACTCTGTAATTCTGCTCAAAGCCCGTTGTTCTTCTTCATCTCCTGAATCAATTTGAACACAAATTCAGCTCCAAAACCCCTTCATTAACCGATTCGGTCCAAACCCCATCTCTGATTCATCGATCTGATTTTAAACTCATCGTTAGCAGTCCAACAGATCCCATTTCATCTCAGTTTAGACTTCAACAGCAGCAGCTCCTCCTCTTCTCTCTATTGCTTCAATTTCTCAATTTTGTTACCATCAGAAACAGACCACATTCGTCTCAGCATCATCCCTCGATTTCATGCTTCTCTCTCTCGGTTTAGTAGCAGCAGCCGCTGTCTTTAACTCTCAATTTCAGGGGAAAAATGATTGAGATGAATGAGAGAAAAGTCTTCTCTCGATTTAGTTTTTAGGGTAAGGCTGGATAATGACACCCGGTCACCCCTGATAAGGGCTACTCAACTGGCAACCCCCTAACCATTGCTGGTTGTATTTTAATACTCCTCCCAAAAGAGTTGCCCCTTAACCTTGATTGGGCTCCAGATAGTGTTCGCCCCTGAAATGACAATTTTGCCCTTTGGCTCAATTTGGGTGATTTCTTCTTCTTTTCCTCCGTGCTACTCCAGAGTACCTAGTAACTCAAAAACACACGTAAAATACATAATTTACAAGAAAAATAGCAGATAAAGCATAAACAATAGATAATAAATAGGATGTATTCTACACCTATCAAAACACTAGGATACTTGACAAAAACATATTTACTGGAAACAAATGCAACCTAAACCTAACACTATTATGGAATTCCAAACTCAATTGCCCAAAAGATCGAGATAAGAGCATGGGCAAGAGTTATTTGGATCTAATGAACTAAAACAACACCAATAGACTGTCGCAAGTGCTGAAACGTGGCAATGTCTAATGGTTTGGTGAGAATATCAGCCAATTGTTGTTCAGAAGGCACAAATTCCATAGAGATAATACCATCTTCATAAATATCTCGAATAAAATGGTACCTGATGTCTATGTGCTTAGTTATTGAGTGCTCAACAGGATTCTCAGTGATGCGAATTGCACTTGAGTTATCACAAAAGATCTTCATTATTCCAGAATCAATTCCATAATCAGCAAGCATTTGTTTCATCCATAGAAGTTGAGTACAACATGACCCAGCAACAATGTATTCTGCTTCACATGTTGAAAGAGATTGTGAATTTTGTTTCTTGCTATGCCAAGCTACAAGATTCATTCTTACATAGTAGAATCCTCCTGATGTACTCTTTCTGTCTTCCACACATCCTGCCCAATCGGCATCTAAATAGGCAGTAAGATTAGTGTTAGTATCAAAAGTGTAAGAAAGACCATACTCGGAAGTGTGACTGATGTAACGTATGATCCTCTTTATGGCAGCGAGATGAGATTCCTTTGGATTTGCCTGAAACCTAGCACATCAACCAACACTAAAAGCAATATCAGGTCTCGTAGCAGTGAGATACAAAAGACTTCCAATAATAGATCGATAAAGTTTTTGATCCACATTTACGCCTTTCTCATCTCTATGTAGTTTACCCGTGGTAGGCATATGAGTGAGTTTTGGAGTTGACTTATCAAGACCAAACCTTGAGACAAGATTTTTTGCATATTTTTCTTGAGATAAGTAAATTCCATCCTTGTGTTGTTGAATTTGTAAACCCAAAAAGAATTTTAATTCACCAACATTGCTTATTTCAAACTCCTTACCCAGAGAGACTTGAAAATCTTTTGCAAGTTTCTCCGATGTTGATCCATAGATGATATCATCTACATACACTTGAGCAATAACAACATCTTTTCCACTCTATTTGGTAAACAAAGTTTTGTCAGCTCCACCTCTTGAAAAACCTTTCCTAAGAAGAGAAGTGGTTAGTTTTTCAAACCAGGCACGAGGTGCTTGTTTTAACCCGTATAATGCCTTATTGAGTTTAAGGACATGATTAGGGAAATCAGGGTTTTCAAACCCTTTAGGTTGAGCGACATAGACCTCTTCCTTTAAGTTTCCATTTAGGAAGGCGAATTTAATGTCAATCTGAAACAGCTTAACCTTAAGAAAACAAGCATGAGCTAACAACAAACGAATGGACTCAAGACGTTCCACAGGAGCAAAGGTTTCGTCAAAATCGATTCCTTCAATCTGTGAATAACCCTGAGCGACAAGTCTAGCTTTGTTTCTGAAAATGGTGCCAAATTCATCAGACTTGTTCTTGAATATCCATTTAGTACCAACAATATTTATATTGGGGGAACAAGGTATGAGTTTCCATACGTCTTGTCTTTCAAATTGATTTAACTCTTCATGCATTGCGTTCACCCAAAAGGGATCACTAAGAGCTTCATCAATGTTTCTAGGTTCCACTTGCGATAGATAACAACCAAAATTGAAAATATTTTCAAGTTCACCTCTCGTCTTAGCAGTAGAGTCCTTGCCGCCAATAATATTATTAGTATCATGATTCCTTTGAACCCAAAGGTGTCGTGCGGAGACATGCTCTTGTTCAAGAGGAACAACCTGACTAGAATTTTTCTCCTCATCACTAGAGATATCAGGATCAGCAACCGTTGGAACAACTTCTTCTGATTCTGACGTTTCCTTGACATTCTCAATTGTCTCGGTTGGAGGCAATTCAGTAGGAGAGTCATCATGATGAAATTTACTTAGATCATCAATGATAACATTGGCTGATTCCATCATGACTTGGGTTCTGAGATTAAAGACTCGGAAACCGCGACTGTCAGATGCATAGCCGTGAAAAATTCCCTCATCGCTTTTTGAATCAAACTTCCCTTTCTGCTATCGATCCTTTAGAATGTAGCACTTACTGCCGAACACTCTAAGATAGTGTAAGTTGGGTTTCCTACCGTACCACAACTCTTAGGGAGTGTTTAAGGTCTTTGACCGTAAGTAAACACGATTGATCAAATAGCAAGCTGTAAAAACGACCTCACCCCGAAAACCTTAATGGTAGGTTTTTGTTATGGAGCATTACCCTGGCCATTTCCTGAATATTTCATTTCTTCCTTTTCTGCAACTGCATTTGCTTGTGGAGTGATTGGTGGTGAGTATTGTTGAATAATTCCCAGAGAGTCACAATATTCAAATACCTTGGTGTCTTTGAATTCTATGCCACGATCGCTTTTAATTTTCTTTAGTTTGCGACCTTGCTCATTCTGAATTCTATTAACAATAATCTTGAACTTACTGAGAGTTTCATTCTTGTGAGCCAAGAATGCCACCCAGGTGAATCTAGTGTAATCATCTACCATAACCAAAGCATACTTCTTCCCAGCCACTGTAGATTGTTAAATTGGGCCACAAAGATCCATATGAATTAAATCAAGTGGAGCTTTGGTGAGAATATTCCGGGATGATTTGTGTGGAACTTTCGTTTGTTTACCCTTTTGACAGGCACCACATACACCTTTAACCTTAGCACTGATTTTTGGAACGCCTCTAACAAGTTCTTTGTTAATGATCTTAGTTAGAAGACGATAATTGATGTGACCAAAACGTTCATGCCAAAGGTGTGTAGAGTCAACCTTAGTCAAATTGCAACAATTACTGAACTGAGTATCAAGAAGATAACAGTTATTTTTGCCACGTGATCCTTGAAAAATCACTTTTCCAGATTTGTCGACAATGTCACATCCTTTATCATTTAAGATAAACTTATGGCCCTTGTCACAGATTTGACTTATAGAAAGATGATTAGCAGTCATACCTTTAACGTATACGACATCATGAATTTCAGGAATGCCAGGTAATTTGATCGTCCCTTTCTTGCTTATGTATCAGCATCTTCCATCTCCAAAAGTTACGGGTCCACCATCAAAATCGCTTGAATTAATGAACCATGAGAGATCACCAGTCATGTGCCTGCTACATCCACTATCAAGGAACCATTGAAAGGGTGATGTTGACTTTAGAGAAAAGGCTCCCATACTAGCACTACTAGCCATTTTGGGCTTTCTTGTTAGTATTGAAGGTCTTTTAAGAGATGACACAAGTTGAGTAGTTTTTTTATGAAAATCACTAGCAACCTTTAGTCTTCTCTTAAAAGACAAGCACACATGTTGAAAGTGATTGTGAGAACCACAAAACAAACATGTACCAACATCATTAACCTTGTTCGAAGAGTTCTGAGCGCTGCCAGATTTCACAAAGCCTAGACCTTGTTTATCACCTGACAAACGACAATTCTTCAAGGAAGAATTAGAGTTGTTATTCAATTCCCTTGAAAAAGTTTTTACTGACTTCAAATCCTTAAGCTTTGCAATTTCTGCAGCAAGATCAGAATTGATCTGGATTTGTTTATATAACTTTTTTTGGAGCTCAACAACCTCTTCAGAGCAATCTTGAGCAATAGGTTTTTTGATATAACCTTCGCAATGAGGATTATCAATTTCTTTCATCCATCGAAATTTTTCGAGACACAAGAACTTGATAAGTTTTTTTAAATCAGGATTCTCATCCTTTTCGACGGTTTCTAGAACACACTCGATGTTGAGTTTATCCATTTCTGATGAAGCGTTTTTAGAGACAATATTTTCCATCATCAGATCGCTACAAACACAGACTTATGGGGTCTTTAATGTGTTTTCCTGCTCTGATACCAATTGAAAATGCGGGGGTCTAACAACCACACCTAACAATTCGTTTGGAAATCTGAGAGGACTTACTCCAATACACTTTCTAGAGAATCAACTAGACAGTCAGACTCAATCTAGATTAAAGTATATCAAAGAGTTTAATATTTCTAACTCTTAATTCAATCCGCAATCAGCAAATAGAAATCTGCGAGCCTGATTGAATATAAGAGGAGTAACTTGAACGGTACCAAAGACCAATGTTCAAGTGTCAATCAATGTAAATCAACAACCAAAGGTTGGATATTCTAATTGATTGATCTTAACGCACAACCTGTGATATTTCAATTATATAACAAAATATAATGCGGAAAAGAAATAACACGAGATACCAGAATTTTGTTAACGAGGAAACCGCAAATGCAGAAAAACCCCGGGACCTAGTCCAGATTGAACACCACACTGTATTAAGCCGCTACAGACACTAGCCTACTACCAATTAACTTCTGACTGGACTGTAGTTGAACCCTAATCGATCTCACACTGATTCATGGTACGGTTGCGCTCCTTACGTCTCTGATCCCAGCAGGATACTACGCACTTGATTCCCTTAGTTGATCCCACCCACAACTAAGAGTTGCTACGACCCAAAGTCGAAGACTTGATAGATAAATCTGTCTCACACAGAAAAGTCTATAGGATTGAATAAATCTTTCTCCCATAGAAATACCCAAGAGTTTTTGTTCCGTCTTTTGATAAATCAAGGTGAACAGGAACCAATTGATAAACCGGACTTATATTCCCGAAGAACAACCTAGTATTATCAATCACCTCAAAATAAACTTAATCGACTAGCGAAACAAGTTATTGTGGAATCACAAACGATGAGACGAAGTTTGTTTGTGATTACTTTTCTATCTTGCCTATCGGAGATATAAAATCTTGAGCCAATTATTTCAATTGCACTCAACACGATAGAAACAACAAGATCAGATCACGCAACTACGAAGATAATAGTTGGGTCTGGCTTTACAATCCCAATGAATTCTTCAAGTCGTTAATCTACGGGGTCTCGAGAAGAAACCTAAGGTTAAAGGAGAATCGACTCTAGTTACGCAACTAGTAACACACAATAGGTGTGGGGATTAGGTTTCCCAGTTGCTAGAGTTCTCCTTTATATAGTTTTCAAATCAGGGTTTGCAATCCAAGTTACCTTGGTAACAAAGCATTCAATATTCACTGTTAGATGAAAAACCTGATTCAACCAAGCTAATATCTTTCAACCGTTAGATCGAACTTAGCTTGTTACACACAAATGAAATGTACCCTCATTTAAGTTTATGTAGCCGTACCTAAACATGTACACCAGGTTGGTTCACAAATAGTTAACCGAGGTTAGCCATATGATACTCTCATATCAACCTTATTCATCTTAACCATAACTAGTTCAAATGACTCAAATGTTAAGAGTTGTTCAATTGTTTAGAAAACACAATTGAAATCAAATCAGTTTGATTCACTTGAATCAATCATGAACATTATAGCCACGGTTTGCAAAGATTGCATTCCTTATAATTTAAATGTTTAAGTTCATGGACTTGACCGATTTGACAAAGTAACCAGCTTAAGTATGCATACGGGTATGTGTACTTAAGCAACCGGTTTTTGAGTTTGTAAAGTTTCCAAACTCAGCAGAAATTTTTGGTTCAAAAACTTCCGCCAGTATGCGTACATGTACGCATACTTAAGGTGACTAGTTAAGAGTTTTGCCAAAACCAAACTCAGCAGAAATTCTCGGTTTGAGAACTTCCGCCAGTATACGCATACTTAACTTGTCTCCTTTACCAATTCCGTATACACACATATGCATACACTTGGCTTCCGGTTTATGGACTTATACACTAATGTGTGAACACACTATATATTCTTATATTCAAAGATGGTTACATCATCAACTCTTTATTTCAATCATTGAAACATTCTTCTATAATGTAAATAGCCGTTTTCACACACTATTAGCATCAAAGCAATTTTCAAGATATTGAAATAATCATTATTGAAACCTTCCAAGTCTTACACCAAATGATTGTATCACACAAACCATGTAAGATGTTACTCGGCAATTTTCTCATGATATAAGATGAACTTGGTCGAAGCGAAAGCTTAGCAACACATATTTCGAGAAATATGTAAGCGAGATATGCTCAGCTCGAAATCTCAAATTTGTATAGAGAAATCTATATCGTAACACGACTTATGTCTCAATATATTAGATAGTAGAAATAGACTTTCCAAGTGATAGATAAGTTCAAGTATCCACATACCTTTTTTCGAAGAAGTTCCACAAGCTCCCCTTAGTATTTCTTCGTCTTCAAGAGATGAACGTTGAGAGATTTAAACTCAACTACACTATCTATGTCCTAGTCCGTTACATCTATAAATCGGCTAGAAATCAAGACTTATAGTTTTGATCACTAACATTGACAAACATGCTTGAGATAGCAACGTATGCGAGTTTGACCGAGCAATGCTCTAACACTAATGCGCTGAATGTTTCACGATACTCTACTCCTTCTTGTTGAAGAAATCCCTTGGCGACTAGACATGCTTTATAGCGATCTATGTTTTTATGTTGGTTTTGTTTTACTCGAGACACCTTTTTTGATCTCACACTCATCCTTGGTACATATATAAGGAAAAATGTCCAAGTCTTATTCGTATTAGAGCATTGTATTCATCATCTATAGATTTTTATGCAATTTTCAATATTTGTATGCATTGTTGTAACACGTCGGTTCTGTAAGGTAAGTAATTACCTGCAAAGGATGCTTAGAAGCTGTCAGATACAATTTATTAACATGTTTCTCTAGAGTTTGCAAGAATTACCATTGGTTGAATCTGAGCTTGCTCTGTTTGAGTAGTGGTGATACTTTCAACCGGAATTTCAGTTCTGACCTCTTATTGGATGACAGGTATTGATGTAGTTGTGAAAGTTTTTGTAGGTTCATTTGTTATTGTTGGCGGTGAACTTGGTTCAATTTGCTGCACAAATATGGGTAATCTTACTAGTATGGGTGAATCTGATTAACTAGTAGAATAAAAAAGTGGTGATATAAGTAACTTTGTATTTAGTTTTCGCTATGAGGGATCTTTTACAGTTCGAACCTGTAACTTGGTTTTAATGGGAATGTTCTTCTTCAAATTTAATGTGCCGAGAGATATAAAGCTTGTTTGTGGGTAAATGAAGACACATGTACCCTTTGGAGCATCATTGTATCCTATAAAGACATGCTAAATATCTTGGTTCTAGTTTGTTTGACGCACACAAACACAGGTTTTGATAACACAAACAACCAAATACCCTCAAGAAAAAGCAATTTTGGTTTCTTTTGGAAGGGAAGGTTTGATGGAGATTGTATATGTGATTGTGTATATATATGTTCCTTTTTATTAGATAACATGTTGTAGTACAAGCTTCACACCATTAACTAGTAGCCGTGGAATCATGAAACAAAAGATTTAGACCCGAGCGCGGAAGCATGTAATAGAAGAGCTAGACCCGATTTTGTTACTTTTTTGAATTCGAAGTTCAGCTAAATCATTTTGAGATAAGGTGTAGAGGATATAAGAATCGCTAACTAGAGGATAGATCCATGTGTAGTGATCGTAAAATCTAATAAATTTGAAACTGCATTAGTTAATGCTTGGTAACTTTTCTTAAATAATATAATTCCCTGGTCTCAACTATAGGCTTACAAAAGGTTAAATTTAACTCGTTAAATGAATAATCTCGTCTAATTAATAAATTGTGTTTGTTTTGGTCCCAAAAGCATTAATATATAGATTTTAAACTATAACTTGAGATAATATCGAAAATTATTTATTGATAAATATAGAGAAACCCATAAATCATAGACAATTAAGCTTAAAAGTTTGTAACAAGTTATATTGCTGACTAGAAAAGAAAGTTTCTTGTTCTTACTAACATGTCAAGAGTGAAGAAAAATCAAATTTCTTATTGGAAACATGAAAAAAAGATTTTAAATATTGCGCGAAGCATTGGTGTCCAAGATATTGATGCTAAATAGAAAGAATTTCCGAAACAAATAAGGTTGAAGTTGCCTTGTCTATCTCTCGGACATTATCAAAGGTGTGTATCCCATTCTTATTCCTGTTGCGCAACATCGTTGTCCCCATGTGGAGCTCTTTCACAATAAAAAAGTTTGAGTGAAATTCAAAACAAACATTGTTATCTTTACAAAATTGTGACACGGGAAATCGATTTTCTTGTATTGCTGGGATATAATAAATGCTCTTGAGATGAAAAGATTGATTATTATATGTGAAAGAGGCATTACCAACGTTTGCGGTTGGTAGAACATTACCATTTCCAACACAAACTGGCTCAGTACTATCATATTGATGATAGATGTCAGGGTTGTTTATATTATTAGTTAAGTGATAAGTAGCTCCAATATCTATAAGCTAATTGTTATCATTCGATCCACCAAGTAAAGCAAGATAAGCTGCTAGTTACCGAGTTCGGGAAAATAAATCTTTGTCAAATCGAAACTAACATTTAAGAGCCTCATTATTTACTTTACTACACAATTGGCATGGGCCTCGTGTGTTCTGATTGATGGGTCTAGAACGATTTAGTGGACAAGAATAGTTCTGATCTCAAGTTCTTCTTTGATCTGGCCTTAGATACGGTGTTGTGCTTGAGGTTGCAACTTCATTTTATATTGGTTGTTGGAGCAAAGCCAATTGTTACTCTAAGCGTATATCAAAGGTCGTGATATGAGTATATAAAGTATCCATATCCATTTCTTCTGTAGTACTCATGGGTATGACAATTGAATTGTTATAGCACCTGATAGGGTGTAGAATACATCCTATTTACTATCTATTGTTTATGCTTTCTTTGCTATTTTTCTTGTAAATTATATATTTTACGCTTGTTTTGAGTTTTGTAGCTACTATGGAGTCGCACGGACAAAAAGAAAAAGAAATCATCCAATTTGAGCCAAAAGGGCAAAATTGTCATTTCAGGGGCGGGCACTATCTGGAGCCCAGTCCAGGTTAAGGGGTAACTCTTTTGGAGGAGTACTAAAGCCAGGCCTAGTCAAGGTTAAGGGGGATTGATATCAGGGTACCCCTTATCATCTGCCAGAGGGTGCATTTATCGACTCTCATGTGGGGTGTCATAATCTATCCTAACACTCATACCCTAGTTCAGTCAAGAGATTTTCTCTTCTCTTCTTCACTCTCGTTCTATACACCTGAAAGTGAGCAGCAGCCGCTGTAAGAAAAGCAGATCGAAACTCAGAAGAAATTAGGGTTCGATGATTGCATCTATGAATCGATTGAGACGTTGCTGCTGCTGTGAAACCGAGAGATCGAGAGAAAGGGAGACCAAATCGAGAGCCGAGAGAAGAAAGGCCGAGATCGATGATCTTTGGTGGATCAATTAGAGTTCAAATGGAATGGGTGTTCTGCGGTAGATCGAAACGCAGAGAAGAATCGATCTTCGCAATTGATTCGAGAGAAGAGAGATAGGGTTTGAGAAGGAGTTGCTCGATCTGTGAGTGGAGTTACGTGATCGGTCACGTATGGCGGGGAGGAATTCTTTGTGGAACAGATATGTGTTGATTGTGGTGACTGTTGTTGCTACCATGATGGCAAAGACGAGAAAGGGATTAGACAGAGATTGAATGGGTTAAGAGTATTAGCTCGGTGAGAAGAAGGAAGTGAATTGGAGATGTAACTGAAGCTCGTTCCTGCTGCTATGGGACTGTGAAACGATGAACGAATAATAGAGATGGGTCTATAACTCTAATAGGGAGTTAAAAACGAGTTGGAGCTACTGTCGATTCAGGGTTTGGATGCTTTTGGAGTTGCACTGAGAGATGGGTTCGATGTCATTCAGAGATGAATCAGATTGGAAGAAATCGGTTTCGATCTCTGCAACTGATAGAACATGGAGATGGAGAAATCGAATGGGTTGCGACTAATGAATGAATGAAATGAATAGATGTATGTTAGGGATTGTGATTGATACAGAGAAGGAGCTGTGAAAAGGCCGGAAGTTGGCCTGGAAACGATGGAGAAATAGACATAACTCGGCCGGATATCTATTTCAGCGAGTTAACTCAGACCGAGTCCGATGACCGATCCAGCCCTGCAACTCATCCGAGTAAGACCCATTAAGACCATTTAGGCGGAGCTGATTTGGCTGACTCTTTTCTGACTTGACCTTTTTAACTAACGGTTGACCTTCTTGACCGTTATCTCTAACGGTGCCGTGATGGAATATTCCGTCGACAGAGAGGTATATCCAGGCGACCGCCGACGACTATTCTGGCTGGATTCCGGCCATAATACCAGTTTTCCGGCGAGCCAAAAATTCCAGAATTTTCTATGGACTTCTCTCATGGGTGTGAAGACTTGGACTAGGAATTGGATGGAGAATTGGGCTCAAACTTGGAAAGAGAAGATGGAAGAGTTGAGAAAAGCTTGGATTTGGAAATTGAATTGCTAAAGGAAAAGGATTCTATTCCTTGGAAGATTTGGAGAATATTGAAGCCTATAAATAGAGAAGTTTTCTACATCTTTTGACACATCTCTCTACACACACAACACTTGTGTTTTTGCTTGCTTTTCTAAATTCTTCTTTTAATTATTTTGTGTGAACTTGAAAATTCTCCTTTTAATTATTATTTTGTGTGAATTTCAAAAACATGAGTAGCTAATTTTCTTATTGATTGAGGATGAATTCCTAGTTCTTAATATATGATTTGAGTTTTGTTTCAATTCTATCTTGAGATTTTTCACATGATTATCGATTGTTTTTACTAATAGGAATGTTTATTCATTCATGATTGATTGATAGATTGTTTAGAGTGCACGCTAAATTGATTTGTTAATTTGATCTAAAGCTAGTGAAAGTTAGGGGATAAGTAATCGTTTCTTGACTCTTTACATAAGTAGCAAACACGAGACCTTGCGGAGGGATTCCGTGGAGCAATTGTGTGTGAAAACAACGTTAGCAAGTAGACCTTGATCTAAGAGTCTAACTACTAATATTGACCTAATAAGTTCATAAATCTTAATGCGTTTATTTAAATTACATCTTGAGTGATCTACTACTAGGTGGTTTGGTAAATAGAATCCGGTAGTCGAGAACTTCCGTATCCGGTAATACAAGGGATTTAGGGGTTTAGCACTGATCTAGCTGCTTTACCTACGGTTGGTGGTAATTTGTGACTAATAACAAGTAGAAAAGAACATAACTTTAATCATTGTTTTGCAACGAAGAAGGATTCCTTGATCTTGTCTCTCTTATTGATTTCAACTTTATCTTTTAATTACTTTGTTTATTTTCTTTTGCTTTACACATCCCCCCTTTTGTGACAATTTTTACAACTAGAATCTCTTGCTCCTCGTGGGAACGAACTTGACTTCCATTATATTATTTTTAATTGAGTGAAATAATTTTAATTTGATTGCACCTACGACACGCATCAAGCTCGGTCGAACACGCAAGTTTTTCCATCTCAAGCTTGTTATCATGTTAAATGTACAAAAATATATGTTAATTTTTATTATACTAAAGTGAAGTCTCGGGCTAAGATTCTAATACGGTAGTTGAGTATCATACATCACTGAATAACCCTCGAAGATTGAAGACTGAAGAACAAATGAATACATTTGAGAGAACTTCATCAACAAGAGGAATGTGAACACTAACCTATCTTCACAAATCATTTTTGTTTCAATTTGATCATTTGGAAATTACCCAAGCAACATTGCATATTGTTTATGGCTATTGGGAATGTTTCAAATTAATTATGAGATATTGAGAATTACTTGGCGCAAGTCAGTCTAAATTCAGCAGACTGTAGAGGTTTTCCAACCTGTTTTGCGAACCCTTTACATCCGAGTTACGGAATAGGGGGTAGGGTTTGCAAACCTCTTGAATTTGACTTCATGAATTGCCAAGTTTTTGCAAACCCCTTGGGCATGACTTTGTGAACTGCTTTGCAAACCTATATAGTTCCAGTATTAGCAGAAGTACACGAACTATTTTATATGATTATGTTCGATTTTGTTAAAACTCTCATAACACTTCTAAGATAATTGTATTCATAAATTACTTGATCCCTTGGATTATTGATTACTCTTGAGTGTTATTGAACACCTTCATGCTTGTAAGTTCACAGGTTACTTAGCCGCTGTCATTGTGCACGGTTACATAACCCTATACCATAATGCATGTTCTTATTGTAATTTCAAGACGGCCTTTTCACATGCTTACGTGAATTCCTAATAAGAATGTCATCTAAACTGGGAAAGTATTTTCTTGGATCTCGAGCCAACCTAGCTTGAATTCAAAGCTATCTAGAGCCTTGAAAATCTATAGATAGAGACTCTTGCAACATGATTTCTTAATTCATGGTACTCTTGTGTCCTAGATGCTAAGCCAGAGTCGTCCGCTAAAACATAGGTTTCCTCTGAGGAACATAATTAGGTCACGACTTTGAAGACTTCACTTAGGGATTCGTAAAGTTCATCCAGACTATCTTTTACATGATAGTTCTTGAATATGGGTCTTGTTTTTATTGATATTTGAGTAGCGCTGTCAACTAAACTTATTAAAACGGAAACTGGCTCAGACGATTCCGTTATAATAACTGTTATCGGATATCCTATATCCAATAACTTCCGACGAAATCTCAAAAATCCTAACCGACTCCGTTTTGTTAAGGTTATCAAATATCAAATATTTTTTCGATAACTTTATTTACCTGAGAGAAATCAGAATAACCTGTTTTTAAGTTCAAATTTCTGTTCAAACACAAAGAAAACACACACAAATGTTCCAAATTTGTAAATTACGTGTTTCTGCAAAAGAAAAAACAAAGAAATGCAGAAAAAGTAGGATCCTTGGACTGTGTATTATAACTTGTAAGTATTCTGCTACATGCATTACTCCTTCCTTACTCTATATACATTAATTTAAACTTCAAAGTATATCTGCATTTCGAACAAACTGAAATGAGTTAGTTGGCAGTGCAAGAAACATGAAAGGAAAGGAAATGATTCAGATGAAAGTGTTGATGGTGGATTTTCAACAAAGGTCAAAATCGTAAAATCATGATACTGCATGTTTCTGACACGGCTTCAGGAACGCATGTGATGATTCATATTTTACGAGCCATGATGCATATGTCACTCGAAAGGCCTCCCCGGAGCGTTCGATGCTGCTCATTTCATCATGACCTCTATGTAGAATAACATAATTGGGTGGTTCTCCTTATGATTGAAAACTTAACGCCTTCAGGACGTCGGTGATACTCATTGTTCCCTGACTACATAGAGAGACCCCCATCTACATAGAAGAACGATTGGGCGGTTCTCCGTATGATTGACAGCTTAACGCCTTCAGGACTTCGGTGACACTCACTGTTCCCTGAATATGTAGAGAGACCGTGTATAGATTCAGGCGGCTCTCCATACATAATTGTTGAGAGGGCAAAATGTCTTCAGGGTGTCGGCAACACTCGCTGCTCCCTGACTATGCACCTTTCAGAACGGGTATGACGCTTTAACTGGCTAATATCCCTTCTGCAATTGATTAATTCTACCGTGACATTCACCACTGAATTTCTAGAAGATAATCTATTTTATCTCATTACTCCGGTTTCATGATCGAATCCACGGCTGATGTCATGGAATGGTAATAGATAATATCATTACTCTGATTTCATGATCGAATCCACGGCTGATCTCATGGAATGGTAATAAACAATTTTATTACTTCGATTATGTAGTCGAATCCACGATCCTATGGGATGGTAATGCTCATTTTATTATTCCGAATCCATGGTCGAATCCACGGCTGATCTTATGGATTGATAATAAATAACTACTCACCTTTATTACTAAGTTTCATGAATCATTCTCTACTAAATTTCATGAGTTAATAATAAATACTCAACAACCGGGCATCTGGACTATCACTGAGTAAGCCCCATAAAATGGTGCAAGTGTACTCAACAATGATGCACGAACGAGCACCTAAATGCACGAACGAGCATTCGAAAATATGGACAAATGAGGAATCCTACACACAACAAGAGAGAAAATAATATTAGAATAATAAAGTGGCGTCTAGGGACCGGGCTCACCGGCCGGCCGGTCATGTCACCATAGTCGGTGCCCCATGCCTCTTCCCTTTATTTTTTATTATTATATTCTTATTTTCATGAACGCATGAAAACTCCTTCATTCAAGCAACTTTCCTTGTTTGAGCAAAACTCACGGTTTCTCCATATTTTCATGGTTTCATGAAAAATAATAAAATAGGGAAAGTGCTGCGGGACCGGGCTACCTAGCCGGCCGGCCATGCCCTAGCCGTGGACGGTCCCACACCTTGCAATCCCTTATTTTCATAATTATTATTTCCCTCATCTCATGAAACTCCTTCGTTTGAGCAAAAATCATGGTTTCTTCATATTTTCTCAAATATTGCTCAAATCATGAAAAGGCCAAAAAGTCAAATGGTCACATGATCGACTAAGCTACTCACGCCAAATAATAAAATATTATTATTTTAATATTTTCCAAATTTTGATCAAACGAGCAAAGTTCTACAAGAATTTCAGTCAAAGATCGAACTCTTCTGAAAATTCAAGATATTGCTCAAACGCACATCAAAAAATACCGGAGCTCTCAGGATTGAAACACGGACATTATGGTGACACGGGCATGCTTCCTTGACCGAACAAGGCCGTCCCTAAGGCTTGCAAGGAGCCGGTCCCAAACATTCTTATAATTTTGACCTAATTTGCTCGATTGCTCATATTGGGTCCAAACTCTTCCCAACCAACTTGGAATTTGCTCAAACAACCATCAGTTGGTCCCACGACCACCAAGGGCCGGTTTCATGCCCTCTTGGTCGGTCCCTCACTTCTCCATAAATTAGGTTTTATTAACTAATGCTCAAACGAGCACTATTTTAATAAATGATGAAACCGACATTTAATCATCATTCTTTCACCAACTGGTCAACTCAAAACCTTGGTGCACGCTCACTCTAGCAATTGGGCATCACAAGGTCGTCCATTATCCCATGTGGTTGGTCCCTCCCTCACTTATGACATATTTTCAGCAATTCATCAATTGACGAACAATTGATCAAAAATTAGGGTTTCGAACAAACGCTCCACGAATTATCATTCTGAGCAAGTTCAAACACTAATAAATTTATGTTGATCCAACAATCAACATCCGGATTAATTATATAATCTTCGGTAGTCTACCAATATTTTAATTAATATTTTATTGGGTCACGTCACCAATAAATAATTCGTCGAATTGAGCAATACTTTCTCAAATATTGATCCAACTATCAATATTCAGCAATTGAGCAATACTTGCTCAGTTGCTCAAATATTTATCCAGCTATCAATATTCAGTAATTCGTCGAATAGAACAACTCGAATATTGATCTAATTATCGAATATTGATTAACTCAATATTCAACAATTCATCGAATTTACATATTTGCTCAGACGAGCAATATCAACACAAGAACTATACATCTGACATGTTCAACCCGTGAATCACTGAGCATTTATCACTCATGCTCGATTCAACAAACCTAGACTCATTGTATAATTAGTCAACAACTGACTAATTATATACACGTCTGTCATGCAGACTCCACGATTCGTGAGACATCAATCACGTCACATGGGGGGATATCAATTATGGTTTTGGTCTGGCGGCCTACGGCACGTGGATTCATCCACGATGAGAAATGTGAGTAAGTCGTGCAAACGGTTGAAGGAGTTAGCAAAGTAGTGGGTGGACGGTTAACCAAGTCTCCACACGACCTGGAACTGGTTTCACCACGATCTCCCATTTTCCCACTCTTTCACTCAAGAAACCGTGACACTTACAGGGATCAATGTGTTCATTATTCTGGCAATATAAATAAGTCCTAAATCGAGGAAAAAAGACAATGATTCATATTTTTACACAACATTCGTCTACGCAACAACTCGATTGAAACTTATTCACAGAACTCAACACTCAGCAGTTCATCAATTTTGCAGAAACCCACAACACATCTACAATCTTTGATCATCATTGATCCCACATAATTTCTCAGCTTCCCTCCTACATATCAACCCATCTCCCTCTTTGTGACCGAATTGACTCTGGAACGACCATTGACTTGGTTCAGGCCGGAGTCCTACAGATTCATCTCTCGAATTCAAGCACTCCTTTTGCAGTGCATATGTGTGAGGTTAAGCAGTTTGCTCGGTTGAGGAGTCTCGTCCACACGCTTGTCTCTTCACTTCCCTAAAAACCAGCAAATCATTTTTCCCCATCTACAGATTGGCGACCACAGTGGGAGATTAATCTCTCGGTTGCAATCCCAATTTTCTCAAAGATGGTCGATCTTAGGTCAATCTCACTTACAAATCCTACCCCTGATCGAAACAATGCTAGCACTAGCAACAATGGTGGTACTCCATTCACTCTTCCCGTTCCCAATAGCGGCGCTACTGATACTACCCCTCAAATAAACAATACCAGTGTCCATGCTGAAACCAACATTGGTACAAGCAACAATTCTCTATTTGGCTGAGCTCCTGAAGAAATCAGAGAAGATACGCCTACCATTTTCAATCTCATGAAGGTTCAGGAAATTCTTGCCAAGAATCAGATGGCGACAACACAGAAAGAGTTTTTGCACCTATCTCAAGACTCTGACAGACAAGCTATCGTCTAAGCAAACTCATCCCTAACGCCAGTCAAACAAAGGAAGAGCTAAGGTAACATCCTCAACTGCTGATCCTGAAATCTCCCCAATCCACATCGTGGAAGATGATGAAGTCTGCAACGACCCACCAGCAATGGAATCACCAAGTTTCATCACTCGAGAAGATTGAGCGCTTTCTAGATGATTGTGGAAAAGACAAGATGTCATCTGTCCATCGTCACTAACCTCCATGGTACAACAACATTGCACCAGAAGCATCACTAGTTGGGGAGAATTGATTAATGCTTTCTGCAGAAAGTACTTCTTCGTTTCAGAACAGGTCACCCTATCAGACCTGGGAAGAATGTATCAGAGGAACAATGAACATCCTAATGATTACGTGAAAGGGTTCAGAGTCCAAGCTTTGTCATGATCTGAATGTCACTGAACAACAACTCGTAGACTTGTGCATCAATGGAATGACCCCGGTTTACAGAGCTTTACTAGAAAATATCTGATTCCAGACTTTCTTAGAACTTCATGTAGCAGCCAAACCATCAATAACTACTGCACCTACTATACTGGAAAGAGCAAAGTCTACAAAGGTCGAGGAACCTCGTAGCATCCGACGCTTGGTAAAAAATCTCTAACCTTCAACAAAAATTGTTGCTAAAAAGGAATAAAAGGAAAGCCGAGACACAACATCAGAGCGCTTCTTCAACATCCCAGGCTCCTCGGAAGGCGCAAAGAAAAGACAATCAATCCTGAAATGTACAAACCTCGACCCGGCATCAACGAACGAGGAAATGATCAAACGGGGACTCAAACTCCCGTCTTTCCACTGAAGAAGTGATCGAGTTACTGGAAGTCTGGGTTCAAGATAATGCAATCAAATTGATGTTCATCAGAGAGGGCCAAATGAAGGAAAAATGAAAAATCCCAGGTACCGTCACCTTCATAGATTCATCAATCATCCAACAAGTAACTGTAATATTTTGAAGCACATCTTCAAAGAGAAGGTTGATCCACAATAGATTTAACTGTGGACTGAAGGAGTGCACAAGAATCCTCTCCCAATTAGAACCTTCACACTCTCTGAACAACCAGTCAAAGAAGCAGTTCAATCATTGATCGAGCACATCTGCGAATTTCTTTATTTGTCAAAGGCTCAAAGGAAAGACATGTCTACAAAATCTGATTTTTTTTTTATACATTATAAATTACAAATGTGCACGCTTCATTGGCTGACCTCTACAACTCCAAATTGAGTAATTCCTTTCTCATGTGATAACTCAGTCTCTTAGATTCAAAAGTTGGGGTCAAGCATCGAATTCCAACATCGTATGAGGTTCCTACAACTTCCAGAGCGTACAACATGCAAGCAGCAATTCTTGGACGGGATTCATAACTTCCACAGTCCATCAGTGTTTACACTAAGTACTTCATCAAGGTACCTCCAACTTCGACCACCTAGGTTTTTACATCAATTTTTCTACCTGGGTCCTCTATCCAAGTCTTGCCAGAAGAAGAGAAAACGAAAATGAGAGATTTAACAAAATACTGGGGACTGACGGTCCACTGATCATGACAATCAGTTTCACAGTCCAAGACCCGTGGCACCAGACTCTCATGTGCTAATCATTCATCATAAAAGGAATGCTAGCATCGGGACATGAAACCATGGTCATTACACCACTCCCTCTTGAGAGCAACCTCAGTTATGGTCCCGTGACCAGGGTTTCAGAAGTGATGTTTCTACGACTGACAGAAAAAAGATGGCTGCAAGTACCATGCTCATGTATCAATCGAGGGGTCCTGATCTCAAATGAATCAATGGCATTGAAATCCTTCATCTACCGTTCAAGACACAAGCGAATGGTCCAAAGACTTGGTCGGTCCCTCACTTCTCCATAAATTAGGTTTTATTAACTAATGCTCAAAGGAGCACTATTTTAATAAATGATGAAACCGACATTTAATCATCCTTCTTTCACCAACTGTTCAACTCAGAACCCTGGTGCACGCTCACTCTAGCAATTGGGCATCACACGGTCGTCCATTATCCCATGTGGTTGGTCCCTCCCTCACTTATGACATATTTTCAGCAATTCATCAATTGACGAACAATTGATCAAAAATTAGGGTTTCGAACAAACGCTCCACGAATCATCATTCTGAGCAAGTTCAAACACTAATAAATTTATGTTGATCCAACAATCAACATCTGGATTAATTATATAATATTCGGTAGTCTACCAATATTTTAATTAATATTTTATTGGGTCACGTCACCAATAAATAATTCGTCGAATTGAGCAATACTTGCTCAGTTGCTCGAATATTGATCCAACTATCAATATTCAGTAATTTGTCGAATTGAGCAATACTTGCTCAGTTACTCAAATATTGATCCAACTATCAATATTCAGTAATTCATCGAATAGAACAACTCGAATATTGATTTATTTATCCAATATTGATTAACTCAATATTCAACAATTCATCGAATTTACAATATTTGCTCAGACGAGCAATATCAATACAAGAACTATACATCTGACATGTTCAACCCGTGAATCACTGAGCATTCATCACTCATGCTCGATTCAACAAACCTAGACGCATTGTCTAATCAGTCAACAACTGACTAATTATATACACGTCTGTCATGCAGACTCCACGATTCGTGAGACATCAATCACGTCACATTGGGGGATATCAATTAGGGTTTTGGTCTGGCGGCCTACGGCACGTGGATTCATCCACGATGAGAAATGTGAGTAAGTCGTGCAAACGGTTGAAGGAGTTAGCAAAGTAGTGGGTGGACGGTTAACCAAGTCTCCGCACGACCTGGAACTGGTTTCACCACGATCTCCCATTTTCCCACTCTTTCACTCAATAAACCGTGACACTTACAGGGATCAATGTGTTCATTATTATGGAAATATAAATAAGTCCTAAATCGAGGACAAAAGACAATGATTCATGTTTTTGCACAACATTCGTTTACGCAACAACTCGATTGAAACTTATTCACAGAACTCAACACTCAGCAGTTCATCAATTTTGCACAAACCCACAACACATCCACAATCCTTGATCATCATTGATCCCAAACAATTTCTCAGCTTCCCTCCTACAGATCAACCCATCCCCTCTTTGTGACCGAATTGACTCTGTAACGGCCATTGACTTGGTATAGGCCGGAGTTCTATAGATTGATCTCTCGAATTCAAGCACTCCCTTTCAAGTGCATCTGTGTGAGGTTAAGCAGTTTGCTCGGTTGAGGAGTCTCGTCCACACGCTCGTCTCTTCACTTCCCTAAAAACCAATAAATCGTTTTTTCCCATCCACGGAAAGTTATTAATCATTTCTAGTATAGTTATTTAGATCTGGCAACCAATCTGTTATAGCATTGCTCGGTTGAGCCCACAAGTTTTGCTATCTCAAGCTTGTTGTTAATGTTAGATGATCAAAACTATATCTTGATTTTTAGTCTACTAAGTCAAGTCTCGTACTCGGTTAGAATTTGGTAGTTGAGTATCATACATCACCCTCGAAGACTGAAGATCGACGAAGACATTTGGAGAAATTATATATCAGGTATGTGAAGACTAAACCATTCTAATTTACTCGCTATCTTACCATTCAATCTTTTTGAGATGATGTCGTATGACTTCTAGTAGATTTCAAAGAAGAAGTTTCGAGTCAAGCTTGTTTTGTTAAAAATCTCGAAATATGATTCTAAGCAAAGATGTTCAACGATCCTTAACAATATTAGTTCTAAAAAATTTATCATGTGAATTAATTTGTGGATCAATTGAAAATTAGCCAAGCAAATTATTTCATCATGCGGGAATGTTTCAAACATCATAAGTGTAGGATCATAATATCGCAACGTACAAGGCTCGCGGGATTAATAAACGACGGTGTCGCGAGGGAGTCGCAGGGAGCTACAATAAACGACGCGATGAATAACGACACCCAAAACAATTGGAAGACACAAAACCTGGCGAGAGTTAAGAAGTGTCGCGAGAATGAATATTCGTGCATTTGCGACACTTCGCGAGACATTCCCGAAAATAAAGGATAGTTTAGCTGTCATCCATTATGTATTACCCTATATAAAGGGCACAATGAGTCTGTTGAAGGGAGAGATCTTTTTAAGTGGTGAAAGGAGTCATTAGGAGAGAGAAAGTTTAAGAGTGTTTTAATTCCTAAGTGTAATTCTATTTACTTATGTAAACATTTCATGAACTCAATCAATAAATATTCTTGATCTTACATCTTTCAATGGATTAATTAAGCAAAATTGAGTAAGGGGTGTAGTGTGGGAAATCCCGCAACTACATATGCGCTAGAAACAGGGACTGAGCAGAGATTGACATCGTGATTTGAAAGAATTTGGATTAACAGAAAAAAGATTTGGAGAAGATACTCAAGAATTCATTGAAAAAGAAAAATGGCTAGAAGAAGAAATGTACAAGGGCAACCAACGATTGTAAGAAGAAGTGGGAGACTTCTTTGGAGAAAGGAGGAATGAAACAGAGAATCGTCAAGGATGAATATGAGAAATGATGGAGAAGATCAAAATCGCCACCGATCTCCCAGTAGCAAACGCGGGCTGTGGATTATGATAGAGTAAGTGTACATACTTGGAGGTCTGATTCTGAAGACGAGAGGGAAGAGGAGCATCAGTTGGTGAACAATGGACAAGGAGGAGGAGAGCAAGAAATGAATGGAGAAATGAATCCAGGTAACGAAGAAATCGCGGCATTAGAAAGATTGAGACAAACAATACACGAAGAGAGACGGCTAGAGGCAAGAGGAACGAGCAAACTTGACAAGACAGAATCATGAATTGAGGATGGAAAATATAAGATTGCAAAATAGGAGATCAAGAAGTAGTGTGAGATCAAGTTCAAGATCGATTAGGGAAGAAAGAAGGAGAGTTTTACCAATGAGAAAGTACCGAGGAAGAAAACCAACAAGAAACACAAAATCCAAGCATAGAGCATGGCGAAAGAAGAGGGAAATGGAAGATCGTTATATTCCTCACCGAAAATTTTCAAAATGAGCGGAATAGGGAAAATCAAGGAAACATGCAACTCCAAGGGCCGAATGATCCAATTGCTTTGAAGGAGAATAATCTTGCAGGAGAGAAGAATTGAGAAGAAATCGAGAGATTGAGGATGACATTGAGAGGCATTACATTGAACAAGCACGGCTAGCTCGCGAGAGAGAAAGGATAAGAGCGAAAGGGAGAATCAAGAGATGGAAGAGGCAATCCGGCAGAATAACCATGACAACCGAGAAAGGAGGAGGGAACAAAATCGTACCAATAGAAATATTAATGAAGAATATGAGAGGGTGCGAGATGAGAGCCGAGAGACAACCAAGAAGAGAGAACAACCGATATAATGGTGTGCGAATTGAAGAAAGAAACGAAGGAGAACGTCGCAGGAAAGGAGAGAAGAAAATAACGAGCAAGAAGGTCAAAACAGGCACGAGCGTAGAAGGAGAGAGGCGAGCTAAAAAGACCAAGTAGAATCAAATTTCGAGGCAAATGAACAAATCTTAAGAGAACTTTGAAATGAGAGGATTACTTGAACAATCGAAGGGAAGGAGGAAGGAAACAATTGGACGAAGCCATCGCAGAAGCTGCAAAGAATCCCTTCACGCTAGAAGTACGAGATGGGAGGAATACCTCCTAAGTGCAATCTACTGCATTAACCAACATCTTTGATGGAACAACCCTGTGCAGTACAACATATCAAGGCTTATATGAGATGTATGTTGCAAAAGTGGGAGAATCATGATGCCATCTTGTGCAAATATTTTGCATCAAGCCTAATAGGAGAAGCACTAAAATGGTTTGAAGGTCTGCCAAGGAACACAATCACATCATTTAACCATTTACAAGCCACATTCCTGGGAGCATACATAAGTAACAACTCTTCGCGACCAGGTATTGAAGATGTATTTGGGTTGAAACAAAGGGTTGGCGAGAGCTTAAGGCAGTTGACAATAAGATGGAGGACCATGTGTAGCGAAATGGCAGGACGAGTTGAGGAAAGATATCTCATTCTCTCATTTGTGAATGCTCTCTTCGCGACTAACTTGTTATACATTCAAATTTTTAGAATCAAAAATACAATCACGATGGCGAATCTGCGAGAGTTACTGGGGAAGAATATATTGCTCTAGAAGAGAGACGAGAATGAAATGAATTCTTATCCATCGCGAACACAAGCTCGAATGTCATAACGCAAGCTTGTTACCTCAATTCATAAATACTGGTGGCGAGCACTTCGCAAGGACAACAAGCAAGGAAAGTTGATGAGGGACAAGGGAAGATAGTAGCCATGGGAAGCCATGATCAAGAAGAGTTTGAACGAAAGGAACTACTACAACCGTAATGCAGAATAATAAGATTCGGAGGCTAGATCATGAGCAAGAAACTTACGGTGGACGAAGGCAAAATAACCGTGGAGGGCAGCGAAGTCGCAGAATAGTATGGGAAGAGATTAAGATGCCTCCACCGAATGCTAGTGTGGAAAAGATGGGAAGCTATACTTGTGATGGAAAATGTACCAAAGACCTTGGAACGTGGGAATGGAACCACCGCCAGGCGATAGAAGTCATGAGTTTTGTTCTTACCATCGTTTCCATGGGCATCAAACAAACGATTGTAGAAACATAAAGAGAATCATTCTCAGGATGATTGATCAGGGGAAGCTGAATCACTTTCTAAAAGGAAAAGAAACAGGCAGACATTACCACCACCACCGAGAGATGCACGTAAACAATGTGTCAGCGAAAGGAAAGGAAACATTTGTGATAGAAGTCGGGACAAAAGCTAAAAATTTGAATTGCAACTCTATCGTCCACTCCTATCGCACAATCGAAGATTTTCATGACAACGTGCTCAGTAGAGTCTTTGCGAGAGATGCTAATGATAAAGAAATAATGAGTCTGGCGAGAACGCTTGTGATTAGAAAAGTGGCAGCTGAAGACTATTTCTTTCTCTGCAGATGAAGTGCCAAAAGGGAGAGAAACACATGATAGCCCGTTGGTTGTGAAACTAGAGATTAACCCGAAACCAGTTGATGGGGAAGATGATGAAGCAGAAGCTTGCTGGGCGATCAACCGAATCCTAATCGACACCGGAAGTTCGGTGAATATCCTCTTTACCATACTTACAAGACGATGGGAGGAAAAGATGAGGATTTGATCCCCTCGACATACAAGATATATGGCTTTAATGGCACCGCAAACAAACCAAAGGGAGAGGTTCACATGAGAATACCTCTACAAGGATTATCAACCGATATCTTATTCTCGTGTGGTTGACGTGGAATCTCCATATAATGCGCCGATTGGGAGGCCGTGGCTTCATGAAATCTTGGGAGTCGCATCAACATATCATCAATGTATAAAATTTCCACATCCAAATGGCATTGGTATTATACGGGGAGATTGGAAGGAGTCGCAACAATGTCATGAGGTCGATGTAGAAAGTGCGAAGAAAGAAATGCCAGGAAGAAAAGGTTGGAAGCAACATGTGAGAGATGAGCGAGAGAAAGGAAAAATTGATGGTGGATGCTATAGAAGTAAGGATTTGAACATACCTCGCGAGGTGAATGCCTAGAGACAGCGAATATTATGGTAATAAAGAAGCAAAGGATATGAGAAACAAAAGGCATAAGAAGTGAATAATCAACAAAAACGGGGAGAAAAAGTAGCAATTGAAGAAATGATGTGTGAGAATCTCGCAGCCAAGAGTATATGGGAATTCGGTTAAGAAAGAAAATGAAAATACAACAAATAAAAAGAATTGTGCGAATACTTCGTAAACAAATATCAAACAAATAATGAAACATGAATGATTGAATGATTTAACAAATATGAATGAGTAAAAGAATGGGACGAACCTTTATGGCGTGCACCCTAGTTCGCGAATAACATTTCGTAAGAGGCAAATGTAAGACCTAAAGTGCGTCATATAAGGGGGTATCTCTCAACATGACTCGGGGAAGGTTACACCGCTCCCGAAGCCTCGAGTCATGAAAATTTGGGGCCCATGAAAGCCTATCCGGGAGAGGTACCTTGGATTCCCAACTATATATATAAGGTTATACTGGTTGGGCGACCGAGGGTCTCTTCCAAGGAGTCGTGTATGCTCAAGGCGCCGAGGTACACGGTTGAGCCGAGTGCCGGGATGGATGAACCTACCCTGGCCATTCTTGGCAAGTCTTGGTATATGTTGCACTCGCTCGAAGAAAACTCCACTTAGGGTGCGGTCTTGTAACCATAAACCATATAGGTATAAGGGATAAGAGGTGCGAAAACAATCAAGTTGTTGTTAAGACCGGATGGGAGGAGCTAGTCTTGTATGGCCGATGTTTCGCCTCCTTGAAGGGGCAACCGGGAGATGATAAGGGCGACGCTCTCCATTAGGGGGTGTCAAAACAGACGCAAATGTCATGAGGCTATGTTTTCGCAAGAGAATTTAGGCTTGTCATATTTGTGCAATGATCCTGCAGAGGCAATAATACTAACGCGAGGGTAAGACGAGATCAATGGGTCTTTACACGACAAGGTGTACGGACGTCTGCGATTTCGTCGCACGACGGCAATGTCATGGGGCTTTATGTTCGCAAGGATATCTAGACCTGTCATATTGTCGCAACTAAAACATCCCCGCAGAGGCAAAAATACTTGGAAAATGATAAGGCAAGATCAATGGGTCTTTACATGCAAGTGTAAAGACGTCCTGCGATTTTGTCGCGATGAAAGGTGGCGTGGGAAGACCTCTAATTAGGGAGGTCCGACTTGGAAGACCACACAAAAATGATAAGGCAAGGTCAATGGGCCATTGCATGAAAATGTAAAGGCGGCTGCGACCTTGTCGCAACAAGAAAAGATAAAACAAAGACTACCGAAATGGTAAGGCGAGACAAGTAGGATTCTTGATTTATAAAGATACCGCGACCTCGTCGCAACGATATGTTTCAATAACAGAGGCAAAATACATGATGACAACTAAAATCTTTCATCTCGAAGATAAATAACAGAGAGGCAAGTATGGGAATGGAAAAGATGGAATATTGTTATTCATCTTTCGATGAAAAAGTTATACATCAATAATATTAGCCAATTATATTACAAAGAAGAACTACCAAAAAAGGGGAGTGAAGATTGAATTTAGGGGAACAGCCCAAGAAGTACACTATAATAAAGAGGTACGTAAATGTACGAGATATTACAGAAGCGTGAAAGAAAACAAAAAGAACTATCTCTTTGGTGATTCTTTTCCTTCATCTGATTCTTCAATCCTATTATTCTCATCGCGAGAATTTTCTTCTTCGCCAGCCTCACTATCAGAAACGTCTGAGACAGGCAGATTCTCAGGAACCTTTTCAAGAAGCCAGGGATATGAATGTAGAGGGATATTGTGGTCCTTACAAACATACTCCATGGCTCCATTACGAAAACGAACAGCATCATTATTAAAGTTCTCCTTTTGTCGTTAGAAATTGTTTCTTCAACTTGAAATATTTATTCTCGCGAAGGAGAGACTCTTTCGATTTGTTTCTTTTCGGTTTCGAGTTCTTCAATTCTCATTTGGAAAATTCTGGCGAGTTGTTCTTTTCGGATTCAAGTTCTCTAATTCTAACGAAGCCTCTTCTCGAGATTGCAAATAAGCAACAACAAGTTAATAATTTACAAGCAATACTACAAAAGTAAGAAGCAGAAGGTATAATAAATAACCTTCTCTATCGAGATATCATATCCTTAATCAAGGAAGTATGCTCAAGATGAAGACTAACATCAACACCTAGGTTATTCCTGGCATTATCTAAAACTTTCGCAGCCCAGGCGAATTCATCATCACTATTAATAACAAGAAGAGAACGAACTTGCTCTTCTCATTTGCTTAAGTATGGTATTTTGATGAAGGAGTTCATCTCGTTCAACTTGCACACCAAGAAGAGATTTGTGGAATTTCTGCTAACGCTTTGTGCACCTCTGTTAGTAATGCGATCGTTCTCATCTATGAGATCACTAATTTTCTTCCTTAAAGTCTTGATTTTCTTCTCGGAATCAAGGTACATTCGTTTAAAGCGATTAGTTAAATTTAAACTAGATCTCGTGTTCGATCTCTAAGAGATGATGTTTGGATTGAAGATCCTTTAATGAAAGGAGGTTAGTTTTATTTGAGGAACTACTTAGAGATTGATTGAGGTGAGTAAGAAGGACATCATCATTCATAGGCTCGGGAAATGAATGGAGAAGAATGGATTCTTCGGAGAGATTATACACGTCTGCGAGAATAATAGTCAGACAAAGAAAGATAGAAGATAACATGACAAGGATTTGAGAATTGAAAATTACTATACCGTAAAGTTGCTGATTTGAGCTCTGAAGAGTAGATACTCTATCCTTTTGGGAGTCCAGATCGGCTTCTAATTTTTGAATCCTATCGCGAGATGACGCGGCTTCAGCTTCCAGCTCTTGGGTCTTCTTGTTCAATTGTAAATTTCTCTTTTCAAGATTGTTGCGTCTTCTCTCGAGATCTGAGGCAACTACAAAGGAAGTTTTTCCAACCTATGAAAGAAGATAGAAAAACCGTCAATACATATATAAAAAAAAAAAAAAAAAAAAATTAATTAATTAATTAACAGGGAAATATGACTGCATGCATACCAAAGACCCAAGCGCGTTCAAGAAGTCAGGAGACACAATTCTAGAGGCTCCATTGAAAGAATTATTGCCCTCTAGTAAAGCAGCATTACACACATTTGCGAGAGTCTTGCAAAGGGAAGCTAGGGGAGCATCTCCCATTCCTTGGAAAGAATCTGAGAAGATGCTAGATAACTGATCCATAGGGGAACCGACCAACGGAATCTCTTTAGCGAGAGAGGAATTCGAATTATGGTTATCCTCGTCGAAGATTCGGAGCTTGAGCTAAGGCGAGAAGAAGACCGAGTCTTTCGCTTCTTAGTTAAGGGAGCGAGAAGATCTACCTTTGCGAACGACGGTTTTACCCTTACTTTTAATTTTCGCTAATGCAGACTTCTTCAACTCCAACCTTCGCATATGGTTAAAAATAAGAAACAGAGGTAACAATATTGTTTCAAATAACAAAGGAAATGTTTCTTACTTCACTCGTAAGGGATCGGAGTATCGTCAGAGTACTCTCCAACGGATCATCCTTATAGCTTTTTCTCAATTTGGCGATCTGAAAAAGAACCACAAACTCAGCAAATATAAAAAGAAAGTTGCGAGGGCAAGATTTGGAGTGGAAAACATACCTCTTTTGCCTTATCGGGCCATTTGAATTCCCAAGGATGATATCCTGCGAGATTCGCAGGAAGAATATGCGAACCCGCGATGTAAGGGCCATTTAAAATCAAGGGTACAACCCACCACTTCTCATCCTTGGAGTGGCGAGGAGAAGTATTATTGCCCGGGTGCCAGTCAATATCTTGCATGAGTAATTTATCCTCAGGGACATTATCCTTCTTTTTCGGGCGAATGCCCCAGCGAGATTTCACATTCCTCATCTTTATCACTTGAATAATTTTCAAAAAAGTTCTCTACAAAGTGTATTTCTCAAAGATCTATTTCCAAGTCTCGAATTCGGGGTTTCTAACAGTATTAGGGTATAAAGATCCTTTGCCAGCACCACGGTTCGCGAACTCAAGCATTAGGCGAATGCAATCGCCACATAATTGATAAACAGCCCGAGAGAATTTTTCATGGGCCAAGATCTCATAAAATAAGGGCATCTCGGGATTGTATAAGGGAATGGGAAGTCTGCGAGAAGTGACCTAGCGAGACTATAATTTTTTGATCATCACATTGATGATCGTAAAACACTTTGCGAAAGGATAGATGAAGGTTCTTGATCGGGAATGGTTGATAGAGTAAAACCCTTCTCAAGCAATTTCGTTGAACTTCATCAAAAGAAGCTTTGTATGCACGACTAATGAAAGCCATTATCAGTATGGGAATGGATGGGAGGTTGGAGATTAGGATCAGCGTTAGAAGGGATGAAGAAAAGATTTATAGTAGCAGGAGCGCAAATTGCGGAAGGAGAGAGTCAAGAAGAGTTGCAGAGAGAAACTAAAGGAAGAAAAGAGGAGGAAAAGAAAACTATATATAGAAAAATTAAAAAGATTCTTGAGAAAAACGAGGGCATTTAATGCGAGAAGAGACACGAACGGTCGAGAATAAACGGTTGGAAGAGACGTGTCAAGAAAAGACTTTAATAGTCAAAATCTGTGTAATAGTACGGAGCCGAAACAGATAAAGATAAGTAGTTGCGGCAAATCAAAATATTGATTCTCATGACATTCTCCCCCTCGCAGAGGAGATGTAAGGAGAGACAGGAGATGGAACTTCATATATATACCACAAAGAAGCTTCGGAACTTCGCTAAAAGAATAGAGGCAAGTACGTACTTTTCAAGAAAAATATTCTTTCGCTCGTTCCTTCACCAATTGAAACCAAGGAATATTACAAACAACGAATTTTTCCTTCAAATCGCTCTTCAAGCAATATTCAAGGAAAAAGAGGCAAGATGTAGGATCATAATATCGCAACGCACAAGGCTCGCGGGATTAATAAACGACGGTGTCGCGAGGGAGTCGCAGGGAGCTACAATAAACGACGCGATGAATAACGACACCCAAAACAATTGGAAGACACAAAACCTGGCGAGAGTTAAGAAGTGTCGCGAGAATGAATATTCGTGCATTTGCGACACTTCGCGAGACATTCCCGAAAATAAAGGATAGTTTAGCTGTCATCCATTATGTATTACCCTATATAAAGGGCACAATGAGTCTGTTGAAGGGAGAGATCTTTTTAAGTGGTGAAAGGAGTCATTAGGAGAGAGAAAGTTTAAGAGTGTTTTAATTCCTAAGTGTAATTCTATTTACTTATGTAAACATTTCATGAACTCAATCAATAAATATTCTTGATCTTACATCTTTCAATGGATTAATTAAGCAAAATTGAGTAAGGGGTGTAGTTGCGGGAAATCCCGCAACTACAATAAGAGAGAAATCTTGAATTATCTGATATTTCTTCTCAGGGTAGAGGTTGGCGAACCAATTCGAAAACCATAGATATCTGAGTTTCAGAAATACAGGAGGGTTGGCGAACCAGTTTACAAACCGCAAGTTCAGAAAGAGAAAGTTCACGAATCCGGTTCACGATCCGTTGTGAATTGAAATTTGAAAGTTGGTATTAAAGGATAGAAGTCGACACACCTTGGTCAACTGAGTTCGATAGTCTTGTAGTCGTGACGAACCCGGTTCACGAACCGTTGCACCCTGACTCGTAAACAAGCCTAACGGTTCACGAACCAATGTACCAACCATCCCAGTTTAAGATTTTAGAAAATACTCAAAAACTTATTTTTTAAATATGTTTAGCATTGCAAGAACTCTCTCAAACAATTCTAAGACTTCATTGATCACTCAAACACTTATGTGTGCGCATCATGATTAAATTCTTGGGTGTTTGAATGAACATCTAATTGCTTTAGTTCTTTGGCATACTTGCCAAACCGAACAATCATTATGCACGGCTCCAAAACCGGTTCTGAATCTATATTCTTTTATTGTATTTTTAAGACCTAAAAGTATTTTCTTGGTTCTCTAGTTATCTTAGCTTGAATTCTAAGTAACCCTGGTACTTGAAAATCTATAAATATAGATGCTCTTTCAACTGGGAAATTCAATCCCTGACACTTGGTGTCCTAGTTGATTCTAGAGTCGTCCTTTATATACCTAGGTTTCCTCCGAGAAACATAATTAAGTCTACGACTAAAAGACTTCGCATTGGGGATTCGTGAAGCCAGGTCCGACTATCTTTAACTTGATAGTTCGTGTATCTTGATCTTGCTTTTTTTGTTATGGAGGTTTTTATAATCTCTTCCAGGCAAGAGATTATAAAAGTTCTTTTCGTCTCGGACTTTGTGATTCCTCAAGATAGATATCTGAAAACTGATATTAATTTATCTATTAAAGATTGTTCTTGAGAGGTAGTTAAGAATCTAGGCTGCTCTTCGCTAGTCATAACTGAAAAAGCGGGGGTCTAACAACCACACCCAACAATTCGATTAACAATCTGTATGGACAAACTCTAATATACTTTCTAGAGAATCAACTAGACAGTCAGACTCAATCTAAATAAAAAGTATATCAAAAAGTTTATATCTCAATCTCTCGATTTGATCTTTACTCAAGCAAATAGAAATCTACGAGTCTTTATCAAAGAGAGATAACTCGGATGGTACCAAAGACCAATATCCAAGTGTCAATCAATTTAAATCAACAACCCAAGAGGTCGGATATTCTAATTGATTGAACAACGCACAACCTGTGATATTTCAATTATATAAACAAATATAATGCGGAATAGAAATAACAAAGACACCAGAATTTTGTTAACGAGGAAACCGCAAATGCAGAAAAACCCCGGGACCTAGTCCAGATTGAACACACACTGTATTAAGCCGCTATAGACTCTAGCCTACTCCAAATTAACTTCGGTCTGGACTGTAGTTGAACCCCAATCAATCTCACACTGATCCAAGGTACAATTATACTCCTACGCCTCTGATCCTAGCAGGATGCTACTTACTTGATTCCCTTAGCTGATCTCACCCACAACTAAGAGTTGCTACGACCCAAAGTCGAATACTTTAATAAACAAATCTGTATCACACAGAAAAGTATACAAAATAGATAAATCCTTCTCCCACGCATAAACCTATGATTTTTGTTCCGTCTTTTGATAAATCAAGGTTAACAGGAACCAATCAATAACCCAGACTTATATTCCCGAAGAACAACCTAGTATTATTGATCACCTCACAATAATCTTAATCGACACAGCGAAAAAGATATTGCGGAATCACAAATGATGAAACGAAGTGTTTGTGATTTTTTTTCTATCTTGCCTATCGGAGATATAAATCTCAAGCCAATTATTTCAATTGTACTCATACGATAGAAACAACAAGATCAGATCACACAACTACAAGAAAAGTAGTATCGGTCTGGCTTCACAATCCCAATGAAGTCTTTAAGTCGTTAACCTGGTTTTAGAAGAAGAAAACCAAAGGTTAAAGGAGAATCGACTCTAGCTTAGCAAACTAGTTTCACACGTAAAGTGTGGGGATTAGGTTTCCCAGTTGCTAGAGTTCTCCCTTATATAGTCTTTCAAATCATGGTTTGCAATCAATGTTAGATTGGTAACAAAGCATTCAATATTCACCGTTAGATGAAAACCTGATTAGATTCAAGCTAATATTTCTCAACCGTTGTAATTGCAGGAAATCCTACAATACACACCTCACAGGAATTCATAATATCTAACACATATTTAAGATCAATAACCAATCCTTTTATTAATTGAGTTAGAAATTTTACAAGAAGAAAGTGAAATCAAGAATGTTATTACAACTCTAAACTTTCTCTCTCCTCTAAAATTTCTCTCCACTCTCTAAAAAGATCTCTCCCCCTCAGAAGCCTATTCGGATCTTTATATAGGACATTACATAATGGATGACAGCTAAGTTATCCCTTATTTTCGGATCTGACTTGCGACATTCTCGCAAGTGTACAAATGTAAAACCTCGCAACACTCCTAAATCTCGCTAGGTATTCACGTCTTTCTCGTGTTCTGGCTGTCGTCATCCATTGCGTCATTTATATTACTCGTCTACGATATCTTCGCAATGTATCGTTTATGGATTTCGCAAGGGCGTTGGTGTTGCGATATTCTGATCCTACATCTTGCCTCTTCTCATGTCTTCTCTGCGAAGGAGAGAATGTTATGATAACTAATCTATTCAAAATCCCGCAACTGTTTATTCTCATCTGTTTTGACATGACTTCGTACTTTTATACAAAATTTATTACACGTATCCCTTCTTCCATTCATTTCTTGACACGTCTTTTTCAACCGTCCTTTCTCAACCGTTCATGTCTACTCTTCGCATTAAATGTGTTTGCCTTTTCGAGAATCCTTCTCTCTATATATATTTTTCTTACTCCTCTCTTCTTCTTTTTTTACTCTCTTTCTTGTTTTCTCTGCAATTTCTCTTCTTCATCTCTCCGTAATTTCCGCTCCTGCTACTGTAAATCTTCTTCTTTTTACTTCTTTTGATCTTTCATCTTCTCTTCATTCCCATACTCTGAAACATGCCTCCAGTTGGTCGTAGATATGAACATCTTTTGGAAGACGTTCAAAAAGATTTGCTAGAGAGAGGTTTCACATTATCCACTATTCCCAATCAAGAATCTAAATCCATTCTCTCTGCCAAACTGTTTACTGATCATCATTGTGATGATCAAAAAATCATAATTTCGCTATGTCAGATTCTCGCTGGTCTTCCCATTCCTCTCTACAACCCTGATCTTCCCTTGTTTTATGAAATTCTTGCTCATCCGAAATTCTCGCGAGCCATCTATCAATTAAGCGGAGATTGTATCCGCTTAATGCTTGAGTTCGCCAATCGTGGTACTGGTAAGGGATCTCTTTACCCCAATGAAGTCAGAGATCCTAAATTTGCGGACTTAGAGATACTCGCTGAAAAGTATTCAGTAGAGAGTTTCTTTGAAGACTATGAAATAATAAATATGAAGAACGATAGAACTTGCTAGGGTGCACGTTTGAAAAGAAGAGAAAATATCCCCAGCGACAAAATACTTATGCAGGATATCGATTGGCATTCTGGCAAGAACAATGTTCCTCGCCATTCCAAAGACGACAAATGGTACGTCTTTCCACTACTTTTGAATGGACCTTATATTTCAGGTTCAAATGTGCTCCCTGCGAATCTCGCCAATTATCAGCCTTGGGTATTTAATTGGCCTGAGAAAGCAAAAGAGGTATGCTTCCTAAATTTCGCTCAATTTGAAATCTTCTCTCATATTTATACCTACTAACCTTGCGAAATTTTCAGATTATCAAGTTGAGGAGGAGTTATAAAAGGAATGCTAAGGAGAGTACCCTAGCAGCACTCCGTTCGATCACGAATGAAGTAAGAAATACTTTTCTTAATAATGTTGTTGCCTCTGTTTCTTATCTTCATTCGTATGCGAAGGTTGGTTCTGAGATCGCTGGAGAGGAAGAAAATCCTAAGAAGACCAAAGGTAAAGGTAAAGGTTCTCTTCGCAAGGAGAAATCTACTGTCCCACCTTCTAAGAAACGAAAGATCCATTCCTCTTCTCCTTCAAGTCCTCAATCCAGTAAAGCTCTGATGAAGATAATGATGATGTTGATATCTCTCTCGCAAAGGAGAATCCTCCAACTGAATCTTCTATGGCGCAACTGTCTAGCATCTTTTCTGACTCCATGCAAGGAATTGGGGATGATCGTATTTCTAGTACATGCGAAGCTATCGCAAGTATCTGTGATGCTCCTTTACTAGAGGGTGATGATTCTCTTCATGGGGTCTCCAGATCAGTGACTCCCAGCTTCCTAAATGCACTTGGTGTCTTGGTACGTCTTTATTCCCTTATTTCTTCATAATTTCGATTTTAAATCATATCTTGATAATTTCTTTACTTTCCTTTATAGTCTGGGAGAGCTTCCTTTGTTGTTGCCTCGGATCTTGAGAAAAGACGCAGCATTCTTGAAAAGAAGAATCTTCAACTTCGCAAGATGAATGAAGAATTGGAAACTGAAGCTGTTGCTCTTCGCAAGAGAAATGAAGAATTTGAAAGTAAAACTGCTATTCTTCGCGAGAAGACCAAACAACTGGAAGTTGATTCTTCCACTCAGAAGATTAAGATATCTAGTCTTCAAAGCGCCAATCAACAACTTTATGGTATGAGACTTTTCCCTTTTCCTTTGTTTTGTTCTCTCATTACCTTTCCTTATCTGACTTATCATTTTCGCAGACGTTTATAACCTTTCTGATGAAGCCATTCTTCTTCACTCATTTCCTGAACCTATGGATAATGATGCTCTTCTTGTTCACCTCAACGATTCTTTAGATAGTTTTTCAAATAACAAGATTAAATCTCTTCCTCTAAACGAACTTCAATCCAGATTTCGCCTCTTAGAAATTGATCATAGATCTAGTTTGGGTTTAACCAACCAACTTAAATGTCTGTATCTAAGTTCCAAAGAGAAAATTAATACTTTAAGGAAGAAGATTAGTGATCTTATAGATGACAAAGATCGCATCGCTAGTCAAGGTGCCCAAGCATTAGCGAAATTTCAAAAAACTCTTCTTGAAGTTCAAGTTGAACGGGATGAATCCATCCGCCAAAATGCTATACTTAGCGAAAGAGAGAATCAAATTCGCTCCCTTCTTCTCATAAACAATGACGATGAATTCGTTTGGGCTGCGAAGGTTCTAGATGATGCCAGAAATAATTTAGGTGTTAACGTTAGCCTTCAAGCTGAGCATACGGCCTTGATTAGGGATATGATTTCTGATAAAGAAGGTTGTTAATTATTCTTCTTTATTTTACTGCTTATTTTTTATGAAACTGCCATTAAGTTACTAATTTATTGTCATATGTTCGCAGAGACGAGCAGAGATTTCGCAAAAGAATTGAAGAACTTGAATCTGAGAAAGAACAGCTCGCAAAGGATTTCTCTCTTGAAATGACAAATATTCCAAATTGAAGAAGCAACTACAAATTACGTAGCGAATTTCAAAAATGACGATGTTCTCTTCCGCAATCGGACTATTAAGACATGATCTGTGATGACAACAACATTCCTCATTCTTCATACCCTTGTCTCCTTGACAAAATCCACGAGAATGTGCCTTCTTTGGATATCTCGACAGTGGTGATGCTAGCGAAGAAGAGGAAGCAAATGAAGATGAAGAGATAAAAGAATCTGATGAAGACGAAGAAAATGAAGAGGAAGAATCGAACAAGAAATAATTCTTTTTTCTTTTTTCTCTTTTTGTAATATATGTATATTCCTTCTTTTAATCTTCTATTTTTGTAATCTTTTGCTGCAAAATTCTTGGATCTTCAAATATTAGCTCTACCTTTGTTGTTCCTTTCTGCACATGTTAAAAGAACAATTCTTTTTTGCAATTCAGTTAATCAATATATTATCAATCTTTCATTTTATGAGCGCGTAAATCTATCATATGAAGACAAATAACATGTTTTTATTCTATACATTCCCATACTTGCCTCTGTTATTTGTGTTCAAATGAGAGATTAAGCAAGTTATGTTCATGCCTCAATCTCGCAACTGTTGCTGTTTGAATTTTCGCAAGTAAGGAAATCTTGGTTTCTTCCAAGATTTCCTTTTTTCTTTTTCTCTTATGTGGTCTTATTTTTCCTTCCTAGCTAAAGGTCTTACTGTGCCACCTCTTGTCATTGAGACAAAATCGCAGGACGTCTTTACACTTTCATGTAATGACCCCTTGATCTTGCCTTATCATTTCTTTATTATTGTTGCCTCTGCAGGATAGTTTTGTTGCGACAATATGACAGGCCTAAAAATCCTTGCGAAAATAAAGCCCCATGACATTGCCGTCTTGCGACGAAATCGCAGGACGTCCTTACATTTTCATGTACTGACCCATTGATCTCGTCTTATCTTTATTTATTTATTTTGTATTATTGCCTCTTCAGGATTGTCGCACAAATATGACAAGCCTAAATTTTCTTGCGAAAATAAAGCCCCATGACATTTGCGTCTTAAGACACTTATCAGCTCCCTAATGGAGGGTGCCGCCCTTATCATCTCCCTGGTTTCCCCTTCAAGGAGGCGTACTTCTTCCATACAAGGCTAGCTCCCCCCATCCGGTCTTAACAACAACCGATTATTTTGTGACCTCTTATCCCTTTTGCCTATAGGGCTTATGGTTACGAGACTGCACCCTAAGTGGAGTTTTCTTCGGGCCGAGTGCAACATATGCCGAAACTTGCCAAGAATGGCCGAGACACTTCAAATGCCCCAGGCACTCTTGGCTCAACCGTGTACCTCGGCGCCTTGGTCAAATGCTGACTCCTTAGAAGAGACCCTCGGTCATCCAATCTAAGTCTTAAGCTTAGATTGAAAATCCAAAGTATCTCCCCTGGATGGGCTTTATTGACCCAAATTCTCCATGACTCAGGTTCCAGGGGCGGTGTAACCTTTTCCCTGAGCCATGCAATAGGTACCCCCTTCTATGACGCACTTTAGGTCTTACATTTGCCTCTTACGAAATTTTGATTTCGCGAACTAGGGTGTACGCCATAGTTGGTTTGCCTCTGTCTGATTAATTTGTTGATTCTTTTGTAATTTCGCAATCATATCTTTATATTTCATAATATATTCCCTTCTTCTGCATATCAACTTCCTTTCGTAATCTCATCTCTGCTATTCATAATAAATATTTTTTTTTTTTTTTTTTTTTTTTTTTTTTTTTTTTTTTAAACCCAACTTACATTTCTCGTCTTCCTCCCCATTTTTTCTCTGACAATCAACAACTACATTTATTCTTTAAGCCTCTTACTTCGCTACTTTACGCCTCTGCATTTTTGAATTTTCTGTCATTTTTCTTGTCTGTTGCGAAACCTTCGCCACTTCCTATCTTCATCATTTTTTGGTTTCGCAGCATTTCTTCCTCTCTTTGCTCTATTACATCTACCATTAATCTTTCACCTCTCTGTTTTTCTTTGATGTTGTGTTTCCAATTCTTCTTCTTCGCAGCTCTTTCTTCACAGGATTCTATATCAACTTCATAACACATCTTTCCTTCAACCCAATCTCCCTTTATAATGCCAACACCAGTGGGATGAGGGAATTTGATACATTGATGGAAAGTCGATGCCACACCTAAGATCTCATGTAACCATGGTCGTCCGATCAGCGCGTCGTATGGTGATTCAACATCAATTACACAGAATAAAATTTCAGAAGATAGTCCTTTCAGTGGAATTCGCATATGAACTTCTCCTTTTGGCTTATTTGCAGTACCATTAAAACCATAGATTTTGTACGTTGAAGGTATTAGATCTTCATCTTTCCCTCCCATAGTTTTATAAGTATGATAAAAAATAATGTTCACGGAACTCCCCGTATCAATCAAAATTCTGTTGATTGCCCAAGAATTCTTAGCTTCATCATCTTCATCCTCGCTAGGTTTTGGGTTGATCTCCGATCTTACCACCAATGGGTTGTCATGCATTTCTCCGCCCTCAGGTACTTCTTCTGCGGTAAAAGAGATAGTCTGCTTTTGCCATTCTTCCAGTGGTGATGTCTTCGTAATATTCATTGTTTCTCTATCATCGGCATCTCTTGCGAAAACCCTACTGAGAGTGTTATCGTGAAAATCTTCAATCGTCTTGTATGAGTGTACGATGGAGTTACAAAACAGATTCTTTGCCTTTGCGCCAACTTCAATCACAAATGTTTCTCTTTCTTTTGCCGTATTTGGCTTGCGAATATCTGGAGGAGGTGGTAATGCTTGAGTTTGCGTTTGTCATACCAGAAAGTGAATTAATTTTCCCTGATCTATCATTCTGAGAATGATTCTCTTTATATTTCTGCAGTCATTTGTTGTATGTCCATGGAAATGATGATAACAGCAAAATTCATTACTCCTGTAGCTTGGAGGTGGTTCACTCCCCATGTTCCATGGTGCAAGTATGTTTTCCATTAGGATTATAGCTTCCCACATCTTCTCCACACTAGCATTCAAAGGTGGCATTTTGATTTCTTCCCATATTATCTTTAGATTTCGCTGTCCTCTATGAAAATTTTGCCTCTGACCTCCATAAGTTCCTTGCGGCTGATGACCTCCATACGTTTCTTGTAGCTGATGACCCCCATACGTTTCTTGTGGCTGATCGAGTCTTTGGATTTTGTTATTTCCACCACGGCTATAGAAGTTTATCTCTCTCTCAAATTCTTCTTCATCACGGCTCCCCATAGCTACTAGCTTTTTCTGTCCATCTCCCATTACCCTCTCTTGTTGCCCTTGCGAGGTGCTCGCCACTGTATTTATTAACTTGGGCAATAAGCTTGCATTCGCTGCTCTTGAACTTGTGTTCGCAATGGGGTATGATTCTGATCGCTGTCGTATGCGTCAAAAATAATTTCACTTTCCTAAAGTATATGATAAAAAATTGTTCGTTTCCACAGAGAGGCGATTGTAGTTATTATGTAATCAATTTCTTAAAGTAACCAATTGGGGGGATTTCTGATTTTTATGTAAGCAATAAAAGTAAATCAAAAGCAAAGTAAATTGTAGAAAGTAATCAATAGAGAGAGGTATTGGTCAAGGAATTCATCTTCAATCTTAGACATGTGCTTGAATATATGATTATAATTACAATTTAATCTCTTATATTATCAAAAGCCTAGAGAATCAAGAGAGCAAGATAATCTATTAATTTCCTAAGATCATCAACACACACATTAAAGCTGCGTATGTGAATTCTACCTGAAGAATAACCTAACGCCTTGCGCTAATTATGTTCAATTCCTAGGAGTATTAAGTTTCAGGAATAGGCTAATCAAAGTAATTGTCATACATTGCGCATAACAATTCGGACAATGGTCAAACTCTACATATGATTACGAGAGTGTATCACTACAAACCGTAAACATATTATGCTACTTGTATTCAGGGTTATCGCTCGATGAAAAACCCTAAAATAGCTATGGACTCGGATGCAAGTTCAATTAATTGGCCACTTAACTAATCAAACATCATAATCCTATCACAATACATCAATCATGTGATTCTTAAAATAGTAGAGATGTGAACGATAATCAAGAGAGAAAACTAATACATAAATCAAACACAAGTTTTAGAAATAAGACTACATCCTTAACCAATAATATAGAATTTAGCTACTCATAGCTATGGAGTTCATCATAAAAATATCAATTGAATAAAAGAAGAAGATGAACAAAAGCAAACCCTAGTAGCGTAAACAAAAGCGGCTCTCCAAGTTCCAAAGAATAAAACGTCCCCTCAAAAGTTGTAGAATTCTTCTCTTTATAGCTTTTCCTCTCTTCCAAAATTAGGTCAAGTCTCAAAGGTCCATTAGATAAAAATCCACCAAGCCCATAAGTGAGAGAAACCCATGTAGAAAATATGCCAAAAAATATGTCGCCGGAAAACTGGTATTATGGCCGGAAATCGGCCGGAATCCGGCACCGAAAACTGGTTCAGGTGACCGGCAAAGTCCGCCCGGTCACCGGTCAACGAGTCAACTCGGTCTGGTCAACTCATTCAAACCACTGAGTCAAACCGGGTCAAGCACCGAGTTATATGACTCAACCCGGGTCAGATCATGACTCAGATGTGAGTCAGCTGGCTAGTCAGGAGAATCAGGTCTGAGTCACATTAGCCAAGCTATCTTGCATACCAGAACCTATGTGATGCACCATTGTGGCGCATCATAACTCCATCCTGCCATCCCTTGTATCTGCAGCTGTAGCTCCATTCAAGAATTCAAACCATTCCTCCATGCTCAGTTCCATCTCCATAGCTGCAACACAATTCCAAGTCCCACCAAACAATCACCAGCACAGCTTTGTCAGCTCACATTGCTGCTCTGCACTGCAGCTCAACAACTTGCCAGGCCAGTTGTTCTCACTTCTCCATTAACCACAGCAACAACCATTCACTTAGCTGCAACTACTAACTCAACCAATCTCAGTGCTCATTCTTCATATCAGTTCCTGGTGTTTTGAACTCTGCCAACCATTGCATCTACTCCTATCTGTGCATCTCAGAATCACCATCTTCACTTCAACCAACAGCATCACCATCTAAGCTGCAACAGACACAATCTCAGCCTTGCAACCTCCCATGACTTCACTGTAACCATTATCTCCACATGCATTCACCAATTTTAGCTCAAGACAGTAACTGCATCCATCCAAGCTTCCCTGTAAACTTCCTAGCATACATCTAAATGCTCATTTCAGCTCCAACCACCTGCATTCCTTGAATCTGCTATTGAACTCCCTAAAACAGCTTCATAACCTACATATTCAGCTCCTTCCTTGCAATCCAACTCCAGGCAACAGTGCCCAGCTCTGTAGCTCTACTATCTCAGCCCTGCACTTACAGCTGCGACATCATCTATTTTAATGTCTTCTCAGCTCAAAACCACATCTCTGTCATCAGTACCAGACCACCTTCAAACACCACCAGCAACACCAGACCACCTGCAATACAGCCTTCCATTTCAGTTCAAGCTCATACCTGCAACCTCGCAACCCCCGTGCAAGACTTCAACTCAAATTGCAATATCTCAAGACCAACACTGCAGCTCTGACATTCATCTAGCTGTTGCAATCACCAATAGAACCAGCACTCCTCCAATCTCGGTACCATAACCCATCTGTTGAACCACAACTCCAGCTTTCATTGCCTTCAACAACAGCAAACAGAACACCAGAAGCATCTCCTCATTCTGTCTTTGTACCAACCTCGGCATCAAACTGCATCTCACACAGCCATTGCCTGCTTCCATCTGGAGCCAACCAACACCTCCATTTCCTTGCCCAGCAGCACCAACAATTGCTTCCAACACCAACTTGAGTTTCAATTCCTAAACATACATCTAATAGTTGCAACTTCAGCACACCCCAGGCCAGTGCATTCAATCCTTGGCAGCTACAACATCTGTAGTTCAAAACTTCTCCAGCTCAAGTTCACCTCCAATCATTCACTTGCAACCATCTCAAACCTAAGACTCCAGCTCACCTCCTAAGACCATTCAAACAACAAGAACGCCTCCATCTGAATCATACAACCACATACCCATCAGTTCATGGCTTCTTCTTCTTTGACATCCATCACATTCCTCATTTGTTAATGGCATCAGCAATTCTCCTCTGATTCAACTCACAATTGAGATTAAACTCAGATTCAAGCTAAACCCACCTCTTCAATTCGCTTCAATTCCACCTGAAGTTCAGTAAATGTTCATCTGCAATCAATGGCACCAGCAGCAGTCTCATAGATCACCTTTGTCCGATTATTCATCTCGAATGATTTTCATGGACAACCCACTCTGCTCCTGCCGAATTCAACATCAACATCAAATACCCTAACTCTGTGTTTCTCCATGTTCTTCTCTTCCGACGAAATCACTCAGCAGAAACTCCCTCAATTTGAGCATCTCATACCTTCAATCTGATTCTCTCAGCGGCAACAGCTTCTTCTCGATCCTTCCACAAATTCTTTTCTCATTGATTTCCTCCATTTCTTCACAGAGCATCAGCAACAGAGAGTAGATAGAGAAAAGGGAAAAATGGGGAAAATGAACCCTAACTCTCCCTTTCTCGACCTTTGTTGGGTTACAGCACATGGGATTACTATTGATACCCAGTGCTTGGATATGAACCACCCGTGTCTTCTTGTACTATCAGTTACAGGGAGCTGACAAGCTTATTCATAAGTTTTGCTCATAACTTCATCATACCACGTCGGATTGACCTCGTTCGTTCTCCCGTGAGTTCCCTTTTTGCCTTTTCCGCTCCAAATGAATGATTTCATCTTCTTTTGCTCCAAATGACTCCAAAGTACCTAATAACTCAAAAACAAACATAAGATGCATAATTTACAAGAAAACTCGCAAAGAAAGCATAACTACTATATAGTAAATTAGGTGTATTCTACACCTATCAAATTCCCCCACACTTAGACTTTGCTAGTCCTCGAGCAAATCAAACAAAAACAATTCTAAAGGATACATACAATTCCGTGTCGTCGAGGCTACGGTCACTTTTAGCATAAATAACAAGCCTTTGAACCGCTAGGTGTCCCTAGTGGACGAGTTATAGTCTCGTGAGGGTTTACTAGAGATATACCCACAAAACCTACTTTCCAACTTACTAGTTCTCTGTAATGATAGCATCCAACGCGCTAAGAAGACATAGAAATTCTGCACACTAGTCATAAGAAATTAGACACATAAATGAACACAATCTCATCCTTAAAAGTTGAGAGAGAAATAACCATCCCTTCTCGAAAGAAATTCAGGTTCGGAGTGATCGAAAGTCTCGACTCTGCCTTACAAGAAAGGGTTTTATGATATTTCTCTCATTAATAAACAACTTTTTATGGGTCACACATGTGTCCAGGTAGGAATGAAGAGAGAATCCTGCGACACGTTGAATGGTAGGAAGGCAAAAACCCTCCGAATTGTTTTGAAAACCCACATCTTTATAATTTTGAAAACCCATTTTTCTGACGATCTCTTCGAAAGGAAATCAACCACTTAACGAAGGTGGGAATATACTTACTTACCTCGTTATCAGTTCGGCGTGCAGCTAGCACCACTCTCACAGCATCCATAGATACGTCTTCGGTCTTCAATCGGTGTCTTCATCTTCGTCTTCGGTCTTCAACTCTTGATGATAACTCTTGAACTTCGTAGAATCTCGACAATGTGATTTTTTCCTCTAATTCCTTGTTGCTTGAAACTTCATTATAGATATTCCTTCTCTCCATTGGCTTTATTGAAAGAATACAAAACTAAAAACAAACTATACAAACCCAAAATATGATACAATGAATTTTTCTTGTCTTTTTTTTTTTCTTTTTCTTTTTTTTTATATATATATATATATTTTTTTTATGAGACAAGAAAAATAAATACAAAATAAAAAAAAAATAATAAAAACTATTAACGAACCTAAAAATTTTTTTCTTGTTTTTTTTTTTTTTTTTTTTTTTTTTTTGAGACAAGAGAAAATAAAATACAAATAAAATAATACAAAGGCCATGGTATAAGTACTTTACCGCTTGATTCTTCACAACTTGTATGTCTTGATATCATAAACTTCTCGAACTCTCATCTTTATAAACTTCGCTCTTGTACAATAGTCTTCAACTTGTAAAATTCTGCTCCCTGTCTTGTTGTTTTACTTGAATCTGAAATCTGCTCAATTCTGTACTGTTGCTTGTAAACCTTGAACGTCTTCAACTTTCCTTCAAATTTGTGATGCTCCTCTTGTTGATGATGATGGTGTTTCTATGGACCTGTTGGTGTAGAGAGAGATAAAGTGGATGGTGCTAACTGCGAACAAGATTACAAGTGGTATGTAAGTTAGCAATTCGATGTCACCATCATGATTGACAAAATAGCACTCAAGAGATCAAAATAGTGCTTCTATGGTGGGAGGTTGGACAGCTCACCATTCTGCCCGGAATTTACGTACGGTGACACACACTCTAAAAGCACAAATTTAGACAGGTACAAAGAATTGAAGGTCGGTGCCTCACATTATGTAACATGGGTAGTCTCCACTATATGGGATCACTAATCTAATACCGAATTCAGTCTGCACCTTATTTGCCACTGGCATGGTTAAATCCAACTTTAACTCTCATACAATTAAGAAACCCGATCATGTTCTCTGTCATCTCTAAGTTCAGTCACTCTTATGAGATTCTCGATGTAATCTTAGCGACATGTATACTATGTGACTCTAAACTAACTACAAGTTGGAGTTTTTATTCACTAATTTACCCAAAAGTTGAAAAATTTACAATGCAAACCACTCCCCCACACTTAAACTTTACATTGTCCTCAATGTAATTGAATCTTCCAAAGAAAGTCAAGGTGGGAAATCCTAACGGAAAAGTGACAAAAAATCAGAAAAAGTAAAAACATGACAAGAAAAGAAAATAAAAGATAAGAGATACAAACCGATGGGTTGCCTCCCATTTAGCGCTTGGTTTAAAGTCGCCAGCCCGACTATCTCCTTGCTTTCTATGACTCCTCCAGAGGGAGTACTTCCACAAGATTAACTCCTTCCACGACATCCGAAGAGAAGTTCTCATAATATGGTTTCAACCGGTGCCCATTCACTTTAAGTTCATTACCTGTAGCTAAACTACGAATTTCCACTGCACCATGAGAAAACACATTAGTCACAATAAAAGGTCCAATCCAACGTGACCTTAATTTACCCGGAAATAATTGCAAACGAGAATTAAACAAAAGCACTTTTTGCCCAATGAAAAATTGTTTCTTTGTAATCATATTATCATGAAATGCTTTCGTCTTTTCCTTGTACATCCGTGAGCTTTCAAATGCATCATTGCGAATCTCCTCTAGCTCTTGAAGTTGTAACTTTCTTTGCCTTCCAGCACCATCCAACTCCATATTGCATTGCTTAATAGACCAAAACGCCTTATGCTCAATTTCCACGGGTAAGTGACAAGGTTTACCATAAACAAGCCTAAAAGTAGACATCCCAATAGGTGTTTTATATGCGGTTCTATACGCCCACAAAGCATCATTGAGTCGCATACTCCAATCTTTCCTTGTTGGATTCACCGTCTTTTCAAGAATAGATTTCACCTCTCGGTTGGAAACTTCGGCTTGTCCATTTGTTTGCGGATGGTAAGGAGTTGCAATCCTATGCGACACATTGTACTTCCTTAACAAGCTTTGCAAGAACCTGTTTTTGAAGTGTGAACCTCCATCGCTAATTATCGCCCTTGGAATGCCAAACCTTGCAAATATATTAGCTTGCACAAAATTTGAAACAACTTTAGAATCATTAGTTGGGGTGGCCTTAGCTTCCACCCATTTCGAAACATAATCCACAGCAAGCAAGATATAATAATTCCCACTAGAATTGACAAAAGGGCCCATAAAATCAATTCCCCATACATCAAAAACCTCCACAAATTGAATAATAGTTTGCGGCATTTGATTTCGAGCACCTAGTTTGCCTGTTCTTTGGCACCTATCACATGTGGTACAAAATGCATGAGCATCCTTAAACAAAGTTGGCCAAAAGAAACCACATTCTAGTACCTTGAGAGCGGTTCTCTTGCTCCCAAAGTGTCCTCTACAAGCATATGAGTGGCAAAAAGACAAGATAGAATTAAATTCAGATTCGGGAACACACCTACGTATTACTTGGTCACTACAATGTTTCATAAGTATGGATCATCCCATATGTATTGGTTTCCTAACTTCTTAAGTTTGTCCCTCTCAGCACGAGACAAGTTCTTTGGGATTTGTTTAGAAACTAAGTAATTAACAATATCAGCGTACCATGGTTCTCCAAAGGCAATTGAGAATAGTTGCTCATCCGGGAAACTTTCACGCAACGGGATAGTCTCCTTGTCCACAGCAAGACGGCTCAAGTGATCCGCAACGGTGTTCTCAATTCCTTTCTTGTCTTTGATCTCAATATCAAACTCTTGCAAGAGTAATATCCATCGTATGAGCCTCGGTTTCGCCTCTTTCTTTGTAAGCAAGTAATTAAGTGCTGCATGATCAGAAAAGACAACAACTTTTGTACCAATTAGATAAGAGCGAAACTTTTCCAAAGCAAAAACAATAGCTAATAACTCTTTTTCAGTGGTCGTGTAGTTTTGTTGGGCCTCATTTAACGTTCTAGAAGCATAATAAATGGCATGAGGTATCCTCCCCACACGCTGCCCAAGCACCGCACCAACCGCATAATCACTAGCATCACACATAAGCTCAAAGGGCTTGCTCCAATCCGGTGGTTTAATGATAGGGGCTGAAATCAAAAGTTCTTTCAAACGATTGAATGCCGCCACACACTTCTCATCAAAGTTAAAAACCACATCTTTTTGCAATAAGTTACAAAGTGGTGATGCTATCTTGGAAAAATCCTTGATGAATCGACGATAGAAACCTGCATGACCAAGAAAAGAACGTATCTCCCTCACCGTAGTGGGAGGGGTTAGAGCACGAATAAGGTCTATCTTAGATTTATCGACTTCCAAGCCTTTAGAAGATATGATATGGCCTAAAACTATGCCATGAGTTACCATGAAATGGCACTTCTCCCAATTCAGCACAAGATTTGTTTCAACACATCGTTCAAGGATTAGAGACAAATTGTTCAAGCAAAGGTCAAATGAATCACCAAAGACACTAAAGTCATCCATGAACACTTCGATTATGTTTTCAACATATTCCGAAAAGATACTTACCATACACCTTTGAAAGGTAGCCGGAGCATTGCATAAGCCAAAAGGCATCCTTCTATAAGCAAAAGTACCAAAAGGACAAGTGAAAGTGGTTTTCTCTTGGTCCTCCGGTGCTATCGCAACCGATTGTAAACTGATTAGCCATCAAGAAAGCAATAGTAAGAGTGTCCAGCTAAACGTTCAAGCATTTGATCAATAAATGGTAAAGGAAAGTGATCTTTTCTAGTAGTGGCATTCAATTTTCTATAATCAATACAAACCCTCCAACCGGTTTGCACACGAGTTGGGACAAGTTCATTCTTATCATTTTCCACCACCGTCGCACCCGATTTCTTTGGTACTACTTGTATCGGGCTTACCCACTTGCTATCGGATATGGGGTAGATAACACCCACGTCCAAAAGCTTGAGTATCTCATTTTTCACAACTTCCATCATGGGAGGATTCAAACGACGTTGCGCTTCCCTTGTAGGCATTGTATCATCCTCCACACGGATCTTGTGCATACAAATGGCAGGGCTTATACCCTTGATATCGGCGATTGTCCATCCTATAGCCGTCTTGTATGTCCTTAGCACCCTTAGAAGTTTTTGCTCCTGTAATTCATTAAGCTCGTTAGAAGCAATCACATGTAAATCTTCATTGTCACCCAAGTACAAGTACTCTAAGTGACTTGGAAGAGGTTTCAATTCTAAACTTGGAGATTTAACAATAGATGGCACAAGTTTTTCATTGTTGCAAGGTAAAGAAGCATATGAAATATTCTTAATTGCTGATTTTTCCGGTAATGAGTCAATATAACCAAGGGTTTCTTTAATCTCATCACTATACTCCAAACCATTATCAATGGGTGTAGTGAGCACGGTTTCCAAAGTATCAACACCATTCAACTCAAACATTTGTTGCGCCAATGTGTCCATCACATCAATGGAGAAAAAAGAGTGGACATCACTAGGATATCTCATCGTCTCGAAAATGTTGAAACGTATTATTTCTTTATCAAACTCCATAGTTAGCGTTCCCTTATCCACATCAATTATGGTTTTCACCGTTTTCATGAAGGGACGCCCAAGTAGCAATGGAAGAGACGAGTCCGGTGAACCTTCATCCATCTCTAACACGCAAAAGTCAGCTGGAAATACAATTTGATTAACCTGCATAAGAACATCCTCAACAATACCCATTGGGTAGACATTAGAACGATCGGCTAATTACAACACAATTCCAGACTTTTTAAGAGGACCAAGATCAAGTGAATTATACATAGACACATGCATAACATTAACGGATGCACCTAAGTCCAACATAGCTTTGTTAAATGTAGTGTTACCAATTGTGACGGGAATGTCAAAGCTACCGGGATCCTTGTACTTAAGTGGGAGTTTGTGTTGTAAGATTGCCGAAGCATTCTCCCCCACACTAAGCACTTCATTACCTTTGAGCCTTTGTTTATTGGTACACAAGTCCTTCAACACCTTTGCATACTTTGGAACTTGCTTGATTGCATCTACGAGTGGTATGTTCACATGGATCTTCTTGAGAATGTCTAAAATCTCCTTTTCTAGTTCCGCCTTCTTGGAATTTGCAAATCTGCGAGGGAAAGGTAAAGGAGGAACATAAGTAGAAACCGGAGTTTTAGAGTTAGAAATAGGTACCTCAGAAGTTTGGGAAGAATCCTCATTTTTCTCCTCCAAAACAGGTTCCTTTGGTGTTTCCACCTTGCCCGAATCAGCAACTTCGGGTTGCACAAGTTGTGTACCACTTCGCAACGTAATTGCATTAACACCCTCTTTTGGGTTGATAGGTTGAGAAGGGAGTTTCCCACCATTTTGTGCCTTCAATTGATTCAACTCAATAGCCATAGAACCAACTTGAGTTTGCAAATCCTTAACCTTACTCTCCGTTCTTTGCATAAAATATTTCAGCAACTCTTCCATATTGGACCCCATATTTTGAGGTTGTTGTTGTTGTTGAAATTGTTGAAATTGTTGTCTCTTTGGAATTGTTGTTGTTGAGGTTGAAATCCACTCGAAGAGTTGAAGGTAGGTTGTTGAACCGCTCCTTGCTTATTGGCATAGCTAAAATTGGGGTGATCTCTCCATCCCGGATTGTAAGTGTTTGAGTATGGATCATACCATCTTTGTTGATTTGGAAAGACCGCATTAGCTTGCTCGTCCTCATAAGCTTGAGAAGAACCTGGTATCACCGCGGCTGCAACTTGTTGCATCATTGCTGTCATGTTACCCAATTGTTGATGAAGTTCCTCAACCTCGCTCACTTCATTAACCTTCCTAAGAAGCACATCCGAACCACGACTCAAGAATTGTTGGGAGTTTGCTGCCATGTTCTCAATCAACTCTCTCGCTTGTGCCACCGTCTTGTTAACTAGTGCACCACCACCCGCAGCGTCAAGAAGATTCCTATCACTTGATTGAAGTCCTTCATAGAAATATTGGATGATCATAGAGTCACTGAATTGGTGGTGAGGGCAGCTTGCCACTAGTCTCTTATATCGTTCCCAACATTCATATAAAGATTCTCCCACATTTTGCTTCATCCCACAAATCTCCTTTCGAATTTGAGTAGCCTTTGATGCAGGAAAATATCTCTCTAAAAAGAGTTTCTTCAACCCATTCCATGTCGTGACACTTAGGGAGGTAAATAGTACAACCAATCCTTAGCACTATCCATCAAAGAGAAACGGAAAACTTTCAACATTGCACCATCCGCCGCAACATCCATTTGGAAGCATGGCCGTGACAATGGTGTGGAAGTCCATAAGATGCTTGTTTGGGTCTTCATTCACCATGCCATGGAACTTTGGTAATTCTCTAAGCAACCCCGGTTTTATCTCAAAAGTAGAGTTTGTTTGAATACACCCATGTTGTGTATCAAGCCTATGAGAATCTAACTCCTTGAGTGAACGATTTGCATCACCCATTGCTTCTTCTTTTTCTTCAAAAGTTGGTTCTTGTTCACCCGGAACCTCTTGTTCTAAAACTGCTTCTTCTGGTTGGAAAGTCTCTTCTTCCGTTTCCAACTCTTGTTCTTCCGTTGTATCTTTACTTGGTTGGAGTATTGTGCCTCTTCGAGTAGCTATCCCGCACCGTGGATAATTCCAATCTTTAGAAGCCAGTGATTAGGTACCCGAAAATAATTCTCACAAACAAGTGAGAAACAAGACAAGAAAACAAGAAGCAAAGATAAAAGCAAAAACAGAAATAAGAAACTAAAAACTTAATAACTAGCCGTATGCCTCCCCGGCAACGGCGCCAAAATTTGATCGCTGTCGTATGCGTCAAAAATAATTTCACTTTCCTAAAGTATATGATAAGAAAGAGTTCGTTTCCATAGAGAGGCGATTGTAGTTATTATGTAATCAATTTCTTAAAGTAACCAATTGGGGGGATTTCTGATTTTTATGTAAGCAATAAAAGTAAATCAAAAGCAAATTAAATTGTAGAAAGTAATCAATAGAGAGAGGTATTGGTCAAGGAATTCATCTTCAATCTTAGACATGTGCTTGAATATATGATTATAATTACAATTTAATCTCTTATATTATCAAAAGCCTAGAGAATCAAGAGAGCAAGATAATCTATTAATTTCCTAAGATCATCAACACACACATTAAAGCTGCGTATGTGAATTCTACCTGAAGAATAACCTAACGCCTTGCGCTAATTAAGTTCAATTCCTAGGAGCATTAAGTTTCAGGAATAGGCTAATCAAAGTAATTGTCATACATTGCGCATAACAATTCGGACAATGGTCAAACTCTACATATGATTACGAGAGTGTATCACTACAAACCGTAAACATATTATGCTACTTGTATTCAGGGTTATCGCTCGATGAAAAACCCTAAAATAGCTATGGACTAGGATGCAAGTTCAATTAATTGGCCACTTAACTAATCAAACATCATAATCCTATCACAATACATCAATCATGTGATTCTTAAAACAGTAGAGATGTGAACGATAATAAAGAGAGAAAACTAATACATAAATCAAACACAAGTTTTAGAAATAAGACTACATCCTTAACCAATAATATAGAATTTAGCTACTCATAGCTATGGAGTTCATCATAAAAATATCAATTGAATAAAAGAAGAAGATGAACAAAAGCAAACCCTAGTAGCGTAAACAAAAGCGGCTCTCCAAGTTCCAAAGAATAAAACGTCCCCTCAAAAGTTGTAGAATTCTTCTCTTTATAGCTTTTCCTCTCTTCCAAAATTAGGTCAAGTCTCAAAGGTCCATTAGATGAAAATCCACCAAGCCCATAAGTGAGAGAAACCCATGTAAAAAATATGCCCAAAAATATATATGTCGCCGGAAAACTGCTATTATGGCCGGAAAACTGCCGGAATCCGGCACCGGAAACTGGTTCAGGTGACCGGCAAAGTCCGTTCGGTCACCGGTCAACGAGTCAACTCGGTCTGGTCAACTCAGTCAAACCACTGAGTCAAACCGGGTCAAGCACCGAGTTAAATGACTCAACCCAGGTCAGATCATGACTCAGATGTGAGTCAGCTGGCTAGTCAGGCGAATCAGGTCTGAGTCACATTAGCCAAGCTATCTTGCATACCAGAACCTATGTGATGCACCATTGTGGCGCATCACAACTCCATCCTGCCATCCCTTGTATCTGCAGCTGTAGCTCCATTCAAGAATTCAAACCATTCCTCCATGCTCATTTCCATCTCCATAGCTGCAACAAAATTCCAAGTCCCACCAAACAATCACCAAGACATGACTTTGTCGGCTCACATTGTTTGCTCCGCACCTGCTATGACTCAACAACTTGCCAGGCCAGTTGTTCTCACTTCTCCATTAACCACAGCAACAACCATTCACTTAGCTGCAACTACTAACTCAACCAATCTCAGTGCTCATTCTTCATATCAGTTCCTGGTGTTTTGAACTCTGCCAACCATTGCATCAACTCCTATCTGTGCATCTCAGAATCACCATCTTCACTTCAACCAACAGCATCACCATCTAAGCTGCTTTCCCCAACTACATCACTTCAACCAACAGCATCACCATCTAAGCTGCAACAGACACAATCTCAGCCTTGCAACCTCCCATGACTTCACTGTAACCATTATCTCCACATGCATTCACCAATTTTAGCTCAAGACAGTAACTGCATCCATCCAAGCTTCCCTGTAAACTTCCTAGCATACATCTAAATGCTCATTTCAGCTCCAACCACCTGCATTCCTTGAATCTGCTATTGAACTCCCTAAAACAGCTTCATAACCTGCACATTCAGCTCCTTCCTTGCAATCCAACTCCAGGCAACAGTGCCCAGCTATGTAGCTCTACTATCTCAGCCCTGCACTTACACCTGCGACAACATCTATTTTAATGTCTTCTCAGCTCAAAACCACATCTCTGTCATCAGTACCAGACCACCTTCAAACACCACCAGCAACACCAGACCACCTGCAATACAGCCTTCCATTTCAGTTCAAGCTCATACCTGCAACCTTGCAACCCCCAGCTGCGCACTTCAACTCAGCTGCAATATCTCAGCACCAACACCTGCAGCTCTGACATTCATTTAGCTGTTGCAATCACCAATAGAACCAGCACTCCTCCAATCTCGGTACCATAACCCATCTGCTGAACCACAACTCCAGCTTTCATTGCCTTCAACAACAGCAAACAGAACGCCAGAAGCATCTCCTCCTTCTGTCTTTGTACCAACCTCGGCATCAAACTGCATCTCACACAGCCATTGCCTGCTTCCATCTGGAGCCAACCAACACCTCCATTTCCTTGCCCAGCAACACCAGCAATTGCTTCCAACACCAACTTGAGTTTCAATTCCTAAACATACATCTAATAGTTGCAACTTCAGCACACCCCAGGCCAGTGCATTCAATCCTTAGCAGCTACAACATCTGTAGTTCAAAACTTCTCCAGCTCAAGTTCACCTCCAATCATTCACTTGCAACCATCTCAAACCTAAGACTCCAGCTCACCTCCTAAGACCATTCAAACAACAAGAACGCCTCCATCTGAATCATACAACCACAGACCCATCAGTTCATGGCTTCTTCTTCTTTGACATCCATCACATTCCTCATTTGTTAATGGCATCAACAATTCTCCTCTGATTCAACTCACAATTGAGATTAAACTCAGATTCAAGCTAAACCTACCTCTTCAATTCGCTTCAATTCCACCCGAAGTTCAGTAAATGTTCATCTGCAATCAATGGCACCAGCAGCAGTCTCATAGATCACCTTTGTCCGATTATTCATCTCGAATGATTTTCATGGACAACCCACTCTGCTCCTGCCGAATTCAACATCAACATCAAATACCCTAACTCTGTGTTTCTCCATGTTCTTCTCTTCCGACGAAATCACTCAGCAGAAACTCCCTCAATTTGAGCATCTCATACCTTCAATCTGATTCTCTCAGCGGCAACAGCTTCTTCTCGATCCTTACACAAATTCTGTTCTCACTGATTTCCTCAATTTCTTCACAGAGCAGCAGCAACAGAGAGTAGATAGAGAAAAGGGAAAATGGGGAAAATGAACCCTAACTCTCCCTTTCTCGACCTTTGTTGGGTTACAGCACATGGGATTACTATTGACCCCCAGTGCTTGGATATGAACCACCCGTGTCTTCTTGTCTTTGTCGATTCTGGGGAGCTGACAAGCTTATTCATAAGTTTTGCTCATAACTTCATCATACCACGTCGGATTGACCTCGTTCGTTCTCCCGTGAGTTCCCTTTTTGCCTTTTCCGCTCCAAATGAATGATTTCATCTTCTTTTGCTCCAAATGACTCCAAAGTACCTAATAACTCAAAAACAAACATAAGATGCATAATTTACAAGAAAACTCGCAAAGAAAGCATAACTACTAGATAGTAAATTAGGTGTATTCTACACCTATCAGATTCCATCTCATTTTGCTTTTCCTCAAGAGCAATACACTCCTCCTGTAGTTCTCGTAACTCAGTCATTGTGATTGTATTTTTGGTTCTGAAAATCTGAATGTATAACAGATTGGTTGCAAACATGGCATTGATGAATGACAGAATGAGATATCTTTCATCCACACGACCAACCATATCACTACACATTGTCTTCCATCTCACAGTTAGGTGCTTCAAACTTTCGCCAACCCTTTGCTTCAGCCCAAATACATCTTCAATGCCAGGTCGCGAGGAATTGTTACTTATATATGCTCCTAAAAATATAGCTTGCAAGTGGTTGAAAGATGTTATAGTATTCTTTGGCAAACCTTCAAACCATTTTAACGCCTCTCCTGTTAAACTTGATGCGAAATATTTGCATAATATTGCATCGTGGTTCTCCCATTGTAACATACATCTCACATAAGCTTTGATGTGTTGAACTGCACAAGTTGTTCCATCAAAAATGTTGGTTAACGCAGGTAAATTGCATTTTGGGGGTATTCCTCCTAATTGTACTTCTTGTGTGAATGGAGTTTTCGCAGCTTCCTCTATGGCTTCATCCAATTGTCTCTTACCTCCTCATTTGTTATTATTTATCATTCCTCTCATTTCCGCTAACTCTCTCAAAATTTGTTTATTTATACCAAAATTTGGATCCATTGGTATTTTCAACTCCGCCTCTCTTCTCCTGCGTTCATCTCTGTTTTGAATTTCTTGTTCATCACTTTCCTCTCGTCTTTCTCTGCGATCTTCTCTTTCAATTCTTTCATTAATTCGCACATCGTCACGTCTTTCATTTTCTCCTCTTCGCCGCCTTTCAGTTCTCCTTTGTATTCTATTGTATTCTTCATTGATATTAGCATTATTGCGGTTTCGCTCACGCCTCCTTTCTCGATTATCATGGTTATTCTGTAGAATTGCTTCTTGTAGTTCTTGTTCTTCCATTTCTTCTCTTAGTCTTTCTCTCTCGCGAGCTAAATGTGTTTTTTCAGCATAGTGTCTTTCAATTTCATCCTCAATTGCTCGTTCATTTCTTTGTGTTTCTCTCTCATGTAGAATTCTCCTTCCTTCTTCCTGATTTTCTTCGCCATCTTGATTATTTCGCCCCTGGCGGCGTCTATTTCCTTGAATTCCATCATTCTGTTCGTTTTGAAGAATTTCAGCACGTTGAATATAACGATCTTCCAATACTCCTCTTCCTTCGCGACGTTCTTCGCCTGGATTTTGTATTCCCTCTCGAATTTCTTCATTAGCATTTTCTATAGGCAAATTTTGTCTTATTTCTTCTCTAACTGATCTTGAACGTGATCTTGTATTGCTTCTTGACCTCCTATTTTGTAATCTTATGTTTTCCATCCTCAATTCATGATTTTGCCTTGTCAAATTCGCACGTTCTTCTGCTTCTAACCGCCTTTCTTCATGTATTGTTTGCCTCAATGTCTCTAATGCTACAATATCTTCATTTCCATGAATTATTCCTCCAATTATTTCTTGATCTCTCTCCTCTTGCCCATTGTCTCCTAATTGCTGCTCTTCTCCCATTTCATCTACGGAATCTGATCGCCAAGTATGTACACTCACTCTGTCATAATCCACGGTTCTATTTTGTATTGGTGGTGTACGTTGAATTGGTGGTTGAACTTGATTTTCTCTGTTGTTCCTTGTATTCATTCTTGAAGATTCTCCCATCTCATCTCTCCTTTCTCCAGCAAGTCTCTTACTCCTTCTAACAGTTGTTGTTTGTTTTGATGCATGTCTTCTTCTAGCCATTTTTCAATCTTAATGAATTGTTGAAAATTATATGAAATCCTTCCCTATTACTCCAAATTCTTTCAAATCACAATATCAATCTTCAATTAGTCCCTGTTTCTAGTGGCATATGTAATTGCAGGAAATCCTACAATACACACCTCACAGGAATTCATAATATCTAACACATATTTAAGATCAATAACCAATCCTTTTATTAATTGAGTTAGAAATTTTACAAGAAGGAAGTGAAATCAAGAATGTTATTACAACTCTAAACTTTCTCTCTCCTCTAAAATTTCTTTCCACTCTCTAAAAAGATCTCTCCCCCTCATAAGCCTATTCGGCTCTTTATATAGGACATTACATAATGGATGACAGCTAAGTTATCCCTTATTTTCGGATCTGACTTGCGACATTCTCGCAAGTGTACAAATGTAAAACCTCGCAACACTCCTAAATCTCGCTAGGTCTTCACGTCTTTCTCGTGTTCTGGCTGTCGTCATCCATTGCGTCATTTATATTACTCGTCTGCGATATCTTCCCAATGTATCGTTTATGGATTTCGCAAGGGCGTTGGTGTTGCGATATTCTGATCCTACACCGTTGTATCGAAAACTTAGCTATTTACACACAAATGAAATGTTCAATTTTGGGTTTATGAACCGTACCCAAACATTAACATTTGTTGGTTCAACAATAGTCAACCAAATGGTTAGCCATATGATCACTCTCATATCAACCATATTCTTCTTCACCATAACTAGTTCAAATGACTCAAATGAACTAGTTAGAGAGTTGTTCAATTGCTTAGATCTTATGTAACTACACAAGACACAATCGAAGCAAAAACGGTTTGATTCACTCGAATCGGTTCATGAACTTTATAGCCACGGTTTACAAAAGCATTCCTTAGTTTAAATAAACATTAGTTCAAGAACAACCGGTTTTAGATATAACCTACTCAAGTTCGCGGACTTAAGCTCATGGAAGGAGTATACAAACTCCAACAGAAATTTTCGGGTGGGAACTTCCGCCAGTTCGCGGACTTGGCTTGCGCCACTTCCATTTCTCTTGATCAACAAAGTTCGCAAACTTTGGTTCAAGGAATAAGGACTTATACATATATGTGTTTCCACAACAATGCTTATATCCTACCAATGGTTATGTAATCTAAACTCTCATTTCAATCATTAAAACATTCTCAGAGAACGTTATATAGCCGTTATTCACAGACCATTTTTCGTTAGAGCAATTTCCAAAGTTATTGAAACATAACATGACTTGCGTCACTAGGTAAACATGAATTCGGTTAAAGCGAAAGATTACCAAAACATATTTTGAGAAATAGATAGGCGAGTTAAACTCGTCTCGAAATAGCAAATGTGTATAATGAAAGTCTATACGTCTAAATGACTTTTGTCTCAAGAGTAGGAGATAGAGTAAATAGACTTTTGAGTGACAGATAAGTTCAAGTCTCCACATACCTTTTAGTCGATGAAGTTCCACCGGTTCCTCGAGTAGTCCTTCGTCTTGTATGATGATTGCCATGGAGTTCTTGAGCTCAACTACACTTTCTATCCTAGTCCGAGACCTTTAGCTACATAGGCTAGAAATCAAGATTTATAGTTTTGATCACTAACATTGACAAACATGCTTGAGATAGCAACACATGCGATTTTGACCGAGCAATGCTCTAACAATCTCCCCCTTTGTCAATTTTAGTGGAAAAACTATTAATAATATGGAATACAAAAAATAAATAAATTAACTTTTGTAGCTCCTATTCCACATGTCTAATCTTCAACATTACTCGAAATCTTCGTCACTTCCAAGTACTCCAATGATCCTAAAGGTTGTAAGTTTAGTATCATCGTTGTTGAAAATCCGTAGCTATAACAATAAGAAAACAAGAGTTCTCAATCATTGTTATACAGTGTCATAGTATCATTACACAGCGTCAAAGTCCAATTGTATCACAACTTCAACAACAATACTATGGTGATATGTATCACTCCCCCTTAGTCAATACTCCATCTCACATGGAAACCACTCCCCCTTACATAATGATCCGAAAACCATATGTATTTGTAGTGTGAACTACATATTAATTCTTCCCCTTTTTGTCAATAAAATTGGCAAAGGTACAAGAACGGGATCCTAATGAAATTTCCGAAAGAGACATTTCATGACCAAAAGAAAGAAACACACATCATCTTATTTAGATGCAATCATAAAGCCGAAGCTAAATGCATTCATCGAGGAGTTTAAAGATACAAGATAACCCCTATAATATTCCACAGCCGCACTCCCCACAAAGATATGCCAATTAAACGCAAGTTCAAACAGAACTCTCCCCCATAATATGTCATTCCCGAAAGAACAACAAGAGCGACCTTAATTTCGAAGGAAAAGAAGGATTTCTTTGGACATAACAAATCACATACAAGTATGAATTTGAATCCAAAATACTCAATTAAATTATCCACAAGAGAACCCATGATTAATTTAATCGAAATACACAACCAAACTAATCACAAAAAGTAATCAATTTAATTGGCCATACTCACATAAGAGAATCTATGGAGCAATGACTAAGTTAATCATGAAAATAATCAACCCAATCAAAAAAACGCTCAAACATAAGAAAACTTACAGAGTCATAACTAAATAACCAAACAAGATGATTAATTTAGTTCAATATGCTCGACATAAAGTACCTTATGGAACAACAACAAAGCTAACCATGAAAATAATCAACTTTGATTGTTTTAGTGCTCAACATAAGACATATTACGGAGCCTCACAGTAATACACAAAAAATATGGATCAGGGAAGATCAATTACTGCGGAATACACAAGGATCCATTCTATTTTCCATCACAATTTGCACCATGACATACAATAGACATAATCCTTGAAAAACAAAATATTTTAACCTATCTTCCATCAATAATTGACAATATAGGCTTAACTTTTGTATTTGTCAAAAGTCCATTCATTCCTTTATTAATATAAGAATATCGACTTACGAAAGACTTTACTTTTGACAAGATATGGGACAATCATAGTTCACGGACGCAAACACACATATCCCATAAACAATTGCTATATATAAAACCATAAAGATTAATACTGCAAAAATCATCTTCCAAACAAGTTTAGAATTTAAACCAATAAATCTAAAAACATGAAGATGAAAGCGTTGGACATAGCTATGTGTAATCACAATAATGGCTATTCCAAACTCTAGTTATTCTTCTAACAAAAACAGAAAAATAGAAGATTTACTAGATGTTAAGACCTTTGAAGAATTCTTTATCGTCCCTGAACTCCTTGTCGTCAACATCCATTGGGACATAAGGTTCATTAAGGTAGGAGTTTATATCAATAAACCTTCTTGGCTGATGATGTCGAACCAGGGCCTTCTGAATCTCATGAGTCTTAAACACAAAAGCCTTTATTTGTTGAATCTCCTTTCGCATCTCTTTCAACACTTCTAGAACATCAAAAAATTTCTGAGAGTTTGAAGGAACGGCTCTTGGATTCCTCACATTCCTTTTTTTTTTCTTTTCAATGTTGGAGCTAACGGAGATTTTTCGTTTTCCTTCATGATTGATGGCTTGACAATCATATTAACATTCTTTCCATCAGAAGACAGAGCACTTGGAGCATCCATAGGTGTATGGGTTTGTGAGAGGAAATCACAGTCTCAACAAGTAGTCTTGTGATAAAAAGGAGTTTCAAAGAAGGAAAAGGAATGTAGGGTTTCGAAACCTTTAACAGGTTCTACACGACCACTCTCAACCCCATGAAGAGTAGAATTGTCGATAGTACCCTTTGTTTTTGTTTGACAGACTCAAAATCAAAACTAAGAAAAAGAAAAGAGAAAAAAAACTTTTCCTAAAGCCTGTGAGCTACAAAATCATTGTCTCTTTGATCAGGCACATGAGACAAGATTTTCATCAAATAACACAATTAAATTGCGTTGTGGTGAACAACAATTTGTCCACCATTTTCCTCATGAGAGGAATCCTCAGACTTCTGTCTATCAAACCGACTCGACCATACTTTCTTCTCTAATGGTCTTGGTTTGTCCTTGGAAAATAACTTCTTAGATGAAGCTAAAATCCTACATACCTCAGCGGTCTTCTGAGCAAGTTTAAGCTTCCATGTTAAATGATTTGCTCTTCGTTGAAGTTTGTTGACGTGCCTTAGTTGGTGTTTGTACTTGTAACAACTTGAAGGTTCATGACCCCTTTGAGAACAATACGAACACGTCAATCTAGGATAAAAATTAGGCTTTTGAGATGTGCATGCAGCTAGGCACATAGTGGAACCTGAAATATTATAAACAGAGTTTCCAAAGAATGGATCAACTTTATCTTCCAGAATAGTTGGATTATCTTCTGAAAGAATATCAAGATTGATGTATGTATTGCTACAATTATCAAAATCAATACTTTCACCAAGAAGTGCAACACTTGATTTCTCGTCTTCATTAGAATCAGACATTTCATCAAGAGTTGCAGCAAGACCTTTGTTCCCAGTGTATTTTCTACGATTTGGGCACTCGTTTGCAAAATGACCAAATCCTTTACACTTAAAGCACCGAGGCATATCCTCGTCATCAGTTTCATCAATATCTTTATTTTTAGGAGGAACACGATTATGAGGCTTGACTGATGCCTTAGGCTTATCTCTGGAGAACCGTTTACTTCTCTTCAACAGAAGATCCCTAAACTGTCTTGTGATCATCGAGACTGATTTGTCAAGATCTTCATCTGATGAATCTGTCTCAGAGTGATCATCTTCAGAGATATACACTTTTTTACTTTTATCAAGTAATTTAGTGTCCTTTAGTGCTTTGAACGTAACATCCTTAGTCTTGGATGAATGTTCATGATCAAAGATCTTAAGCTTCCCAACCAGCGTATTTCTAGAGAGATTATCAAGGTTATTTCCCTCAATGATGGCATGCTTCTTAGAATCGTATCTGGATGGTAGCGATCTGAGAACTTTCATCACAATATCCTTTTCATGAATAGTCTTACCCAATGCAAAAGATGCATTAACAATTTCAGACACTTTGTGATTAAACTCATCAAATGTTTCTTCATCTGCCATACGAAGGTTTTCCCAATCGAAATTAAGGTTTTAAAGCCTAGCATCCTTTTCACTGGTATTACCTTCAAAAACGGTTTCTAAGATATCCCAAGCTTCTTGCGACTTAGTGCAGTTTGTCACATGGTGCTGAAGATTTGGGGTAATGGCATGTATGATGGCATTCAAACCGTCGGAATTTTGCTTTGCAGCAAGTACCTCAGCAGGGGTGTATTCACCAATATTCTTGGGAACGTTTACATCACCAACTTCCACGACGAGAGGATCATATCCATTAACAACATATACCCATGATTAAAAATCACGCGCTTAAAGAAAAGCTCGCATAACAATTTTTCACCATAAGTAATTAGAGCCATCGAAGACTGGTGGTACGTTAATAGAGATATCACCTCTGTCCATAGAGTCAGATCGCTACAAACACAGACTTATAAGATCTTAAATGTGTTTGCCTGCTCTGATACCAATTGAAAAAGCGGGGGTCTAACAACCACACCCAACAATTCGATTAGCAATCTGTATGGACAAACTCCAATATACTTTCTATAGAATCAACTAGACAGTCAGACTCAATCTAGATAAATAGTATATCAAAAAGTTTATATCTCAATCTCTCGATTTGATCTTTACTCAAGCAAATAGAAATCTGCGAGTATTTATCAAAGAGAGATAACTTGGATGGTACCAAAGACCAATATCCAAGTGTCAATCAATTTAAATCAACAACCCAAAAGGTCGGATATTCTAATTGATTGAACAACGCAAAACCTGTGATATTTCAATTATATAAACAAATATAATGCGGAATAGAAATAACACATACACCAGAATTTTGTTAACGAGGAAACCGCAAATGCAGAAAAACCTTGGGACCTAGTCCAGATTGAACACACACTGTATTAAGCCGCTACAGACTCTAGCCTACTCCAAATTAACTTCGATCTGGACTGTAGTTGAACCCCAATCAATCTCACACTGATCCAAGGTACAATTATGCTCCTACGCCTCTGATCCCAGCAGGATGCTACGTACTTGATTCCCTTAGCTGATCTCACCCACAACTAAGAGTTGCTACAACCCAAAGTCGAAGACTTTAATAAACAAATCTATATCACACAGAAAAGTCTACAGAATATATAAATCCGTCTCCCACGAATAAACCTATGAGTTTTGTTCAGTCTTTTGATAAATCAAGGTGAACAGGAACCAATCAATAACCCGGACTTATATTCCCGAAGAACAACCTAGTATTATTGATCACCTCACAATAATCTTAATCGACGCAGTGAAAAAAGATATTGTGGAATCACAAACGATGAGACGAAGTGTTTGTGATTTCTTTTCTATCTTGCCTATCGGAGATATAAATCTCAAGCCAATTATTTCAATTGTACTCGTACTATAGAAACAACAAGATCAGATCACACAACTACAAGAAAAGTAGTATCGGTCTGGCTTCACAATCCCAATGAAGTCTTTAAGTCGTTAACCTGGTTTTAGAAGAAAACCAAAGGTTAAAGGAGAATCGACTCTAACTTAGCAAACTAGTATCAAACGTAAAGTGTGGGGATTAGGTTTCCCAGTTGTTAGAGTTCTCCCTTATATAGTCTTTCAAATCAGGGTTTGCAATCAATGTTAGCTTGGTAAAAAAGCATTCAATATTCACCGTTAGATGAAAACCTGATTAGATTCAAGCTAATATTTCTCAACCGTTGGATTGAAAACTTAGCTTGTTACACACAAATGAAATGTTCAATTTTGGGTTTATGAACCGTACCCAAACATTAACATTTGTTGGTTCAACAATAGTCAACCAAATGGTTAGCCATATGATCACTCTCATATCAACCATATTCTTCTTCACCATAACTAGTTCAAATGACTCAAATGAACTAGTTAGAGAGTTGTTCAATTGCTTAGATCTTATGTAACTACACAAGACACAATCGAAGCAAAAACGGTTTGATTCACTCGAATCGGTTCATGAACTTTATAGCCACGGTTTGCAAAAGCATTCCTTAGTTTAAAAACATTAGTTCAAGAACAACCGGTTTTAGATATAACCTACTCAAGTTCGCGGACTGGGTTCGCGGACTTAAGCTCATGAAAGGAGTACAGAAACTCCAGCAGAAATTCTCGGGTGGGAACTTTCGCTAGTTCGCGGACTGAGTTCGCGGACTTGGCTTGCACCACTTCCATTTCTATTGATCAACAAAGTTCGCAAACTTTGGTTCAAGGAATAAGGACTTATACATATATGTGTTTCCACAACAATTCTTATATCCTACCAATGGTTATGTAATCTAAACTCTCATTTCAATCATTGAAACATTCTCAGAGAACGTTATATAGCCGTTATTCACAGACCATTTTTCGTCAGAGCAATTTCCAAAGTGATTGAAACATAACATGACTTTCGTCACTAGGTAAAGATAAATTCGGTTAAAGCGAAAGCTTACCAACACATATTTCGAGAAATAGATAGACGAGTTAAACTCGGCTCGAAATAGCAAATGTGTATAATGAAAGTCTATACGTCTAAACGACTTTTGTCTCAAGAGTAGGAGATAGAGTAAATAGACTTTTGAGTGACAGATAAGTTCAAGTCTCCACATACCTTTTAGTCGATGAAGTTCCACCGGTTCCTCGAGTAGTCCTTCTTCTTGTACGATGATTGTCATGGAGTTCTTGAGCTCAACTACACTTTCTATCCTAGTCCGAGACCTTTAGCTACATAGGCTAGAAATCAAGATTTATAGTTTTGATCACTAACATTGACAAATATGCTTGAGATAGAAACGCATGCGAGTTCGACCGATCAATGCTCTAACAATAAGTTCCGAATTTATGAGGTTTGATAGCTTTATTTATTGCAAACAGATTTCCTCACCTTGTTCTTGGATCTAAAAAAAAATCAAATAGGCTTATCTGTTAGAGGCAGATTGGTATCAAAAGTTTTCACTTAGGCTGAAGCAACTCATAGGTTGTAAAGAATGTCAGCTAATAGAACAAATTGCATAGATCCTTGCGAGGTTCAAGAGACGTAAGGAGCGCAACTGTAACTGAATCGTTTGGAGGGTGGATTCGGTCTCAACTACATTCCAGTACGAAGTCTGATAGTAAGCTAGTATCTGTAGCGGCTTAATACAATTTGGTGTTCAATCTGGGCGAGGTTCCAGGTTTTTTCTGCTATTGTCGTTTCCTCGTTAACAAAACTTCTGGTGTCTTGTGTTTTTCCTTTTCCGCATTATATTGTTTATCTTTATAATCGGATTTACACAGGTTTTTACGTATTCAATCTAAGTAGATATGTCCGCTTAATTGTAATCGATTACGAGACTAGTTTCTTGTAAAATTTGCATCTTGAAAGATAAATAACAAGTTTAATTACTTGGCAGAATTCCGATTGGATTATTTGGATACGACTAGATTGATCTTGGATATTGATTTTTTAGATCGTCCAAGTACTCTTCTTAAAAATCAGGTTCACGGAATCTTGTCTATATATATACTGATTGAGAAGAGCTTAGAGATATAAACTCTATATATATTTTGTCAAGGATCATTTAGTTGGTTTGCTTGCAATTGTATTAAGTTTTGTCCATACAGGTTGTCGAACGAAAAAGTTGATGATGTACTTGGTATCCCTGCATTTTTAACTGGTATCAGAGCTTTTTTAAAATACTTCTGAGGGTTTTTGCCTTCCTACCATTCAACGTGTCGCAGGATTCTCTCTTCATTCCTACCTGGACACATGTGTGACCCATAAAAGCTATTTATTATTGAGAGCAATATCATAAAACCCTTTCTTGTGAGGCAGAGTCGAGACTTTCGATCACTCCGACCCGAATTTCTTTCGATAAGGGATGGTTATTTCTCTCTCAACTTTTAAGGATGAGATTGTGTTCATTTATGTGTCTAACTTCTTATGACTAGTGTGCAGAATCTCTATGTCTTCTTAGCGCGTTGGATACTTTCTATACTTCGCGAATAGAAGAGAAAACCCCCTATACTTTCTATGTTAATGCTTTATTATGTAGTTGCAGGAAATCCTACACTACACCCCTCACTAGAATATACACAATTAAGTCATTTTAAGATGAATGATTATGATTTCTATTGATTGAATACTTGGATCTTTACAATATGAAATAGAAATGAGTTAAAGAATTACAATCACTCTAAAACTTTCTCTCTCCTAAAGACTTGCTTAACAATTCAAAAAGAACTCTCCCCCACAACAGATTTACTCAACCCTTTATATAGGGTAGTATACAGTGGATGACAGCTAAGCTGTCCTTTATTTTCGGGAATATCTTGCGAAATATCGCAAGTGTACATGTATCAATTCTCACGGCACTTCTAAATTTCGCTGAGTCTTCACATCTTCCTCATGTTCTGGCTGTCGTCATTCATTGCGTCATTTATTTTACTTCCCTGCGACTCCCTCGCAATGTTGTCATTTACTAATCTCGCGAAGTATTGATGTCGTGATATTCTGATCCTACATCTTGCCTCTTCTCATGTCTTCTCTGCGAAGGAGAGAATGTCATGAGAACCAATATTTTGAAATGCCGCAATTGTTCATCTTTATCTCGCAATTGTTTATCTTTATCTGTTTCACTCCCGTATTTTTACACGGAATTTATTACAGATGTTTCTTCTTCCACTCTTTTCTTGACACGTCTCTTTCAACCGTTTATTCTTGACCATTCATGTCCCATCTCGCATTAAATGCATTTGTTTTCTCAAGGATTCCTATCTCTATATATAGTTTTCTCACCCTTCTCTTCTTCTCTTTTATTTTCCTTCTGCAACTTCTCTTCCTCCGCAATCTGCGTTTCTGCTACTGTAAATCTTCCCTTCTTTCTCTCTCTTGATCTTCAATTCTCTAATCATTCCCATACTCTAAAAATGGCTTCACTTGGTCGTACATATAAACCTCTTTTTAACGAAGCTCAAAAGAATTTACAAGAGAAGGGCTTCATCTTATCAACCATTCCTGATCAAGAATCTTCATCTATACTTTCTGCAAAATTGTTTTCTGATCATCAATGTGATGATCAGAAAATCATAATCTCGCTAGGTCAAATCCTCGCAAGCCTTCCCATTCCTCTCTACAATCCCGAGATACCTTTATTCTATGAGATTCTTGCTCATGAGAAATTCTCGCGAGCTTTTTATCAACTAAGTGGTGATTGCATCCGTCTAATGCTTGAATTCGCCAACCGTGGCGCTGGTAAGGGATCTTTATATCCTGATGATGTCAAAGATCCTAGATTCGCAAATTTAGAAATAGTCACTGAGAAGTATACTGTAGAAAACTTTTTTGAAAATTATGAAGTAATAAATATGAGAAATGATAAATCTCGCTGGGGTGCTCGATTGAAGAGAAAAGATAATATTTCCAGTGATAAGATGCTCATGCAAGATATTGATCGGCTTTTCGGGCAAAAATAATGTTCCTCGGTACTCCAAAGATGAGAAGTGGTGGGTTGTTCCTCTATTTTTGAGCGGACCTTATATTGCAGGTTCACATACACTCCCTGCAAATCTCGCAAACTATCAACCTTGGGAATTTAAGTGGCCCGAGAAGGCAAAAGAGGTATACTTCCTATTTCAGGTTTGCTTTGCGATATTTCCTTCCTCTTATACTTGCTAGATTTGTAAAATTTTCAGATTGCCAAATTGAAAAGGAGTTATAAAAAGACGTCCAAAGGCGAGTACTCTAGCAATACTCCGATCAATCACGGATGAAGCAAGAAATACTTTCTTTTGTTATTTTTAACAATATTGTTGCCTCTGTTTCTTATCTTCATTCGTGTGCGAAGGTTGTTGAAGAAATTAACATTCCGATGCTGCGAAGGTTAATGGCAAGAATAAAATCACTCTTCGCAAGGATAAATCTTCTGCTCCATCTTCTAAAAACGGAAAATCCACCCCTCTTCTCGTTCTAGTTCCCAAACCGGTGAGAGTTCGACGAAGATGAAAATGAGGTTGGTACTTCCTCTGCGAAGGAGAATCATTCGGGCCGCACGCTATGGCGCAATTGTCTAGTGTCTTCTCCGATTCTATGCAAGGATTGGGTGATGATCATTTATACGCTACTTACTTGCGAAGCTCTCGCTAAAATTTGCGATGCCCCCTGTTAAAGGATAATGAATCTTTTCGCGGAGTTTCCCGAACAATGACTCCCAGTCTCTTAAATGCACTCAGTGCTTTGGTATGTTCATATTTCGTTATTTCTTTGCGATTTCGATTATAAACCTTATCTTAACAATTTCTTTACTTTCCTTTATAGTCTGGGAGAGCTTCCTTTGTTGTTGCCTCAGACCTCGAGAAAAGACGCAACAATCTTGAGAAGAAAAATCTTCAACTTAAGGAGAAGATCAAAGAACTAGAAATTGAAGTTGCGACATCTCGCAAGAAGGACGAAAAAATTCAACAATTGGGAGTTGAGTCTTCTTCCCAGAAAGACAAAATATCTACACTTCAAAGTGCTAATCAACAACTTTACGGTATAACACCCTCCCTCTTTCTCTATTTCTACTTTGCCATTTATTTTCCTTTGCCTGACTTATTATTTTATGAGACATTTATAATCTTTTCGACGAAGCCATCCTTCTCCATTCATTCCCTGAACCTATGGATGATGATGCTCTTCTCGCTCATCTCAATGAATCTTTAAGTAGTTCTTCAAACAAGATTAATTCTCTCTCATTAAATGAACTTGAACCAAATTTCATCTTTTAGAAATTGAACATAGATCTAGTTTAGGTTTATCCAACCGATTTAAACGTTTATATCTTGACTCCCGGAGAGTAATAGTATTCTAAGGAAAAAGATTAGCAGCCTCATAGATGATAAGGATCGCATTGCTAATCAAGGTGCACAAGCATTAGCAAAATTCCAAAAACTATTCTTGAAGTCCAAATTGAACGAGATGAATCCCTTTGCCAAAATGCCATACTTAATGAGCGAGAAAATCAAATTCGTTCACTTCTTGTCATAAATAATGATGATAAATTCGCTTGGGCTGCGAAGGTTCTAGATAATGCAGAAATAACTTAGGTGTTAACGTCGGTCTTCATCTTTGAGCATAATGCCTTGGTTAAAGATATGATTTCGACAGAGAAGGTTGTTTTACTATTCTTCATTATTTTTCCACTTCTTTTTACGAAATGTTATTAATTTGCTAACTCATTGTCATTTGTTCGCGAGAATCGAGAAGAGGTTTCAAACTAGAATCAAGGAACTTGAATGCGAGAAGGCGCAACTTGCAAAAGACTTCTCTCTTCGCAATGACAAATATTCTAAGATGAAGAAGCAACTACAAACTCTTTTGTGGCGAATTTCAATAATGATGTTGTTCGTTTCGCAACCAAACTATTGAACAGATTTGCAATGATCACAACATTCCTCTTTCTTCATATCCTTGTCTTCTCGATGAAATTCACGATAATATGCCTTGCTCGGATGTCTCGATAGTGATGTAAGCGAAGAAGAAGAATCGATAAAGAATCGATAAAGAGGAATGAGTTGCTAGATTGTTCCATTTTCCTTTCTCTTCTTGTGATATTTGTATATTTATCCTTTTAACCTTCCATTTTGTAATCTCTTATTGTAAATTTATCATATGAAAATAAATAACAAGTTTTTATTCTAATCATTCCCATACTTGCCTCTGTTATTTATTTTCATATGAGATAAATCAAGCCGATAATCTTTAAGTAATGATACTTCTTAATTTCGCAACTGCTGTTGCTGATTCTTCACAGATAAATGAAGAAATATAATCGTACTCGCAAGCTTGTTTGCTTACTCGATTTCTTGTGTTATTTTATCATCATTTATGTTGAAATTCATCATTGCGACAAAATCGCAGGACGTCTTTACATTTCATGTAATGACCCATTGATCTTGTCTTATCATTGTTTTTGTGTGGTCTTATTTTGCCTTCCTAGGTAAAGGTCTTATTTTGCCACCCCTTATTTTGCATCAATATGACAGGTCTAAATATTCTTGCGAATATAAAATCCCATGACATTGATGTCTTGCGACAAGATCCCAGGACGTCCTTACACTTTCATGTAATGACCCATTGATCTTGTCTTATCATTTCTTTAATATTTTTGCCTCTGCAGGATATTTCATTTGCGACAATATGACAGGCCTAAATGTTCTTGCGAATATAAATCCCCATGACATTGCCGTCTTGTGACACTTATCAGCTCCCTAATGGAGGGTGCCGCCCTTATCATCTCCCTGGTTGCCCCTTCAAGGAGGCGTACATCGGCCATACAAGACTAGCTCCTCCCATCCGGTCTTAACAACAACCAGTTGTTTTCGCAGCCTCTTATCCCTTATACCTATAGGGTTTATGGTTACGAGGTTGCACCCTAAGTGGAGTTTTCTTCGGGCCGAGTGCAACATATGCCAAGACTTGCCAAGAATGGCCGAGACACTTCAAATGCCCCAGGCACTCTTGGCTCAACCGTGTACCCGGCGCCTTGAGCATACACTGACTCCTTGGAAGAGACCCTCGGGCGTCCAACCAGGGTATAACCTTATATATATAGTTGGAAATCCAAGGTATCTCTCCAAGGATAGGCTTTCATGGGCCCCAAATCTCCATGACTCAGGTTCCAGGAGCGGTGTAACCTTTTCCCTGAGCCATGTCAAGAGATACCCCCTTATATGACGCACTTTAGGTCTTACATTTGCCTCTTGCGAAATATCATTCGCAAACTAGGGTGTACGCCATAAAGGTTCGTCCCATTCACTCACTCTTTCATTTTTGTTAATTCATTCAATCATTCATTTTTGGTTTTCTCTTGTTATTTTGTTTGCGAGACTATCGCATAATCTTGCATTGTTTATTCATTTTTGTTTTTCAATTCTTCAATCAAATTTTCATACATTCTTGATGGCGAGATTCTCGCGTACTTCTTCTTCAATTATTGTTTCTTCTTCTTATCATTAATATGCCTTTGTCATTGCTTTTGATAATGATGATTATTCATTTCTTACACTTTTTGCTCCTACTGCCCTCTGCCTCTGCACCATTCAAACTTCTTAATGATTCCTTGCCATCATAATTTTCAACTGTTTTCATGCACTTGCTTCGCAATGTATCTTCACCTCTTGTATTTATGGTATCCACCATCAACCTTTCTCTTCTTTGTTCATCTTTTATATTTTGTTTCCAGTCTTTTCTTTTTGCAGTTCTTTCCTCGCAACTCTCCACATCAATTTCATAGCATTTTTGTCCTTCCATCCAGTCTCCCTTTATAACTCCAACACCGCTAGGATGAGGAAATTTTATACACTGATGATAAGTCGACTCTATGCCCAAAATTTCGTGCAACCATGGCCTTCCAATCAATGCATTATAAGGGGACTCCACATCGACTACAGAACAAAATTTGGTTGATAATCCTTGCAAGGGTATTCTCATATGAACTTCTCCTTTAGGCTTATTCGTTGTGCCATTGAAACCGTATATTTTATACGTCGAAGGTATCAACTCTTCATCCTTCCCACCCATAGTCTTGTAAGTATGGTAAAAAGAATGTTTCTTGAGCTCCCCGTATCAATTAAGATTCTATTGATCGCCAGAATTCTCTGCTTCATCGTCTTCGCCATCTACGAGTTTTGGATTAATTTCCAATTTTACAACCAATGGGCTATCATGCGTCTCCTGCCTTCAGGAATCTCTTATGCAGTGAAAGAAATAATCTGCATTTGCCATTCTTTTAACTGCGATGTCTTCGCGATGTTCATCACTTCTTTATTATCTGCATCCCTCGCGAAAACCCTACTGAGAACATTATCATGAAAATCTTCAATTGTTCGGTATGAATGTACAATGGAGTTGCAAAACAAATTTTTAGCTTTCGTTCCGACTTAAACAAATTCTTCGCGAAGAGAAAACCCCCTATACTTTCGCGTTGGTTTTCGCGTTGTATTTTGCGACATCAATACTTCGCGAGATTAGTAAATGACAACATTGCGAGGGAGTCACAGGGAAGTAAAATAAATGACGCAATGAATGACGACAGCCAGAACATGAGGAAGATGTGAAGACTCGGCGAAATTTAGAAGTGTCGCGAGAATTGATACATGTACACTTGAGATATTTCGCAAGACATTCCCGAAAATAAAGGACAGCTTAGCTGTCATCCACTGTGTACTACCCTATATAAAGGGTTGAGTAAATCTGTTGTGGGAGAGAGTTCTTTTTGAATTGTTAAGCAAGTCTTTAGGAGAGAGAAAGTTTTAGAGTGATTGTAATTCTTTAACTCATTTCTATTTCATATTGTAAAGATCCAAGTATTCAATCAATAGAAATCATAATCATTCATCTTAAAATGACTTAATTGTGTATATTCTAGTGAGGGGTGTAGTGTAGGATTTCCTGCAACTACATAATGGCGCTAGAAACGAAGGGATTGAGTAGAGATCAACCTTGTGAATTGAAAGAATCAGGAGTAACAAGAAAGAAATTTCGTATAATTTTCAACAACTTACTAAAATTGAGAAATGGCTAGAAGAAGGAATGCATCAGAACAACCAACAATTGTAAGAAGAAGCGGGAGGTTAGCTGGAGAAAGAAGAAATGAAATAGGTGAACCATCAAGAATAAACGCAAGAGATAGAGAAGAAGGTCAAATTCAACCACCAATTCAACCAGCACTGAATAGAGTAATAGATTATGATAGGGTGAGTGTGCATACATGGAGATCGAGATTCTATGGAAGAAAGAGAAGAAGTGCAACAATTGATAAATAATGGACAAGAGGAGAGAAATCGAGAAGAGATGGGAGAAACAATTCATAGAAATGAAGAAGTCGCAGCATTAGAAGCATTGAGGCAAACAATACATGAAGAAAGGCGATTAGAAGCGGAAGAACGTGCAAACTTAACAAGGCAAAACCATGAGTTAAGAATGGAAAATATGAGGTTGCAGAATAGAAGGTCGAGAAGTAATACCAGGTCAAGATCAGGATCGGTTAGGGATGATATGAGGAGAATATTACCTGTAGAAAATGTTAATGAAGAAAATCTAGAAAGAGAGCCAAATCTCGGTGAAGGATCTTTGCGAAAGAAGGGAAGTGGTGTGTATTCCACGTCCGAGATTTTCTGAGAATGGCCAAAATGACGGAAATCAAGGAAATAGGCAGCAGAATAGTCCAATTGGTGAAGAAAATCAGGAAGAAGGAAGAAGAATACTGCATGGGAGAGAAACACAGAGGAAACAAAAGGAGATTGAAGAGGACATCGAAAAGCATTATATTGAACAAGCGCGTCTAGCTTGCGAAAGGGAAAGGTGAGAGTAGAAATGGAAGAACGGGAATTGGAGGAGGCAATTCGGCAGAACAATCATGACAATCGAGAAAGAAGGCGCGAGCAAAATCGCAACAATGGAAATATCAATGAAGAATATGAAAGAATACAAAGGAGAACTAATAGACAACCAAGAAGAGAAAATGATGAATATAATGGTGTGCGAATTCGTGAACGAGATGAAGGAGAAAGTCGCAGAGAAAGAAGAGAAGAAAATGCTGAACAAGAAAATCAAAGTAGACATGAACGCAAAGAAGGAGAGAGGCGAGCTAAAAAGACCAATAAATTCGAATCCTGATGTAAATGAACAAATCTTAAGAGAGTTGGCAGAAATGAGAGGAATGTTGAACAATAGAAGAGGAGGAGGAAGAAGACAATTGGATGAGGCCATTGAAGAAGCTGCGAAAACCCCCTTTACATTAGAGGTGCAATTAGGAGGAATACCCCCAAAGTGCAATTTACCCGCATTAACCAGCATTTTTGATGGAACAACTTGCGCAATACAACACATCAAAGCGTATGTGAGATGTATGCTACAGTGGGAAAATCATGACGCCATATTGTGCAAATATTTCGCATCAAGTTTAACAGGAAAAGCACTGAAATGGTTTGAAGGTTTACCAAGAAACACAATCACGTCATTCAATCATTTACAAGCTATATTCTTAGGGGCATATATAAGTAACAACTCCTCGCGACTAGGAATTGAAGATGTATTTGGGCTGAAACAAAGAATTGGCGAAAGTTTGAGACACTTAACTGTGAGGTGGAAGACAATGTGTAGCGAAATGGCTGGGCGAGTGGATGAAAGATATCTTATTCTATCATTCATAAACTCTATGTTCGCAACCAATTTGTTATATATTCAAATTTTTAGAGTCAATAATACAATTACAATGACTGAGTTGCGAGAACTTCAGGAGGAATATATTTCTCTAGAGGAAAGGCAAAATGAGATGGAATCATACCCAGTTGCGAATACAAATTCAAATGTTGCGAATGCAAGCTTATTACCCAAGTTGATAAACACAGTAGCGAGCACTTCGCAAGGGCAACAAGAAAAGATAATATATGATGGACAGCCAAAGATAGTAGCTATGGGAAGCCGTGATCAAGAAGAATTTGAAAGAGAAAGGAACTACTACAACCGCGGCGGCAATAACAAAATTCAAAGACTTGATCATCCGCAAGAAACTTATGGAGGTCGAAGGCAGAATTATCATGGAGGACAGGCGAAGTCACAGAGTAGTATGGGAGGAAATCAAAATGCCACCATTAAATACTAGTGTTGAAAAAATATGGGAAGCTATACTCTTGATGGAAAACATACCTGCACCATGGAACATGGGGAATGAGCCACCACCAAGTGATAGAAGTCACGAGTTCTGCTCTTACCACCGTTTTCATGGACACCTAACAAATGACTGCAGAAATATAAAAAGAATCATCCTCAGAATGATTGACCAAGGAAAGCTGAGTCATTTTCTAAAAAGTGAAGAGAAGGTTCAACCGTTACCACCACCTTGAAGTGCCTGAGAACAAACTCAAAGCAAAGGGGAAAGAAACATTCGTAATAGAAGTTGGAACGAAAGCTCAAAATTTGTTTTGCAACTCCATTGTACATTCATACCGAACAATTGAAGATTTTCATGATAATGTTCTCAGTAGGGTTTTCGCGAGGGATGCAGATAATAAAGAAGTGATGAACATCGCGAAGACATCGCAGTTAAAAGAATGGCAAATGCAGATTATTTCTTTCACTGCAGAAGAGATTCCTGAAGGCAGAGAGACGCATGATATCCCATTGGTTGTAAAATTGGAAATTAATCCAAAACCTGTAGATGGCGAAGACGATGAAGCAGAGAATTCCTGGGCGATTAATAGAATCTTAATTGATACGGGGAGCTCAGTAAACATTCTTTTTTACCATACTTACAAGACTATGGGTGGGAAGGATGAAGAGTTGATACCTTCGACGTATAAAATATACGGTTTCAATGGCACAACGAATAAGCCTAAAGGAGAAGTTCATATGAGAATACCCTTGCAAGGATTATCAACTGAAATTTTGTTCTGTGTAGTCGATGTGGAGTCCCCTTATAATGCATTGATTGGAAGGCCATGGTTGCACGAAATTTTGGGCGTAGCGTCGACTTATCATCAGTGTATAAAATTTCCTCATCCTAGCGGTGTTGGAGTTATAAAGGGAGACTGGATGGAAGGACAAAAATGCTATGAAATTGATGTGGAGAGTTGCGAGGAAAGAACTGCAAAAAGAAAGGACTGGAAGCAAAATATAAAAGATGAACAAAGAAGAGAAAGGTTGATGGTGGGTACCATAGATACAAGAGGTGAAGATACATTGCGAAGCAAGTGCATGAAAACAGTTGAAAATTATGATGGCAAGGAATCATTAAGAAGTTTGAATGGTGCAGAGGCGAGGGCGTAGGAGCAAAAAGTGTAAGAAATGAATAATCATCATTATCAAAAGCAATGACAAAGGCATATTAATGATAAGAAGAAGAAACAATAATTGAAGAAGAAGTACGCGAGAATCTCGCCATCAAGAATGTATGAAAATTTGATTGAAGAATTGAAAAACAAAAATACAATAAACAATGCAAGATTATGCGATAGTCTCGCAAACAAAATAACAAGAGAAAACCAAAAATGAATGATTGAATGAATTAACAAAAATGAAAGAGTGAGTGAATGGGACGAACCTTTATGGCGTACACCTAGTTCGCGAATGATATTTCGCAAGAGGCAAATGTAAGACCTAAAGTACGTCATATAAGGGGTATCTCTTGACATGGCTCGGGAAAAGGTTACACCGCTCCTGGAACTCCGAGTCATGGAGATTTTGGGCCCATGAAAGCCTATCAGGGAGAGATACCTTGGATTTCCAACTATATATATAAGGTTATACCCTGGTTGGACGCCCGAGGGTCTCTTCCAAGGAGTCGAGTGTATGCTCAAGGCGCCGGGGTACACGGTTGAGCCAAGAGTGCCAGGGCATTTGAAGTGTCTCGGCCATTCTTGGCAAGTCTTGGCATATGTTGCACTCGCCCGAAGAAAACTCCACTTAGGGTGCAGCCTTGTAACCATAAACCCTATAGGTATAAGGGATAAGAGGCTGCGAAAACAACTGGTTGTTGTTAAGACCGGATGGGAGGAGCTAGTCTTGTATGGCCTATGTACGCCTCCTTGAAGGGGCAACCAGGGAGATGATAAGGGCGGCACCCTCCATTAGGGAGCTGATAAGTGTCACAAGACGGCAATGTCATGGGGCTTTATATTCGCAAGAACATTTAGGCATGTCATATTGTCGCAAATGAAATATCCTGCAGAGGCAAAAATACTAAAGAAATGATAAGACAAGATCAATGGGTCATTACATGAAAGTGTAAGGACGTCCTGGGATCTTGTCGCAAGACATCAATGTCATGGGATTTTATATTCGCAAGAATATTTAGACCTGTCATATTGATGCAAAATGAGGGGTGGCAAAATAAGACCTTTACCTAGGAAGGCAAAATAAGACCACACAAAAACAATGATAAGACAAGATCAATGGGTCATTACATGAAAATGTAAAGACGTCCTGCGATTTTGTCGCAATGATGAATTTCAACATAAATGATGATAAAATAACACAAGAAATCGAGTAAGCAAACAAGCTTGCGAGTATGATTATATTTCTTCATTTATCTGTGAAGAATCAGCAACAGCAGTTGCGAAATTAAGAAGTATCATTACTTAAAGATTATCGACTTGATTTATCTCATATGAAAATAAATAACAGAGGCAAGTATGGGAATGATTAGAATAAAAACTTGTTATTTATTTTTATATGATAAATTTACAATAAGAGATTACAAAATGGAAGGTTAAAAGGATAAATATACAAATATCACAAGAAGAGAAAGGAAAATGGAACAATCTAGCAACTTATTCTTCTTTATCAGATTCTTTATCAGATTCTTCTTCTTCGCTTACATCACTATCAGAGACATCGAGCAAGGCATATTATCAGGAATTTCATCGAGAAGACAAGGATATGAAGAAAGAGGAATGTTGTGATCATTGCAAATATGTTCAATAGTTTGGTTGCAAAAACGAACAACATCATTATTGAAATTCGCCACAGTAGTTTGTAGTTGCTTCTTCATCTTAGAATATTTGTCATTGCGAAGAGAGAAGTCTTTTGCAAGTTGCGCCTTCTCAGATTCAAGTTCCTTGATTCTAGTTTGAAACCTCTTCTCAGATTCTGCGAACAAATGACAATGAGTTAGCGACTTAATAATGATTTCGTAAAAAAGAAGTGGAAAAATAATGAAGAATAGTAAAACAACCTTTCTCGTCGAAATCATATCTTTAACCAAGGCATTATGCTCAAAGCATGAAGGCGACGTTAACACCTAAGTTATTTCTGGCATTATCTAGAACCTTCGCAGCCCAAGCGAATTTATCATCATTATTTATGACAAGAAGTGAACGAATTTGATTTTCTCGCTCATTAAGTATGGCATTTTGGCGAAGGGATTCATCTCGTTCAATTTGGACTTCAAGAATAGTTTTTTGGAATTTTGCTAATGCTTGTGCACCTTGATTAGCAATGCGATCCTTATCATCTATGAGGCTGCTAATCTTTTTCCTTAGAATACTATTACTCTCCTGGGAGTCAAGATATAAACGTTTAAATCGGTTGGATAAACCTAAACTAGATCTATGTTCAATTTCTAAAAGATGAAATTTGGTTCGAAGTTCATTTAATGAGAGAGAATTAATCTTGTTTGAAGAACTACTTAAAGATTCATTGAGATGAGCGAGAAGAGCATCATCATCCATAGGTTCAGGGAATAAATGGAGAAGGATGGCTTCGTCAGAAAGATTATAAATGTCTGCGAAAATAATAAGTCAGGCAAAGGAAAATAAATGGCAAAGTAGAAATAGAGAAAGAGGGAGGGTGTTATACCGTAAAGTTGTTGATTAGCACTTTGAAGTGTAGATATTTTGTCTTTCTGGGAAGAAGACTCAACTCCCAATTGTTGAATTTTTTCGTCCTTCTTGCGAGATGTCGCAACTTCAATTTCTAGTTCTTTGATCTTCTCCTTAAGTTGAAGATTTTTCTTCTCAAGATTGTTGCGTCTTTTCTCGAGGTCTAAGGCAACAACAAAGAAGCTCTCCCAGACTATAAAGGAAAGTAAAGAAATTGTTAAGATAAGGTTTATAATCGAAATCGCAAAGAAATAACGAAATATGAACATACCAAAGCACTGAGTGCATTTAAGAGACTGGGAGTCATTGTTCGGGAAACTCCGCGAAAAGATTCATTATCCTCTAACAGGGGGCATCGCAAATTTTAGCGAGAGCTTCGCAAGTAGCAGATAAATGATCATCACCCAATCCTTGCATAGAATCGGAGAAGACACTAGACAATTGCGCCATAGCAGAAGCGACCGAATGATTCTCCTTCGCAGAGGAAGTACCAACCTCATTTTCATCTTCGTCAAAGAACTCTTTGGTTTGGGAACTAGAACGAGAAGAGGGTGGATTTTCCGTTTTTTAGAAGATGGAGCAGAAGATTTATCCTTGCGAAGAGTGATTTTATTCTTGCCTTAACCTTCGCAGCTTCGGGAATGTTAATTTCTTCAACAACCTTCGCACACGAATGAAGATAAGAAACAGAGGCAACAATATTGTTAAAAATAACAAAAGAAAGTATTTCTTACTTCATCCGTGATTGATCGGAGTATTGCTAGAGTACTCGCCTTTGGACGTCTTTTATAACTCCTTTTCAATTTGGCAATCTGAAAATTTTACAAATCTAGCAAGTATAAGAGGAAGGAAATATCGCAAAGCAAACCTGAAATAGGAAGTATACCTCTTTTGCCTTCTCGGGCCACTTAAATTCCCAAGGTTGATAGTTTGCGAGATTTGCAGGGAGTGTATGTGAACCTGCAATATAAGGTCCGCTCAAAAATAGAGGAACAACCCACCACTTCTCATCTTTGGAGTACCGAGGAACATTATTTTTGCCCGAGTGCCAGTCAATATCTTGCATGAGCATCTTATCACTGGAAATATTATCTTTTCTCTTCAATCGAGCACCCAGCGAGATTTATCATTTCTCATATTTATTACTTCATAATTTTCAAAAAAGTTTTCTACAAGTATACTTCTCGGTGACTATTTCTAAATTTGCGAATCTAGGATCTTTGACATCATCAGGATATAAAGATCCCTTACCAGCGTACGGTTGGCGAATTCAAGCATTAGACGGATGCAATCACCACTTAGTTGATAAATAGCTCGCGAGAATTTCTCATGAGCAAGAATCTCATAGAATAAAGGTATCTCGGGATTGCAGAGAGGAATGGGAAGGCCTGCGAGGATTTGACCTAGCGAGATTATGATTTTCTGATCATCACATTGATGATCAGAAAACAATTTTGCAGAAAGTATAGATGAAGATTCTTGATCAGGAATGGTTGATAAGATGAAGCCCTTCTCTTGTAAATTCTTTTGAGCTTCGTTAAAAAGAGGTTTATATGTACGACCAAGTGAAGCCATTTTTAGAGTATGGGAATGATTAGAGAATTGAAGATCAAGAGAGAGAAAGAAGGGAAGATTTACAGTAGCAGAAACGCAGATTGCGGAGGAAGAGAAGTTGCAGAAGGAAAATAAAAGAGAAGAAGATAAGGGTGAGAAAACTATATATAGAGAGAAGAATCCTCGAGAAAACAAATGCATTTAATGCGAGATGGGACATGAATGGTCAAGAATAAACGGTTGAAAGAGACGTGTCAAGAAAAGAGTGGAAGAAGAAACATCTGTAATAAATTCCGTGTAAAAATACGGGAGTGAAACAGATAAAGATAAACAATTGCGAGATAAAGATGAACAATTGCGGCATTTCAAAATATTGGTTCTCATGACATTCTCTCCTTCGCAGAGAAGACATGAGAAGAGGCAAGATGTAGGATCAGAATATCGCGACATCAATACTTCGCGAGATTAGTAAATGACAACATTGCGAGGGAGTCGCAGGGAAGTAAAATAAATGACGCAATGAATGACGACATCCAGAACATGAGGAAGATGTGAAGACTCAGCGAAATTTAGAAGTGTCGCGATAATTGATACATGTACACTTGCGATATTTCGCAAGACATTCCCGAAAATAAAGGACAACTTAGCTGTCATCCACTGTGTACTACCCTATATAAAGGGTTGAGTAAATCTGTTGTGGGAGAGAGTTCTTTTTGAATTGTTAAGCAAGTCTTTAGGAGAGAGAAAGTTTTAGAGTGATTGTAATTCTTTAACTCATTTCTATTTCATATTGTAAAGATCCAAGTATTCAATCAATAGAAATCATAATCATTCATCTTAAAATGACTTAATTATGTATATTCTAGTGAGGGGTGTAGTGTAGGATTTCCTGCAACTACAGCTATCATCACGGAGAACTAGTAAGTTGGAAAAGTAGGTTTTGTGGGTATATCTCTAGTAAACCCTCACGAGACTATAACTCGTCCACTAGGGACACCTAGGAGTTTAAAGGCTTGTTATTTATGCTAAAAATGACCGTAGCCTCGACGACACGGAGTTGTATGTATGTTTAAGAATTTATTTTGTTTGATTTGCTCGAGGACTAGCAAAGTCTAAGTGTGGGGGAATTTGATAGGTGTAGAATACACCGTATTTACTATCTAGAGTTTATGCTTTCTTTTCTACTTTTCTTGTAAATTATGTATCTTATTTTTGCTTTTGAGTGTTGTTAGGTGTTTTGGAGTCATTGGAGCAAAAGGAAGTGGAACTCGCTTAATTCGAGGATTTATTCTCGATCATCTTGAAGAGAACGAAAATATGAAGCCAGCGGCGAAAGATTGAAGTCAATAACGTTCTAGAAGCATAATAAATAGAATGAGGAATCTTCCCCACACGTTGCCCAAGCACCGCACCAACCGCATAGTCACTTGCATCACACATGAGCTCAAAAGGCTTACTCCAATCCGGTGGTTTAATGATAGAGGCTGAAATCAAAAGTTCTTTCAAACGATTGAACGCCGCCATACATTTTTCATCAAAGTTAAAAACCACATCTTTTTGCAATAAGTTACAAAGTGGTGATGCTATCTTGGAAAAGTCCTTGATGAATCTTCGATATAAACCTGCATGACCAAGAAAAGAGCGTATCTCCCTCACCGTAGTGGGAGGGGTTAGAGCACGAATAAGGTCTATCTTAGATTTATCGACTTCCAAGCCTTTAGAAGATATTATATGGCCTAAAACTATGCCATGAGTTACCATAAAATGGCACTTCTCCCAATTCAGCACAAGGTTTGTTTCAACACATCGTTCAAGGATTAAAGACAAGTTATTCAAGCAAAAGTCAAATGAATCACCAAAAACACTAAAATCGTCCATGAACACTTCGATTATGTTTTCAACATACTCCGAAAAGATACTTACCATACACCTTTGAAAAGTAGCTGGCGCATTGCATAAGCCAAAAGGCATCCTCCTATAAGCAAAAGTACCGAAAGGACAAGTGAAAGTGGTTTTCTCTTGATCCTCCGGCACTATCACAATCTGATTATAACCTGAATAGCCATCAAGGAAGCAATAATAAGAGTGTCCAGCTAAACGTTCAAGCATTTGATCAATAAAAGGTAATGGAAAGTGATCTTTTCTAGTAGTGGCATTCAATTTCCTGTAATCAATACAAACCCTCCAACCGGTTTGCACACGAGTTGGGACAAGTTCGTTCTTATCATTCTCCACCACTTTTCACACCTGATTTCTTTGGTACTACTTGTACCGGGCTCACCCACTTGCTATCGGATATGGGGTAGATAACACCCACTTCCAAAAGCTTGAGTATCTCCTTTTTCACAACTTCCATCATGGGAGGATTCAAACGACGTTGTGCTTCCCTTGTAGGCTTTGCATCGTCCTCCAAACGAATCTTGTGCATACAAACGGCAGGGCTTATACCCTTGATATCGGCAATTGTCCATCCTATGGCCGTCTTGTACTTCCTTAGCACCCTTAGAAGTTTTTGCTTCTGTAAATCACTAAGTTCATTAGAAACAATCACAGGTAACTCCTCATTATCACCCAAGTACAAGTACTTTAGGTGATCGGGAAGAGGTTTCAATTCTAACTTTGGAGATTTAACAATTGAAGGTACAAGCTTTTCATCACTGCATGGTAAAGAAATAAAAGAGATATTATGAGTTTCCGGGCATCCTTGTAGTGAATTAAGATCACCAAGGGCTTCCTTGACTTCATTACCACACTCTACACCATTATCCATGGATGTAGTTAACACGGTTTCCAAAACATCATCACCATTTAATTCAAACATTTGTTGTGCCAATATATCCATAACATCAATGGAGAAACAAGAGTGGACATCACTAGGATATCTCATCGTCTCGAAAATGTTGAAACGTATTATTTCTCCATCAAACTCCATGGTCAACGTTCCCTTGTCCACATCAATTATGGTTTTCGCCGTTTTCATGAAGGGGCGCCCAAGTAGCAATGGAAGAGATGAGTCTGGTGAACCTTCATTCATCTCTAACACACAAAATTCAGCTGGAAATACAAGTTGATTAACCTGCACAAGAACATCCTCAACAATACCCATTGGGTAGACATTAGAGCGATCGACTAATTGCAATACAATTTCAGCCTTTTTAAGAGGACCAAGATCAAGTGAATTATACATTGATGCAGGCATAACATTAACGGATGCACCTAAATCCAACATAGCTTTGTTAAATGTTGTGTTACCAATTGTGACGGGAATGTCAAAACTACCGGGATCCTTGCACTTAAGTGGGAGTTTGTGTTGTAAGATTGCCGAAGCATTCTCCCCCACACTAAGCACTTCATTACCTTTTATCCTTTGCTTATTGGTACACAAGTCCTTCAACACCTTTGCATACTTTGGAACTTGCTTAATAGCATCAATGAGTGGTATGTTCACATGGATCTTCTTTAGAACGTCTAAAATCTCCTTTTCTAGTTCCGCCTTCTTAGAACTTGCAAATCTGCGAGGAAAAGGTAAAGGAGGAACATAAGTAGAAACCGGAATTTTAGAGTTAGGAATAGGTACCTCAGAAGTTTGGGGAGAATCCTCATTCTTCTCCTCCAAAACAGGTTCCTTTGGTGTTTCCACCTTGCCCGAATCAGTAACTTCGGGTTTCACAAGTTGTGTACCACTTCTCAACGTAATAGCATTGACACCCTCTTTTGGGTTAATAGGTTGAGAAGGGAGTTTCCCACTATTTTGTGCCTTCAATTGGTTCAACTCAATAGCCATGGAGCCCATTTGTGTTTGCAACTCCTTGATAGCACTCTTAGTTTCCTGTTGACTTTCTTTAAACATGGTGGAAATGCCTTGCATCATTGTTTGAAGCTTTGAGTCAATATCGGAACCTTGATTTTGCATTGATTGTTGTGCTTGTGGTTCTTTGAAATTGTTGTCTCGGCTGGAATTGTTGTTGTTGAGGTTGAAATCCACTCGGAAAGTTGAAGGTAGGTTGTTGAACCGCTCCTTGCTTGTTGGCGTAGCTAAAATTGGGGTGATCTCTCCATCCCGGATTGTAAGTGTTTGAGTAGGGATCATACCGTCTTTGCTGATTTGGAAAGACCGCATTAGCTTGCTCTTCCTCATAAGTTTGAGAGGAACTTGGTATAACCGCGGCTGCAACTTGTTGCATCATTGTTGACATGTTACCCATTTGTTGACGAAGTTCCTCAACCTCGCTCACTTCATTCACTCTTCTTAGAAGCACATCCGAACCACGACTCAAGAATTGTTGGGAGTTCGCTGCCATATTTTCAATCAACTCTCTAGCTTGTGCCACCGTTTTGCTAACTAGTGCACCACCACCCGCAGCGTCAATAAGATTCCTATCACTTGATTGAAGTCCTTCATAGAAGTATTGGATGATCATAGCGTCACTGAATTGGTGGTGAGGGCAGCTTGCCACCAATCTCTTGTATCGTTCCCAACATTCATATAAAGATTCTCCCATATTTTGCTTCATCACAAATCTCTTTGCGAATTTGAGTAGCCTTTGATGCAGGAAAATATCTCTCTAAAAAGAGTTTCTTCAGCCCATTCCATGTCGTGACACTTCCGGGAGGTAAATAGTACAACCAATCCTTAGCACTATCCATCAAAGAAAAACGGAAAACTTTTAACATTACACCATCCGCCTCAACATCCGCTGGAAGCATGGCCGTGACAATGGTGTGGAAGTCCATAAGATGCTTGTTTGGGTCTTCATTCACCATGCCATGGAACTTTGGTAATTCTCTAAGCAACCCCGGCTTGATCTCAAAAGTAGAGTTCGTTTGAATACACCCCTGTTGTGTATCAAGCCTATGAGAAGCCAAGTCCTTGAGTGAACGATTTGCATCACCCATTGCTTCTTCTTCTTCTTCAACTTGTGGTTCGTCTACGAATGGAACCTCTTTTCTCCTTCTATTTGTAACTCTTTTTCCACTTCTAACTCTTGATTTTCTGTTGTGTCTTGACTTGGTTGGAGTATTGTGCCTCTTCGAGTAGCTATCCCGCACCTTGGATAATTCCAATCTTTAGAAGCCAGGGATTAGGTACCTGAAAACAATTCTCTCAAACAAGTGAGAAACAAGACAAGAACCGAAAAGCAAAGATAAAAGCAGAAATTATAAAAAGAAACTAAAAACTTAATAACAAGCCGTATGCCTCCCCGGCAGCGGCGCCAAAATTTGACCGTTGTCGTAAGCGTCAAAAATAATTTCACTTTCTTACTCACTAAATATAAATGAAGTACAAGGTAAGGAAGAGTTCGTTTCCACAGAGAGGCAATTGTTGTTATGCGATTTTCAGTTTCTAAGGTAACCAAGGGGGGATTTTTGTTGTTTTAGCGAAATACTAAAGTAATAATAAAATAAAGCAAAGAAAATATTTGGAATAATCAATAGAGAGAAGATATTGGTCACGGGATAGTATCATTCACAAACATGTATTTTCATCAACGATTAGAATTGGTATTTTAATCTCTCATTTACTAAAAGTCCTGGGATACCTTGATCGCAAGAATATCCCGCTAATTCCCTGATTTCATCACAACCACATTAAAAGATGCATATGTGAATTCTTCCTAGAAAGCAACCTAAAGTGTAAAAGCACAATTAGATTTAACTCCCTAAAAGCAATAAGTTCTATGGAATAAGACTAATCAAGGCAATCAAACGTGTAAAAGCACTAATTCAATTTAACCAAGGTTATGATTCATATGCAATTATAAAGATGTATCACTACAAGTAATAACCACACTATGCTACTTAGAATCAGGGATAAACAACTATTTCGTATTGAAAACCCTAATCTAGTAATAGAGATGAATGTAAATCGGATTGATTCCGGACTCAACCAAACAAACAATCAAATCATATGACAATATTAATAATGAATCATAAACAATAAAATATTGAGACAAAACTAATTCATTGAATCATAATATGTGATCTCAAAAGTTGTAGGACTTCTCTTTTATAGCTCCTCTTGTTCCAAAATTAGGTCTAGTCTTTAAAGTCCATTAGATGAAAATCCACCAAGCCCATAAGTGAGAGAAACCCATGTAGAAAATATGCCCAAAAATATGTCGCCGAAAAACTGGTATTATGGCCGGAAATCGGCCGGAGGAGTCACTGGAAAATGGCTCAGGTGACCGGCAAAGTCCGCCCGATCACTGGTCAACGAGTCAACTCGGCCAGGTCAACTCAATCAAGTCGGATGAGTCAAACCGGGTCAAGGTCATGAGTCAGATGCGAGTCAGCTGGCTAGTCAGACCTCTAGCTGGGCTGAGTGGCTTTGGCCTAGGTCATTTGCAGGCCATATCTTCTGCTGCACTCATTGTTGCACTTCAGCTGGGAAAATCCAGCCATGATGGCTCTGCTTCCTGCACTGCAGCTGCCAGCGCCCATTTCCTGTAGTATCACATACCTCCACTTCAATAATACCACCAACATAATAAAACCATCTTCTTGGCTCGACCGCTTTGCAGCTTCAATACCTGCCCAGAAACTCAACATAGCCATCTCAATTCACAGACCACCAACATATCTCCATTCTCGCTTCAGTTCAAACCAACAGTTGCAATGTCTTCTTCTCTGTTCATACAGCAGGAAGGTCTTCTCATGCATCACAGCTCCATATGAGTACCAGTTCATAGTAAAAACTAGCCAATTGCATCCAGATCAACTCCACTGCAAAAACTCCTACCAGTTTTAGTTTCAGTCCAACTGCAGCTCAGCCATCTTGCCTTTTGCTATAGCTTAGTTCACTTCATCTCTGCCAATGTAAACTGCAGCTATAACTGCATTTTCTTTTAAAGCTGCACAGCCTCAAACCCACACAAAACTGTGGCCATGACTGCAATACCAACAATATTAAGACAGGTATCAACAACAGCTAGCCATGCTCACATTCCCTGTCCTAACATCCATCTATTCATTTCAGTAATCCATTCAGGCCCCAACTATCATTATACTGCCATTCAGCCCATACACATCCATCACCTGCATCACTACACAATCAAATACACAATCATCTCACTCTCAGCTGTTGTAACTCGACTCTCAACTCCTTTTTCTCCACAAATCAACCAAACCATTTCAGTTGCACACTCTTCAATTCTTCTCTCATGAACAATCACAACCATCTCTACCTGTTGCAACCTCATCAAGACCACCACCATATTCTCTGCATCACAACAAGCCAGTCAATCTAAACTCAAATATGAGCTTTTAACCCTTCTAGTTCACCTTCTTCTGTTGTAAATTCGATTCTCAAGCAAACCCAACTTTTCATCTCAGGCCAACAATTTCTGCAACAATTCACTTTAGAACTCAGAACTCAGACCTCATGAACATCAACATCATTTACTTGGAACTAAAATCTGAGGCAAACCCATCCTTCAAATTTCTTCAACAATTGCATCTGCATCATTCCCTAATCTCGCCATCTCGTCTGGTCACAACATCATCAACTTCCATTAGAGCAGAAACCCTAATTCCCAAATTCTCTCATCAATTCCTCAACCAGAAACTTACTCCTCTCTGGATTTATCACAAACCACTTATTTGTATTTCATTCCTCCATTTCTCAAACCCTAACCTTCTATACTGCGACCTAATTCCTTCACAGCTACAGAAGCCCATAGACTCAATCTTCTTCTTCATCTGTAACTCGAACGGATTCACATCCCGTAACCATTAACAACCTACTCAAATCGAACCCATCTCCTCCAAAGCCTCAGATCCAAGCAGCACCATTTTCTTCTCCGTTTCAACAGCAAGAAATTCGATTTATCCCCATCGTGTTTTTCTTTAATTCAATTTCACTGTAATGATGCCGCCTCCCTCTCTTTGGTTTCGGGTGGAGAAACTACTAATAATTGAGAAATGAACTTTCTCAATTTTAGGGCAGTGTAAGAATGGCCACTAGACTTAGGCGCCCAAAAGTGGATAAGGGCCACCCCATTATCTCCATAATTCTTGTACAGTCGGTTCCAGAGATCCGACAAGCTTATTCATAGATTTTTCTTGTAACTTTCTCAGACGCAGTCGGATTGACTTCAATCTTTCGCCGCTGGCTTCATATTTTCGTTCTCTTCAAGATGATCGAGAATAAATCCTCGAATTAAGCGAGTTCCACTTCCTTTTGCTCCAATGACTCCAAAACACCTAATAACACTCAAAAGCAAAAATAAGATACATAATTTACAAGAAAAGTAGCAAAGAAAGCATAAACTCTAGATAGTAAATACGGTGTATTCTACACCTATCAGTTGTCTCGTTGAAGAATTTTGGTGGACAATCGGAAACGTGTACTCATGATGTCCATGCCACTAACACATTCCTAGGCTTATCTATGTAGCTTTTTTTCTTGCAGTTGTGTTTTTTTTTTTTTTTTTTTTTTTTTTTGGTATTTGGATTTTTTTCTATGCTGAAATGTACAATTTATTCCTTGGGTTATTTATGTTGCTTTTTTTTTTCCTTGTATTTTTGTTTTGTTTTGGTGTTTGGATTTTTTTCTATGTTGAAATGTTCAATTTCGTGCATCAACATGAAAGTGTTTCCGCTAAATGTTGGGTCATTGTTTAACTAGCTAACATTTTTTTTTTTTTTTTTTTTTTTGCGTTACACCTATGGTCCAGCCGGCCGGGCCACCCCAACCGACCTAGGTAATTAAATTAAAAAGGAAATTAGATAAATATGAAAATATTCATTCCATATATCTCATGAGATCATAATTTATTTTAGTTTGTTATGTTCGTTATGTATATTAGATTAAAAAGGAAATTAGATAAACATGAAAATATTCATTCCATATCTCCTTATATTGCTACAATATTCGATGTAAATACCAAAGAATATGTGATTTAAGATAATGATGGAAAACCTAAGAAATTAGGGTTTTCTTTAGAAATATATATAAATTACACCAAGCATAGAAAAAATTAACATAGAGTATTAAGAGGAAAATGAGTTCTGCTAAGAGGGACTATAGAGATGAAATTACTGAAGAGAGGATCCAAAAATGTCCTCGACTGATGGCCGGTCCTCGTAAATTGAGGATTATCATTACTGTGGACGGAATAACTACTGTTCCTGGTGTTCCTCTCGACGTTGTAATTAGTTACATTTGTCAGTAGTGTTGACAATGATGATGTTCCTATTTATGCTGATGTTATTCCTGGTGTTCCTCTGGACGCTGTAATAAGTAGCGATGAGGATGCTGATGTTCCTGCTTATGCTGATGTTCCTACTGTGAATGATGATTCTCCTGCTTCTATTATTGAAATTATTGATGAAGATCGTCCCAATGTTCCGGATATGGCAGATAATCCAAAAGTTAACAAGCATGATCTTAACAAGCATGTGGAGCCTGATGAACCAGAAAATGACAAATCTGAGGATGACAAGGCGCCCAAGCCTGCTGGTTGGTGTGATCAGGTTCACCTCAGCATTGCAAGAAGAATTGTTTGAAGATGGGGATGGTTCATTTGATATAGTTTTTTTTTTTTGATGATATGGTTTGATTTATCGATTTCATTTTGTGGACGCTTTGAAAGTTGTTTTCGTTTCTTGTTTCGTTTGCTAATTTTGTCATTTAGAAGAAGGTGATGTTTATGAATTATTTTATTATTTAGGTATTGGAATCATGAAATAAATCAGATAATTATTTACAAGTTCATAGACTTTACAGAATGCAATATACTCTTGCAAATTTATTTATTTATGAGGTGTGCATTCTTTTGGAAAAATAAATATAATTAGCTGAAAGAACGGAGGAAATGTAGAAAAATACAGTTGTTCCCCCCTGTAAACAATAAGAATCAATTTATCACTTTAGGTCTGATCTTATTATCTCCTTGCCAATACTTTTAACAAAAATACGAGTTTGAACAAGTAAAGTGCTATTGAAAGTAAAAATCTTGCTATACGACGATGTTAATGATAATGATCTTTGCGTGGAATTGGATGAGAATGAGGAACCAGACTAATCTGACAAAGAACCAGACTCATCTAACAAGTTCTTTGCTTTTTAAACAGGGTTTTTGATGACCATTTTGTTTTCAGTGGTGGTTTTATTTATTTTTTAAGTACTGCACTAGATGGAGGCTTTTTACGCTGATAGATAGGTTGACATTTATGTGATGAATGATTCACGTTGAACTTTTATGTTTTCTGGAAATGATGAACATGAAAATGGATGGGTTTAGTTTATTTATCTTTATTAGCTTACTGTATGATTAGAATAATACGTTTCCTACATAGGTGCAACTAATAATTCATACGTTTCCTCCCTAAACCAAGAATAATACAGAGACAACCTTGACTTAAAATTATTAAGGTAAATATTATTCGAAATAGGAAAGTACTTTTTTTCTATAGCTTCTTCTCGAGTTGGTTAGAGATAGGAAACAAAATTTCGAAAATTTTGGGAAACAATTTTATCATAACTGTCTACGATATATTCTCTCATAAAATAAGGAAAATAACCATATTGGTTACACATCAAAAATTTGGAAATAAAAAAAAGTAAAACACCAAAAATCTTTTGTTTGGCGGGTGATGAAAATGGATTTTACTGGGCGGGATGATTTCAAAAGGAAAATCAATTCCCGCCTGATGGTTTGGTTAAATTCCAAAAAGAAAAAGAAAGATGAGTTCGATCTACTTTTTCAGTTTTTATTACTCGATTCATTCTCTATATGAAATCATAATTCTACTACTATCTCTAATCTATACAAGGAACCTACCTCTTCAGACTCGATCTTTGTTGTTGGTATTATTTCTACAACCCATTATCGAATGAATATTAAATTGATGTTAGATTTTTTGTTCGATCTCATGGAATCAGATGTTAGATCTTATAGGTTTAGTAGTTAAAGCATAATTAGGGTTTTTATTCTATCACTTCTTATAGGTTTACTAGTTAAAGCATGAGTAGGGTTTTTATTCTATTACTATTTCTAATCTTTACAAGGAATCTACCTCTTTAAACTCGATCTTTGTTGTTGGTATTATTTCTACAACCCATTATCGAATGAATATTAATTTTATGTTAGATTTTTTGTTTGATCTCATGGAATCAGATGTTAGATCTTATAGGTTTACTAGTTAAAGCATGATTTAGGGTTTTTATTCGGCTGTATCAAAGAACAAGTTAATGACAATCACGGGTTGTACGATGAGATGTGATTTCAGATGGATAATCATTTGAGTCTCTGTTACTTGGCGAGCTGTAACGTCTCGCATTTTAAGTTGCCACTTTTAATAATACCATGTTCTCTGGTTGGCCAATTTGACTATATCTTCAAGCTAAAAATGGATAATCATTATCTGGTGCTTTAGTGCTCTTGGCTTTTGTGACAAAAAGTTATATAAGACCGTTTAACCGGTACCTTTCGCTTTGTGGATAACACAATAATCATGAGGAGATTTTGTGTGTTGCAGTGATGTTTTAGCCTCAAGTTACATGCATCAATGAGTTCATGTTTGTTTTATTTTCATATAATAGAAAATAGGTGTAACACATGTTGCCTATCCTGTTAGGTTTAGCTAATATTTTCCAAAATAAGGTCAAATTCCTAACTAAGATGCACGTACCTACACAGCTTTTGTCATGGGAGAAGATGGTGATTACCACCAATGGAGGGAATCAGATGATGAGGTGGATTCTGATGAAGAAACGATGGATTTAGATGAAATTCATGATGACATTGTACAATCAGATGACGATGATGGTGTCCACACTGCTAGATTTGAAGACTTAACAGGTAATGTGCGAAACCTTATACTTATTTGTTTCTACTTAAACATCACATGGTTTCATACGTTACCTCGGTTATTTCCAGAGTCAGAAGTTTCTGAAAATGATGATTTGGAGGTGTTAGAAGAAAAAGAATTGGAAAATGCTCCAGAAGCAGAAAAGCAGCCACAACAAGAAGACTCTATAGAAGTGATCATAAAAAAGAGGGGAATGACAAGAATGTTGAAGCTGCATAGAGACTTCTCGAAAAAATATGCCAAAAGAAGGGATATTGAAATTGACAAAATGTTCCGGCCTATTGGTGACCATAGAATTGAATTCAGTAGTTACCTAGGCTATTTGGTCCGTGATATGGTTGGCATAAAACATTTATGTTGGAAGGAAGTCCCTTTAACAACAAAAGAAAATATGTGGGAGAAAATTCTGGTATGCATATGTGGTTACCAATTCGTCATTTTTTGTTGTCTAACTATGAGTCTGTGATTAACATACATTAGATGTTATTGCAGCTTCATTATGAGGTGCCCCATGAGCTGAAGCGAGTGGTCATGAAGCGTCTACCTGTTCAGCTGCAGGACTTCAGAAGGAAATTGTACAAGAATCATGTAAAACCCTTCCTGGAAATGCCGCACAAACTAAGAACTTTCCCCAAAAAGTACGAAACGGTAATGGACCAAGAAAACTGGGACAATTACCTTAATCATGTACTAAAATCGCCTATATTTAAGGTATGGAATACACATTGCTTTTTCTAATTTGTGTTTCGTTCTTATTGTCTATCAAAGCATACTAATGAAATTATTTTTATTTCCTCTGCAAGAAAAATTCGGAGAGGGGAAAAGAGGCAATATCACAATCCAAGTTCCCACATCGGACGGGACGAGGAGGATACTCGGGATTAAAACTAAAATTAGTAAGTCTGTTGTATTATTTATTATACACTGCACAATAAAACCGGCCATATCAGATACTTCTATTTTGTATGTCATGTTGCGTGTCTCATATATGCAGAAACTTAAAACGGTGTAGGGATGTGTCCTCTTACACCAATCTATAATTTTGTCACATTAGATGCTTTGGAATAGGTTTTCTGTTTTACACAGTTAATATCTGTGCGGATGTAAATCCTTACTTGTTTGTGGTAACTACTAGGTCCAAAGCGGAAATGTTGCCGAAGAAGATCTTGAAAACCGGTGCTTCATGTGGGCAAGAGCACGCGAAAACAAAGACGGAATTGTTCCAGACGAGTTTGTCAGGAAGAAGACATCTGAAGTTGTGAGAAAACAGAAACTTTCTGATCCTCATGTTTTTAACCAAAGTAAGTGCAAAGTAATTGCGCAAGGTTTAAATCAGAATTTAACACATTATTTGAACGGGAAGAGAAGCGGAAGATGATTCAAGAGGGAACTCTAATGGTTGGTCATAACGAGGATGCCCTAACAGTTGTGATCGGCCCGGATAAGGGTGGACGTGTTGTAGGATCAGAATATCGCGACATCAATACTTCGCGAGATCAATAAACGACAGCATTGCGAAAGTGTCGCAAATGAGTAGTATAAATGATGCAATGAATGACGACAGCTAAAACACGAGAAAGATGTGAAGACCTAGCGAGATTTAGGAGAGTTGCGAGATTATATATTTGTACACTTGCGATATTTCTCAAGTCATTCTCGAAAATAAAGGACAGCTTAGCTGTCATCCATTGTGTAATACCCTATATAAGGAGTCGAGCAGGACTGTTGAAGATAGATCTTTTTCCGAGTGTTATGCAAGTCATTAAGAGAGAGAAAGTTTGTAGTGATTGTAATTTCTTTAGCTCTTTTCTATTTTATCTTGTAAAAATTCAAGGAATTAATCAATAAAAATCATAGTTGTTCATCTTCAAATGTCTTAGTTGTATGGATTCTTGTGAGGGGTGTAGTGTAGGATTTCCTGCAACTACATATTGGCGCTAGAAACAGGGAGAGAGTAAGGATTGACATTGTGATTTGAAAGCATTTGGAGTAGTAGGGAAGGAATTTCATATAATTTTCAACAGTTTACCAAAATTAAGAAATGGCTAGAAGAAGAAATGCATCCGAGCAACCAACAACTGTTAGAAGGAGTAGGAGACTTGCCGGAGAAGGGAGAAATGAAATGGGAGATTCCTCAAGAAGGAACATAAGGAATAATGAAGAAAATCAAATTCAATCACCAATTCAACCAATAGAGAATAGAACTGTGGATTATGATAGAGTAAGCGTGCATACGTGGAGATCAGACTCTGTGGACGAAAGGGGAGAAGAACAACAATTGGTAAACAATGGACAAGAGGAGAGAGACCGAGAAGGGATTGGAGAAATAATTCATGGAAATGAAGAGATTGAAAGCATTAGAGGCGTTGAGACAAACAATACATGAAGAAAGACGATTAGAGGCGAAGCAATTCCAATCAAAGAGAACGTGCAAATTTGACAAGACAGAATCATGAGTTGAGGATGGAAAACATAAGATTACAAAACAAGGTCGAGAAGCACTACAAGGTCAAGCTCAAGATCATAAGATTACAAAACAGAAAGGTCGTTGAGACAAACAATACATGAAGAAAGACGATTAGAGTGCGTAAGAACGTGCAAATTTGACAAGAAGAATCATGAGTTGAGGATGGAAAACATAAGCTCGAGAAGAGTTAGAGAGGAAAGAAGGAGAATTTTACCTACAGAAAATGCTGATGAAGAAAACCAAGAAGAAGCGCAAAATCCAGGCATAGAACATTGCGAGAGAAGAGAAATGATGGAAGATCGTTATATCCCACGTCCCGAGACTCTTCAAAATGGGCAGAATGATGGAAATCAAAGAAATAGGCAGCGTCAGGGGCAGAATAATCCAGTTGATGAAGAAAATCAAGAAGAAGGAAGAAGGATATTGCATGGGAGAGAAGCACGGAGGAAGGAAAAAGAAATTGAAGATGAAATTGAAAGACACTATGTTGAACAAGCACGTCTAGCCTGCGAGAGAGAAAGATTGAGAGCAGAAATGAAGAACAGGAGTTAGAAGAGGCAATTCGGCAGAATAATCATGATAATCGAGAAAGAATGCGAGAACAAAATCGCAACAATGGTAATATCAATGAAGAATATGAAAGAGTACAAAGGAGAACCGATAGGCAACAAAGAAGAGAAATTGATAGATATAATGGTGTGCGAATTCGTGAAAGAAATGAAGGAGAAGATCGCAGAGAAAGACGAGAAGAGAATGATGAACAAGAAAGTCAAAGTAGACATGAACGCGGGAGAAGAGAAGCGGAACTAAAAAGACCAATGGATTCAAATTCTGATGTAAACGAACAAATTTTGAGAGAATTGGCAGAAATGAGATGATGAACAGTAAAAGGGGAGGAGGAAAGAGCAGGTTGGATGAAGCCATAGAAGAAGCTGCGAAAACTCCGTTCACACAAGAGATACAATTAGGAGGAATACCACCGAAGTGCAACTTACCTACATTAACCAGCATTTTCGATGGAACAACTTGTGCGATACAACATATCAAAGCTTATATGAGATGTATGTTACAATGGGAGAATCATGATGCTATATTGTGCAAATATTTTGCATCAAGTTTGACAGGAGAAGCTTTGAAATGGTTTGAAGGACTACCGAAGAATACAATAACATCTTTCAATCACTTGCAGGCTATATTTTTAAGGGCATATATAAGTAATAATTCCTCGCGACCTGGTATTGAAGATGTATTTGGGTTAAAACAAAGGGTTGGTGAAAGTTTGAAGCATCTAACTGTGAGATGGAAGACAATGTGTAGCGAAATGGCTGGTCGTGTGGAGGAGAGACATCTCATCTTATCATTCATTAATGCTATGTTCGCGACAAATCTGTTATATATTCAAATCTTTAGAGTCAAAAATACAATCACAATGACTGAGTTGCGAGAGCTTCAGGAGGAGTATATTGCTCTAGAGGAAAAGCAAAATGAGATGGAATCATACCCTGTCGCGAATACAAGTTCAGGAGTTGCGAATGCAAGTTTGTTACCCAAATTGATAAACACTGTGGAGAGTACCTCGCAAGGTCAACAAGGAATGAGGATACCAGATGATGGTCAGCAAAAGTTGGTAGCCATGGGAAGTCGCGATCAGGAAGAATTTGAAAGAGAAAGAAATTTCTACAACCGTGGCGGGAATAATAAAATTCAAAGGCTTGATCAACCGCAAGAAACCTATGGAGGTCAGAGGCATAATTATCATAGAGGGCAGCGAGGTCATAGGGTAGTATGGGAAGAAATCAAGATGCCCCCACTGAACGCTAGTGTAGAGAAAATATGAGAAGCTATAATCTTGATGGAAAACATACCTGCACCATGGAACATGGGGAATGAACCGCCTCCAGTGTGAAGTCATGAATTTCTGTTCCTATCACCATTTTCATGGACACCTAACGAATGATTGTAGGAATATAAAAAGAATCATCCTCAGAATGATAGACCAAGGGAAGTTAAATCATTTCTTAAAATGTGAAGAGAAGACTCAACCATTACCAACACCTCCAGAAATTCACAGAGTAAATACAACAAAAGGGAAAGAAACGTTTGTAGTAGAAGTTGGAGCGAAGGCCAAAAACTTGTTTTGCAATTCTATCGTACATCCGTACAGGACAATCGAAGATTTTCATGATAGTGTTCTCAGTAGGGTTTTCGCAAGAGATGCTGACAATAGAGAAGTAATGAACATCGCGACGACATCGCCACTAAAAGAATGGCAAACGCATATTATTTCTTTTACCGCAGAAGAGGTACCTGAGGGTGGCGAGATTCATGACAGTCCATTAGTGGTAAGATTGGAGATTAACCCAAAACCTATTGATGATGAAGATGATGGTCCACAAAATTCATGGGCAATAAATAGAATCTTAATTGATACTGGAAGCTCTGTAAACATCCTTTTTTACCACACTTACAAGACTATGGGAGGGAAAGACGAAGATTTGATACCTTCAACCTATAAGATTTATGGTTTTAATGGTACTGCTAATAAACCTAAAGGAGAAGTTCGTATGCGAATACCACTGAAAGGATTATCAACTGAAATCTTGTTTTGCATAGTCGATGTGGAATCCCCCTATAATGCATTAATTGGGCGACCTTGGTTACATGAGATCTTGGGTGTAGCATCGACTTACCACCAGTGCGTCAAATTTCCTCATCCCAGTGGTGTTGGAGTTATAAAAGGAGATTGGGATGAGGGACAAAAGTGCTATAAAGTTGATGTGGAGTCTTGCGAGGAAAGGGCTGCTCAAAAGAAGAACTGGAAGCGGAATATCAAAGAAGATCAAAGAAGAGAAAGACTGATGGTGGACACAATAGAAGTGAGAGATGAAGATATATTGCGAAACCAATGCTTGAAGACAATTGGAAATTGCGATGGTCTCGCAAAAGGGAAGGAAATATAAGAAAATTTGAATGAAGAAACAGAGAGCAACAGGAGTAAGAAGTGTAAGAAATAAATAATTGATTTTAGAGTTGTGTAAAAAAAAAAAAAAATGTTTGGAGTAACAAAGACATGTCAAAAGTACAAAGAATATGACGATCGAAGAAGGAGTACGCGAAAGTCTCGCGATGCATGAATATGACGAAAGTTTGGTTAAATAATTACATCGAGATCACAACAAATGAAGCGATATTATGCGATAATTTCGCAAAAATAATGAGAAGAAATAATCAAAAATGAATGATTTATACGAATGGGACGAACCTTTATGGCGTACACCCTAGTTCGCGAATGATATTTCGTAAGAGGCAAATGTAAGACCTAAAGTGCGTCATATAAGGGGGTATCTCTTGACATAGCTCAGGGAAAAGGTTACACCGCCCCTGGAACCTGAGTCATGAAAATTTGGGGTCAATAAAGCCCATCCGGGAGAGATACCTTGGATTTCCAACTATATAAGGTTATACCCTGGTTGGACGACCGAGGGTCTCTTCCAAGGAGTCAGTGTATGGCCAAGGCGCCGAGGTACACGGTTGAGCCAAGAGTGCCTGTGGCATTTGAAGTGTCTCGGCCATTCTTGGCAAGTCTTGGCACATGCTGCACTCGGCCCGAAGAAAACTCCACTTAGGGTGCAGTCTCGTAACCATAAGCTCTATAGGTATAAGGGATAAGAGGCTGCGAAAACAATTGGTTGTTGTTAAGACCGGATGGGAGGATCTAGTCTTGTATGACCGATGTACGCCTCCTTGAAGGGGCAACCAGGGAGATGATAAGGGCGGCACCCTCTATTAGGGAGCTGATAAGTGTCTTAAGATGCAAATGTCATGAGGCTCTATTTTCGCAAGAAAATTTAGGCTTGTCATATTTGTGCGATGATCCTGAAGAGGCAATAATACTAACACGAGGGTAAGACGAGATCAATGGGTCTTTACATGAAAATGTAAAGACGTCCTGCGATTTCGTCGCAAAGACGACAATGTCATGGGGCTTTATGTTCGCAAGAATATTTAGGCCTGTCATATTGTCGCAAGAAAAATATCCTGCAGAGGCAAAAATACTAAAGAAATGATAAGACAAGATCAATGGGTCATTACATGAAAATGTAAAGATGTCCTGCGATTTTGTCGCAATGAGGGGTGGAAAAATAAGACCTTTAACTAGGAAGGAAAAATAAGACCACACAAGAGCAATGATAAGGCAAGATCAATGGGTCATTACATGAAAATGTAAAGACGTCCTGCGATCTTGTCGCAATGATGAATTTCAACATAAATAAATATAAGACCACACAAGAAATTGAGTAAGCAAATAAACTTGCGAAAATGGCTATATTTCTTCATTTATTTGTGAAGAGTTAGCAACAGCAGTTGCGAAACTAAGAAGTATTATTACTTAAAGATTATCGATTTAATCTCTCATGTGAAAATAAATAACAGAGGCAAGTATGGGAATGATTAGAGTAAAAACTTGTTATTTATTTTCATATGATAGATTTATAGTAAGAGATTACAAAAATGGAAGGCTAGAAGGATAAATGTACAAATATCACAAGAAGAGAAAAAGGAAAATGGAGTTATCTCTCAGTTCATTCTTCTTTTTCATCAGACTCTTTATCGGACTCCTCTTCTTCGCTAGCATCACTATCAGAGACATCCAAGGAAGGTATATTTTCAGGAACTTCATCAAGAAGACAAGGATATGAAGAAAGAGGAATATTGTGGTCATCGCAAACTGTCTTAATAGTTTGATTGCGAAAACGGACAACATCATTATTGAAATTCGCTACAGTAATTTGTAGTTGCTTCTTCAACTTGGAATACTTGTCGTTGCGAAGAGAGAAGTCCTTTGCAAGTTGTTCTTTTTCAGATTCAAGTTCTTCAATCCTTGTTTGATACCTCTTCTCAGCTTCTGCGAACGTATGATAATGGATTAGTAACTTAATAGCAATTTCACAAAAAAGAAGCGATAAAATAAAGAAGAACCATTAACAACCTTCTCTGTCAGAAATCATGTCTTTAACCAAGGCATTTTGATCAGCATGAAGGCTAACGTTAACACCTAAGTTATTTCTGGCATTATCTAGAACTTTCGCAGCCCAAGCGAATTCATCGTCATTATTTATAAGAAGAAGAGAACAAATTTGATCCTCTCTTTCGCTAAGAACAATATTTTGACGAATAGATTCATCACGCTCAATTTGAACTTCAAGAAGAGCTTTTTGAAATTCTGCTAATGCTTGAGCGCCTTGATAAGCAATGCGATCTTTATCATCTATAAGATTGCTAACTTTCTTCCTTAAAATACTAATTTTTTCTTGGGAACTAAGATGCAGATGTTTCATTTGGTTGGCTAAACTTAAGCTAGATCTATGATCTGCTTCTAAGAGTTCAAAGAAAGATGTTTGATTCTGTCATTTGAAAAGATATTTAGAGAATTATTGAGATGGGCAAGAAGAGAATCGTTATCCATAGGCTCGGGAAATGTGTGAAGAAGAATAGCTTCATCAGAGAGGTTATAAATGTCTGCGAAAATGATAAGTCAGATAAAGAAAAGTAAATGACAAAATAAGAATAAGAGAAAGAGAAGAGTTTTACACCATAAAGTTGCTGATTAGCACTTTGAAGGGTAGATATTTTATTCTTCTGGGTAGAAGATTCAGCTTCCAATTGTTGAATTCTTTCGCGAAGAGCGGCAGTCTCATTTTCATTCTTCTTGCGAGATGTCGCAACTTCAACTTCTAGTTCTTCGGTCTTTTTGTGAAGCTGAAGATTTTTCTTTTCAAAGTTGTTGCGCCTCTTCTCAAGATCTGAGGCAACAGCAAAGGAAGCTCTTCCAGACTATAAAGAAAGATAAAGAAACTATTAATATATGATTTAAAATTAAAATTATGAAGGAATAAAGAAATATAAACATACCAAGGCACTGAGTGCATTCAAGAAGATGGGAGTCAATGATATGGAGATCCCCCGAAGAGACTCATTACCCTCCAGTAAAGAAGCATCACATATACTTGCGAGAGCTTCGCATATACCAGAGAGGCGGTCATCTCCAAGCCCCTGCATGGAGTCTGAAAAGATATTAGACAATAACGTCATAGGAGATTCAGTTGGATGATCCTCCTTCACGGTAGAAATGTCTACATCATCGTCTTCTTCATCGGAACTCTCACTAGATTGAGGACTTGAGCGAGAAGAAGAATGGGTCTTTTGTTTTTTAGAAGGCGGTGCAGCAGATTTTTTCTTGCGAAGAGGGTATTTACCCTTTCTTTTGACCCTCGCAGCTTTTGAAGCTTCTTCCTCGCCGGAAACTTCAACACCAACCTACATACACGAATGAAGATAAGAAACAGAGGCAACAATATTGTGTATAACAAGAGAAAATATTTCTTACTTCATCCGTGATTGAGCGAAGTATCGCCAAAGTACTTGGCTTTGGATTTCTTTCATAACTTTTTCTCAATTTAGTGATCGGAAAATTTCGCAAGTTTAGTAGATATAAAAGGAAGGAAACATCGCAAAGCGAATGAAAATTAGAGAATATACCTCTTTTGCTTTCTCGGGCCAATTAAATACCCAAGGATGATAATTTACGAGATTCGCAGGGAGTATATTAGAACCTGAAATGTAAGGTCCGTTCAAAAATAGTGGAAAGACACACCACTTCTCATCTTTAGAGTAGCGAGGAACATTGTTCTTGCCAGAGTGCCAATCAATATCTAACATGAGTATCTTATCGTCGGGAACGTTCTCTTTTCTTTTCAATCGAGCACCCCAGCGAGATTTATCATTCTTCATATTTATCACTTCATAATTTTCAAAAAAGTTTTCTACTGAATACTTTTCAGCGACTATCTCTAAGTTTGCGAATTTAGGATCTCTGACGTTATCAGGATATAGAGATCCCTTACCAGCGCCACGATTGGCGAATTCAAGCATTAGACGGACGCAATCACCACTTAATTGATAAATAGCTCGCGAGAATTTCTCATGAGCAAGAATTTCATAGAACAAGGGCAGTTCGGGATTTTAGAGAGGAATGGGAAGACCTGCGAGGAGTTGACCTAGCGAGATTATGATTTTCTGATCATCACAATGATGATCAGTAAATAACTTTGCAGAAAGAATAGATGAAGATTCTTGATTGGGAATAGTAGACAAGGTGAAACCCTTCTCTTGTAAATTCTTTTGAGTCTCACCCAAAAGGGTTTCGTATCTACGACCAGGTGGAGCCATTCTCAAAATATGGGAATGATTAGAGAATTGAAGATCAAGAGAAAGAAGAAAAGGAAGATTTACAGTAGCAGAAACGTAAATTGCGGAGGAGGAGAATTGAAGAAAAATTGCAGAGAGAAAGTAAAAAAGAAGAAGAGGAGGGTGAGAAAACTATATATAGAGGAGAATTCTAGAGAAGATAAATGCATTTAATGCGAGAGGAGACGTGAATGGTCAGGAAAAAACGGTTGAAAGAGACGTGTCAAGAAAAGAGTGGAAGAAGAAACATGTGTAATAAATTCTGTGTAAAAGTACGGGATCGTAACAGATAAATATGAACAGTTGCGGCATTTTAAAAATACTAGTTCTCATGACATTCTCTTCTTCGCAGAGAAGACATGAGAAGAGGCAAGATGTAGGATCAGAATATCGCGACATCAATACTTCGCGAGATCAATAAACGACACCATTGCGAAAGTGTCGCAAATGAGTAATATAAACGACGCAATGAATGACGACGGCTAAAACACGAGAAAGATGTGAAGACCTAGCGAGATTTAGAAGAGTTGCGAGATTATATATTTGTACACTTGCGATATTTCGCAAGTCATTCTCGAAAATAAAGGACAGCTTAGCTGTCATCCATTGTGTAATACCCTATATAAGGAGTCGAGCAGGACTGTTGAAGAGAGATGTTTTTCCGAGTGTTAGGCAAGTCATTAAGAGAGAGAAAGTTTGTAGTGATTGTAATTTCTTTAGCTCTTTTCTATTTTATCTTGTAAACATTCAAGGAATTAATCAATAAAAATCATAGTTGTTCATTTTAAAATGTCTTAGTTGTATGGATTCTTGTGAGGGGTGTAGTGTAGGATTTCCTGCAACTACACGTGTCAAGAGGACTGGCTTTGGAGTAACGTCAACCCTTTACTTTCCAAATGGAAGAAAACCAAGACACTCGAAAGAGAACGATGAACTGCGTGAAAAGCTGAAAGCTAAGGAGAAAGAATTAGAGTCTACTAAAAATGCGTATCAGAGATTGATAGATAACTTGTTATCTCAAGGAGTCGACATTGCGAAAATTATGGGCAACAGTATCAACAAGTCTGGAGGAGAGGTAAGTGAACCGAGTTTTGATTAGATTGTGTAATTTTTTGAAAAAATTGGCAGACAATATCTGATTTTCTCAAACAATGTGTTCAACTACAGTCACAGGATGCATGACCTATCAACGCCTCCAATCAATCTAAGAATAACACAGGTCTAGAATCAGTTAAGCAACTTACAAAAAAACATGGGAAATCCGGTCCGCAGAAGTCATCTGAAAGCACCAAAGGGTCCGCGAAGCGGGTCTCTCCTTGTACTAAAATGCTGACCGTTTCTACTGAATCCCCGCCGTCTTTAGTATCAAAAAAGAAGTCTTCGTCTCCTCCATCCACTGGGGAATCTCAGAATGTGCCATCTGAAAAAGTTACCATTGATGTATGGTTTTCCAACGCGTTTAAATTTTCAATCTTCCATTTACTATCTCTCATGCGCCTTGTGTTTCTGCAGGGCATAGGATGCAAACTTTGGTTTAGATAAAAGGACAACATTGTTGCCATTGGTAGAGCTTACTCTTCAAAGAAGGTATCTTATAAAATGAAGTCAGGAATGACGGGTGAGGTTACATGCTATAGCGTCATGGTTAGTGAAGTACTAAATGAAACCATCAAATTACCCTTTGGCACATCTTCTGGGATAAAAACTTTAAAAGATGTTGGTGATGCTAAAATTAGTTGGCCATCAAATCAAACCATCTTGGATCAAAAGGTTGGTTGTTATGCTTGTTTGCTTTATTAGCTCATTGGATATGTTTTTACACAAACCAGTTTTATATATATATATATCTTGTTTGATATAAGAGACGAATATGTTATCAGCTATATGAATCACGGACGTTAGTGTATATTTTAGAGAACCTTATAGAACGAGATATGTGGTTAGCTATTTGATTGTGAGTCAGTTGTGCATTTTGCTTAAATGGTTTCACTGCAAAAAGAAGGTACAACTTTCATTTCAATTTTTTGATGCAGGTAAGTCAACCAAAACATTCTGAGGATGTGAAATCACCGGATCTACTCAACGGAAGCCAATCTCGTATCGCAATATCTGAAAAAGTTCCAAAGGTATGTGTTTTAAACCAGTTACATGATCTTAAGACCATATGAGTCTGAAATATGCTATCAACTACTATATGAATCACGGATGCTAGGGTGTATTTTGGAGAACCTTGTATATTTGTTACCTATTCATCTGTGTCTTCGCATTCACGGTGGAATTTGGCATATTTGTCACCCGAATATGGATTATTACTCTACTGCTGTAGGTAAGTCAACAAAATTCGAGGAAACATACTCTGGATGTGACATCAAAAGATCCACCTAGTCGGAGCCAGTCTGAGATCGCGACAACTAAAGCAGTTTCTCCGGTATCTGTTTTATTTTTACATGCATTTTAAATCTCAATTTGTTTTGAAGTTTTCGCTTGAAGATGTTCATATGCCATATATTTCCGCAGGGTAGAAGGTGCAACCTTTTTGACGAGTTGTCTAAGGCAAACGTCCTTGCTAGAGGTAGAGCTTTTACATTAACAGAAAACAACAATTACATGGAAAGGATGGGTTGGAGGTTCATTGCCACAAAATCCTGATTGATGAAGTAATAAAACCGAATTTCTGTCTACCCGTACAATTTGCTGGTATGGAAACATTAGGGCAAACTCTTGGAAAAGCGATTCCTTGGCCAAAGTTTGGTGTTCAGTTTACCGAGCCTGCTAAGAAGGTTAGTTGCTTGGCTTGTTTGATTTGTAAGTCGAATATAAATAAACAAGTCTATCAATTATATGAATCACCGATCCAAGTGTAAATTAGAGAACCTAGAAAAATAGAAGCATGTGTAACTTTCAAAAGTAACTAATAACTCTTTTAATCTTATGCAGAACCCTACCAATAATTCACAACCAACTACTTATCTGCGGAAGTCTCCTTCACGTAGCAACCCTTCTGATGGATCTAAGAAGCAGTCTCCTAATATTATGCAAAACTCTACCAGTAATTCCCAACCAAATCCTTCAATATCTCTAGAGAAGTCATGCACATCTACGGCAGAACCTCTGGCTAAGACATCTAATGGAGTATGTTTTTTTTTGATTTTTTTTTTCTTCGTAAATCTATATTGCTAATTCTAGCATCTTCTTTTTATATGATGTTCATATGCCGTATCTCCGCAGACAGCAAAATACGACTTTTGGAATGGATCTAGGGGAAACGTCGTTGCTAGAGGCAGTATTTTACCTACGCTGCCTAACCAGAAAATACATGGACAAGATCTTCCTAAAAAACTGTTATGTTGTCAATATTCAGGAGGTTATAGTTCCATCGTTCGTGTTCACCGAACCAAGTGGTGAGTTTAAGTTATTAGGGGAAGCTAAATATGGTTTTGTGGCATGTCCGAAAGATAACTGTTCCATCTCTGATGACAAGGTTAGTTTCTTAGCTCTTTTTCTTTGTTAATCAAGTATATAAATAGTTTTACATAAATCGTGTATTCAGTTTGATTAAAGAATAAGTACGAGATAGAAATATATTAACACCTAAATGGAACATGAATGCCGGTGTAAATTTGAAAATTGATATTTGGTTACGGATTTTATTATGGGCGTCAGCTGTGAAAAATGCCACGGCCTTCAGTGAAGTTGGCTTTATTACATTGTTAGAAAAATGACTTTTGTCTGTCTCTTGTTGAGAATTCACATGACAGACGAATTCGCCTTGGATTTAGAATATCTTTCTATATAATAAGAGACCCTAAGTCACCACATGTCGCAGCCACAATCACTCTCGATTGTGGTGAATCCATGTCAGCACAAAGTATACATGTCATCGCTACCTGATTGGCTATTTAAATAGGATATGATCAAGTAGATGATTCCTAAGTTTCCCTCCAACAGTCGCAACTTCAAGAGTCAAGATTTCTATAAGACATAACCCAATAGGCAACCCTAAAGACCCCATCTAACAGTCGCCACTGTTTTATACATAATCCAAGACATAATTCAAACGGCAACTTAAAGAGTTGCCAGAGATGCTGCATTGTGTAAATCTAATATCTAGGAAGGTATCCTGAGGGTATATGTTGTGTCCTACCCGGATTATATGTTAAAAGCAACTATATCAGTGACAGGTCCCGTATCAAAATTAAAAACAGACGTAAACCTAAACGTACCTGTTCCAACCGTGGCAACCCACTAATCTCAAATCATCAAACCGTTTGGCAGTATTATAAATACACACAACAACCACTACCATCCCTCAACGAACCAAAGTTTTTACATTTCGAAAATCCCAGAACAATGGACGCAGAAAAAGAATCGCATAAAGCGATGAAACAGGCAGGTACCTCATCATTAACGTGAATTGTTCATCACATCTATTTTGCGGAATAACCAATCTAGCAGAACTTTGGAATCGACACTAGAGACAACTATTGATGATATTCTGCCATCAACAGAAAGTAAAAAAAAAAAAAAATGAAGATCTTGAGATCGATGATCAACACCTCAAAAATGCTGCTATATTTGAAGTTGGGAATGCAATAAACCTAATCAACAAGTCTCTCAAAGAATTCCCAAAGCTCCCATACCCTCTACAACAAAAAAAATAGACTCATCCGTGAAGAACTGGACTACAACAAAACCCAAATTTTGAAGATTTCTTACAGCCGAACAAGAGACTGTCACTGAACATCGAGCAAACATACGTGATATAATGGAGGTTGTTGCATTCAAGGTGCTTTCATTTCGGCAAGTGTCGGGACTGTAAAAACATATGAAATATCTCAGACAATGATTATACCACGAGATATGAAAGTCTGAGCGACTGAATTAATTAGCTCCTACGCTCCTACCATGGAGAAAGATGAAAAGGTATGTTTTCAGCTCATTATCGTAATAATGCTTTCTGTGGATAGTACTTACAACCTTCCAAGTTTCATATGCACTTTTCATGACGCCCACTTTTCATGACGCCCAGCGATAGTACTATGTCTAGCGACCGAATTTTGTCTCTCTACGATTTAGACACTCTTGAATTATCCGGTGTGTATGCACCAGGTTAGGTGCTTGTATATATAATACATTTAATCTCTTGCTGCAGGAAACTCCACAACATGAAAAACCTCATAAGCAACCAGAACCAGTTTTAGATTCTGAGAAGAAATTGGACAGTGACCTAAGAACAACAAACAGCCTTGCAAAAGATAAACTGAATGAGGAGCACCTAGCAGTCAATCCACATTCGGGGAGTCATGCAACCTCTGACAAGCTTCCAAAGAAGATTAAAAAGGCGCAGAGAAAGTTATATGTACAAAGTGTAGATCAGGCATACCAACTTCCAGATGGGAAACAGAGGATGTCAAGGTTTGCCGCGTCGAGAATGTCACAACCTGATCAATTGCTTGAAGAGACACCACCATCAAAAAAGTTGAAGAAAAACTGGTGATTTTTGGATAAATGCTCTTTAATATTTTCTTTTGCAAACTGTTAGACCAAATCTCAACATTTTTTACAGTGTTATTAAAAATAATATGAATTTTTGGCATATATGAATTTCAGATTTAACCACAATTTATATAAAGTGTAAGAAAATTTGGATAGTGCCAGGTGGATGGTTTAGATGCGTCATATCTGAACGGCTTAGAGGCGTCACACGCGTAATACACACGCTTCGAGATTAATTGGCGTGGATAAACATAACATAAAGACACATTAAGAATATATAAACTGGCGTGGCCAAATATCACATAAAGCCACGCTATATGGCGTGTCTATAGGTTCTCCGATGAACGGCTCCCAACGTTACATGTGGACGGTCAACGTTACATCTGAATGGTCAATATTGCATCATCTTAAACGAGATCCAATGGTTCCTAATACAGCCATGTGGATGAAGGTAATTGTAAATTGACGTGGCAAAATATCACATATAGCCACGCTATATGGCGTGTCTATAGGTTCTTCAATGAACGGCTCACAACGTTACATGTGGATGATAAAGGATGCATATAATTTAACGGTCAATATTGTATCATCTTAAATGAGATCCAACGATTCCTAATACGGCCACGTGGATCAAGGTAATTGGAAATTGGCGTGGCTAAATATCACATATAGCCACGCTCTATGGGGCGTGTCTATAGGATATCCAATGAACGGCTCACAACCTTACATGTGGATGGTATCCAACGGTTCCTAATACAGCCACGTGGATGAAGGTAAGTGAAATTGGCGTGGCTAAAACATAACATATAACCACGTTTAACCTATATGGCGTGTCTATTGGATAACCAATGGCTACGCCAAAAAGCAATTTGCGCGTCTAAAGTGAACCAAATAGCCACGCCAAAAAGCAATTTGCGTGTCTATAGTGAATCAAATAGCCACGCCAAAAGCAATTTGCGTGTCTAAAGTGAACCAAATAGCCACGCCAAAAAGTAATTTGCGTGTCTATAGTGAACCAAATAGCCACGCCAAAAAGCAATTTGCGTGTCTAAAGTGAACCAAATAGCCACGCCAAAAAGCAATTTGCGTGTCTATAGTGAACCAAATAGCCACGCCAAAACAATAAATCGTGTGTCTATAGGGTACCAGTACTTAAGTTTTTGGGACACTATATAGCAACGCCTATATAGCTCTGGCGTGTCTATTTCATGCAGAAATAGACACGAAAGGCAAGTGTGGCTATAAGCTACCTAAAACCATGCCGTGTTACCTAAAACCACGCAACCAGAAGTCACGCCAAGTCCAAACCAAATTGGCGTGTCAAAACCCCTATGGACACGCCAATTTGGCGTGGCAAAAGTGTCTGTCTGTACTAGTGTCTTCAAGGCACGTACTTGTCTTCATGGTTTATGAGAGCTTATCAAAATGAGAAACAGTGGGATTCACATCAGAGGAGGAATCACGTTTGTCTTGACACATCTCATTATAAGAAGAATCAAAACGAACTTTCTTAGAGGGAAAGAGAACAGTCCAGACATCATCTTTTTTAGTGGAAAGACTTGATGAGGACATGATATAAAAGGTAAATGAAATGCTTGATTAAAGGTATAAAATCTTCCAACTTTAAAAAAAGAAGAAGATATGGGATAAATTCCCAAAAAGACTTTTGACCAAAACCCTAACAGAATTTTGGATATCCCAAAAAGGACTTTACTAGGAAAACCGTTCATATACACAGAAACGGTTCTTAGCTCAATAACAGAAATTAGAGCATAGGAAGAAGATACAGAAACAATTCAGCAGTTGAATTTTGATTGACTCAAGAATTATAAAGCAACATAAATCTTTTCACACCATTTTTGGAGATTATAGTTCTTGTCCAAGGGAAAAGAAACAAGAACAATCTTAGAAACTATTACAAATTATAATTTCTCCCATCCATTAAGAGATCGGGAGGTTTCTTAGGAGAAGAGGATGATTTCGTTGTTCCTTGTTTCTGATTTCTCTTTATGGAGGTGTTTTGGGGTAAAAACTGATTCTGCTGGAAATGGTAAATTTGGGTGTTTCGCCGAGAAACGAATCTAAACCCTAAACAAATGTACTGCACAGGAGTACTTTAGATTCGAGAGATCAATCTGTATAATTCTGGCCTAAACCAAGAAATGACCATTCCAGTCTTACTTCGGTCACAAAATGAAGGAGAAGGGTTGATCTTAGGGAGGGAAGACAAAAAGGTGTTGCAATCAGAATGGTTAACTCTGAAGGTGTGGTTGTTTTATGACTTGTATCAGAATGTGGAACTTGCTTGCGGAATGTAAGCTATAAGTTCTTGGTGTTTTCTGGATACTTGTGTTGATAACACTTGTTGTTTGAAAATAAATTAAAAACCTATTTATACAAGTCATAGTTTGAACGCACCCTGACCTCATAGGAAGTGGAAGTATTTGAGTGATGGAGAAGTGGGATCGTGCAAAATATTGAAAACTACGTCTCTACTATAAGGGGAAGACTGGTTAGTTTATACCCACTACTTCTCTGTTGCCACTAACTGTCTGCTTTTCCTGACACTTTCTTATAATGGGCGTGTTGCGCGCCGCACGCTGTAAACCGCCAGACCAATACCCTGATGAACATCCCCCAGTTTGTTACATGTTTGATGTCTCGAGTGTTTTTGTAGAAAAATATGCAACAGGCTGCTGAGTGGGTCTTACTTGCAAGGCCTAATTATTTTGACCAATCACGTGCAAGCTATGCGGCGGGCAGTCATATGTAACAAGTCAAATCATGAGACTTGCCGTAAAAAATAACATGCAATGTTCTTAAGTTAAAATAAATAAGTTATTCATGAAATCAATATTATTGAATATCGCTTGTAATCGATGCATATAAAGCATCGCTTTTAAGCAAGCAACTCAAAATAATAGATGCTCATGAAGCATCGTTGTATAGAGCCCGCCTTGGTTGGCCGCAGAACTTAATGTCTTAAAAGGAGCGCGGCCAGCCATCTTCAAGCAGCTGCCAGGAACTGCTTGGGCAAGCCGAGGGTAGGTCGATCGGCTCTCATGGAAGAGTGGCGGCCGGTGAGCACGATGGCACCTTATTGGTCGCCCAGAATTAAATCTAAGCCGGTCAATTTGGCTAGCCAAGTTGGATGGCTGAGATGATTTGCGGCAGTGGTGCACTGCCGTTGATTCGATTCAAGGCTTTTAAAGCCGCATGACTAGCGCACTTTGGATGATCGGTTTGTGGCATTGCTGGCGTATTTGAAGTAATGCGATTGGTCGTGATCGTTTTAAGACTGACATGGGCAACCTATATTCGATTCCTTGAGGAATTAGGTGTGTCGACCAGCCAACTTCTAAATTTAATTAAAAGTGTAGGCGGAACTTTTGGAGCGATTTGATTGGTCGATGGGAAAGAAGGCCGGCAGGCAGTAATATGGGGCGTGGCCGGTCGGCCATGGGCCGCGCCTGCTAGGGCAAACCGGTCGGCCAAGTGGCGTGGACGCGCCTCCTTTTTCTCTGTTGCCTTTATTTTCCGCAGTTTCTCTTTATTTCTTGTTTTCCAATTTTTAATAGGATCTTGCTCCTACTAGCTCCATGATGGATCAATTTCCTAGTTTGCTTAGGTTTAGTTTCGACCAATGGGGTTCGAGATATTGTGCAGGCCGCAAAAAGACCTAATTTTTGTAAATTAATAAAATTAGGTTAGAAAGATTGAATTTTGTGAGCTGACACAAAATCAATCAATTTCTGGTGAATTTTGTGCGTTCATACAAAATCACTAATTATGTTTCAGAGGGAAGTATAACTTTGTGTGCCTCTAATTGAGTACTTGCATGCATATCTTAATCCCGACACTTCGGGAAATTCATGCTACTCAGCTGCGAGCGAACATTAATTGTCATGTCATGTCAACATCAAGAGTTCGGCTGGGGAGCATGGCATAAAATAAATACTCAACAGGCCATGCATTAGTTAATAATGCAGGTGGAAGATAAAATTTATAGAATATTTGGGATTGTTGCTATACGCACCTGTTTTGGGGTAAAAACTGTTTCTGCTGGTTTTGGTAAATTTGGGTGTGTTGCTGAGAAAAGAATTTAGACCTAAACAAATGCACTGCACGGGAGTACTTTAGATTCGAGAGATCAATCTGTACAATCCTGGATTAAACCAAGAAATGGCCATTCTAGTCTTGCTTCGGTCACAAAGTGAAGGAGAAGGGTTGGTCTTAGGGAGGGAAGCGAAGAAGGTGTTGAGACCAGAATGGTTAATTCTGAAGGTGTGGTTGTTTTATGACTTGTATCAGAATGTGGAACTGGCTTGCGGAATGTAAGCTATCAGTTATTTGGTGTTTTTTCTGGATACTTGTGTTGTTGTTAACCAAAAACTATTACCCTTTGGTCGAAATAGGTGGAAACCTATTTATACAAGTCATAATTGAACGCACCCTCATCTCGTAGGAAGTGGGAGTATTTGAGTGATGGAGAAGTGGGGTAATGTGTAAATGCTAGAAACCACGTCCCCACTATGGAGGAAACGGGTTAGTTTACACCCACTAACTCCGCTTTCCTGACACTTTCTTATAATGGGCGTGTTGCACGCCGCACATTGTAAACCGTCAGATCAATACCCTGATGAGCATCCCCTAGTTTGTGACATCTTTGATGTCTCGAGTATTTTCATGGAAAATGTGCAGCAGATTACTGAGTGGGTCTTGTATGCAAGACCTAATTATTCTGATTAATTGTACACCAACTAGGTGGCGGATAGCCATGTGTGGCAAGTAAGTCAGGAGAATGGCGTGTGGCGCTATTAGGTTAGTCTTGGTTGGTCACCTAAGACTTACCATAGGCCGGTCAATTCCGTGGCGAACTTGGACGGCTGAGATTGTAATTCATGAGAGAAGGTGGTCGTTGATTATGGACATATTCCGTTAGCACCTGGTGATGGCATAGTGGCGCCAGTGGCATGGTATCACGATTGGCACATGCTAGTGGCGTAATGGCATGATTGCTACATGCCAGTGGCATGGTGACGCGAATAGCGCTTAGTGTAGCCGCGGTCGGCATATTGGTGTTGGTTCCAAATATGGCTCGACAATATTGGCTCCAGTTGCCGGATCAAGCCTAATGCCCTAAGTAAAATTATTTGGTATGGTTGGCGTATCGTCCATACCTAAATTAGGGTTTGGCATGCCAAAACCCTAATTAGCGAGTGTGGCATGTAGCCGCGGAACCGTGACATTCTTTGTGCAGATAGTGCCATGGTCGCGTCAAAGGAATTATGGCGGGGCCATAATGTGGGAATGACCATAGGCGCAAGGATAGCTATGAGAGGCCATGGCATGGCGCCATTTTTAGGGTTTCCTGGGTCTCGCATGGCTCGTGGCATGTTGTGGGGCCAATAGTAGCGTAATTTGGGGCCACGACCACGAATTAGGGTTTCGACTAATGCCACTAAAGCAAAAACGTGTTTTTTATAAGAATACCCTGGTGGGAGTCTGTTATGGCGTTAGCCATGAACAAAAGTGGGTTAGCACGTAGTTGTGCTGTTTGTGGCACATCGGCATGTTACTGTGGCAGAGTGGCATGTTGGCATGCCGATTAGTACGTTAGCGCGGCATGGCACGTTTGGCATGCCGATGAACATGTTGGCGCGGCATGGCACGTTTGGCATGCCGATTAGCATGGTGGCGCGGCATGGCACGTTTGGTAGAGTTTGGCCTTTTAATGCATGTGGCGAGTTTGAGGCGACCTGATTGGTCAATAGAAAAGGGGTCGGCCAAACATAGGGCTTGGCCACATCTCTAGTGCGTGTGGCACATTTAAAGCGACCTGATTGGCCGATAGGAAAGAGGGTCGGCAAGTATGGGCCCGGTCACATCTCGTGTGCATGTGACGGATTTAGAGCGACCTGATTAGTTGATGGAAAAAGGAGGGCCAGCAAGCAGCATGGGGGCGTTGCCATCTGCAGGTGGCGCCGGCTGGCCTATGGCACGGCCACACCTCCCTTTGTTGCTGCTCCTATTTTCCGTGGATCCTCTTTTATTCTTTGTTTTCTGATTTTGGGTAGGACTTTGCACCTACTAATCCATGGCGGATCAATTGCCTAGTTCGCCTAGGTTTAGTTTCGACCAGTAGGGTCTGATATACTGCTGTTTGAGGGTGAAAATGGTTTCTGCCGATTTTGGTAATTTAGGGTGTGTGGGTGAGAAACGAATTTAGACCCTAAACAATGTACTGCACGGGAGTACTTTAGATTCGAGAGATCAATCTGTACAAATCCGGCCTAAACCAAGAAATGGTTGTTCCAGACTTGCTTCGGTCACAAAGAGGAGGAGAATGGGTTGGTTTTTGGGAGGGAAGCGAAGAAAGTGTTGAGACCAGGTTGATTCTGGAAGAGTAGTGGTTTCACGACTTGTATCAGAAAATGGGAAGCTAACATAAGGGAGAGCTTAGCCAAATGTTTTTCTGAGTGTTGTCTGATCCTTGACCGAACTTGTTTTTCGGTGGAAATAGGTAAGACCTATTTATACAAGTCGGAGTGAAACATACTCTGGTCTCATTAAGGAATGGAATAATGGGTGAGTAAATGGGAGGAGGTGGTAACCGTTAACGCATGGAATTGATGTTCCATGAAATAAAAACCATTACTTCCCTAATTACTTAACCGCTTCATCCTTATTACACTTTCTTATTACGGGCGTAACGTAACGTTGTAAACCGCCAAACCAAAACCCAAAGAAGATCCCCCAGTTTGTGATTTGATGTCTCGAACGTTTTCGTGAAAACATGTAACATGGTTGTTGCCTGGCAAGTCGAGCTTGGGAGACTTGCTAGCTTGGTGACCTTCGACGGTCGAGATTTTGCATCTTAAGCGGAAAGGTAGTCGTTGATCGTTGCACGCTTCCGTTTTTGATAGCCGTGTAGGGAAGGTCAGCATGGTGGCGCGGCTAGGTTGGCATGTCGTGGTCATGGCATGCCTTGGCGCGGTTTGGCGAGGCCAAACTTAGATTTTTGGGCCAAAGGTTACCATGCGTTGTCTGGTAACCTTGGATGGCTAGGATTCGATCCTGGGATTGAAGGGCGACCGTTGATTATCGCACGCCTTCATTTTAGTAGCCACATAGGGAAGGCCAGCATGGTGGCGCGGCTAGGTTGGCATGCCATTGGCATGGCATGCCTTGGCGCGGTTTGAGCGCGACCAAACTAGGGTTTCGGGCCAAAGGTTACCACGCGTTGTCTGGTAACCTTGGATGACTAGGATTCAATCCTGGGATTGAATGGCGACCGTTGATTGTCGCACACCTTCGTTTTAGTAGCCGCATAGGAAAGGCCAGCATGGTGGTGCGGCTAGGTTGGCATGCCATTGGCGCGGTTTGGGCGCGGCCAAACTAGGGTTTCGGGCCAAAGGTTACCATGCGTTGTCTGGTAACCTTGGATGGCTAGGATTCGATCCTGGGATTGAAGGGTGACCGTTTATTGTCGCACGCCTTCGTTTTAGTAGCCGCATAGGGAAGGACAGCATGGTGGCGCGACTAGGTTGGCATGCCATTGGCATGGCATGCCTTGGCGCGGTTTGGGCGCGGCCAAACTAGGGTTTCGGGCCAAAGGTTACCATGCGTTGTCTGGTAACATTGGATGGATAGGATTCGATCCTGGGATTGAAGGGTGACCGTTGATTGTCGCACGCCTTCGTTTTAGTAGCCGCATAGGGAAGGCCAGCATGGTGGCGCGACTAGGTTGGCATGCCGTGGGCATGGCATGCCTTGGCGTGGTTTGGCGTGGACAAACTAGGGTTTTGGGTCAAAGGTTACCATGTGTTGTCTGGTAACCTTGGACGGCTAGGATTTGCTCCTGAGATTGAAGGGCGATCGTTGATGGCCGCACGCCTTCGTTTTAGAAACCCTAATTAGCGCCCTTTACTAGAATCGCTGTAGAAATCTCGTACGGACTCGGATTTTGACGGTCCGCCCCTCAAATTGATCGAAAAAAAAATTCCTATCTCCATAGGCGAGGATATTTAGGTTTTGAACTCGTTCGGGAGGTGAAAACAGCCCGACAGTAAAACTCAGGAAGAATTCAAGAGGGATGTTGCGGGCCCGAGGAGACATAGTTTAGGCGCGGCCAAAATTAGGGTTTTGTCATTGGGACAAACGTTACCATGCGTTGGATGGAGACCTTGGGCGGCTAAGATTTACATCTAAGGTGGAAGGGTGGCCGTTGATTGTTGCACGCCTTCGTTTTAGTGGCCGCATAGGGAAGGCCAGCGTGGTGGCGCGGCAAGGTTGGCATGGCATGCCTTGGCGCGGTTTGGCGTGGCCAAACTAGGGTTTCGGCCCAAAGGTTACCATGCGTTGGCTGGCGACCTTGGACGGCTAAGATTTGCATCTAAGGTGGAAGGGTGGCCGTTGATTGTTGCACGCCTTCGTTTTAGTGGCCGCATAGGGAAGGCCAGCGTGGTGGCGCGGCAAGGTTGGCATGGCATGCCTTTGCGCGGTTTGGCGTGTCCAAACTAGGGTTTCGGCCCAAAGGTTACCATGCGTTGGCTGGCGGCCTTGGACGGCTAAGATTTGCATCTAAGGTGGAAGGGTAGTCATTGATTGTTGCACGCCTTCGTTTTAGTGGCCGCATAGGGAAGGCCAGCGTGGTGGCACGGCAAGGTTGGCATGGCATGCCTTGGAGCGGTTTGGCGTGGCCAAACTAGGGTTTCGGCCCAAAGGTTACCATGCGTTGTCTGGTAACCTTGGAGGGCTAGGATTTGATCCTGGGATTGAAGGGGGACCGTCGCGCCTTCGTTTTAGTAGCCGCATAGGGAAGGCCAGCATGGTGGCGCGACTAAGTTGGCATGCCGTGGGCATGGATAGGGCCAAGGCAAGGTGTGGCCTGGCTTGGCATGTGGGGCCAGTGGCTAGGCATGCCGTTTGGCACATGGTGAGGCTAGCATGGCTGGCATGCCTTGGCGCGGTGGTGCTGCTGGGCACAGAGGTGCCGCTGGCATGGCTGGCATGCCTTGGCGCGGTGGTGCTGCTGGGCACGGAGGTGCGGCTGGCATGACTGGCATGCCTTGGCGCGGTAGCATAAGAGTTTTAGGGTTTTGTATAGGTGATGTCAATCAATGTTAGGGGTTCTGCCGTGGAACATGATACATAGAAAGAAAAAGGTATCCTGGTAATTCTTATGTAAGCATGCTGGTTGATTCGATAAATGTGTTAATGGTCAATAAATGCGCTAGAGGTCATGGTGATGTCATGCCATGTGCATAGTTTTACGATTTTAACCATAAGCTAAAAACCACCATCAACAACTGCGCAGGGCGCAAAAAAACCTAATTTATTGCAAATTAATTAGGTTGATATTGAATCTTGTGAATTGTCACAAAATTGATTGGATTATGTGTGTTGACACAGAGTTGTTTATTGCCTGAGACCAGCATGCTTTCTGACTGAGTACTTTTATGCAAACCTCAACCTTGATACTGTAGGATCATAATATCGCAACGTACAAGACTCGCAGGATTAATAAACGACGCTGTCGCGAGGCAGTCGCAGGAGCTAAAATAAACGACGCAATGAATAACGACCGGCAAAACATAAAGAAGACGAACTTGGCGAGGGTTAAAGAAGTGTCGCGAGAATGAATGTTTGTGCACTTGCGACACTTCGCGAGACATTCCTAAAAATAAAGGATAGCTTAGCTGTCATCCACTATGTATTACCCTATATAAAGGGCTAAATGAGTCTCAGAATGAGGGGGATCTTTTTAGAATTGTTAGGCAAGTCATTAGGAGAGAGAAAGTTTAAGAGTGTTTTAACTTCTAAGTGTAATTCTATTTTCCCGTGTAAACACTTCATGAATTCAATCAATAAATGTTCTTGATCTTACATCTTCTAATGGATTAATTAGGCAAAATCGAGTAAGGGGTGTAGTGTGGGAAATCCCGCTACTACATATGCGCTAGAAACAGGATAGAAATTGGGAAGAAGAGATTGACGTAGAAATTGGAAGGAATTTGGATTAACAACGATTGTAAGAAAAAAAAAAGATTTGGAGAAGATACTCAAGAATTCATTGAAAAGAAAAATGGCTAGAAGAAGAAATGTACAAGGGCAACCAACAATTGTAAGAAGAAGTGGGAGACTTGCTGGAGAAAGGAGGAATGAAACAGAGAATCATCAAGGATGAATAGGAGAAATGATGGAGAAGATCAAAATCAGCCACCAATCTCCCCAGGAGCAAACACGGCCGAGGATTATGATAGAGTAAGTGTACATACTTGGAGATCTGATTCTGAAGACGAGAGAGAAGAGGAGCAGCAGTTGGTGAACAATGGACAAGGAGGAGGAGAGCAAGAAATGAATGGAGAAATGAATCTAGGTAACGAAGAAATCGCAAAGATTAGAAAGATTGAGACAAACAATACATGAGGAGAGACGGCTAGAGGCAGAGGAACGAGCAAACTTGACAAGACATGTAATCATGAATTGAGGATGGAAAATATGAGGTTGCAAAATAGGAGATCTAGAAGTAGCGTGAGATCAAGTTCAAGATCGAATGGAGAAGAAAGAAGGAGAGTTTTACCAACAGAAAGCACCGATGAAGAAACACAAAATCCGAATATAGAGCATGGCGAGAGAAGAGAAGAAATAGAAGATCGTTATATTCTCACCAAAATCTTCAAAATGAGCGGAATAGGGAAAATCAAGGAAACATGCAACTCCAAGAATTGAATGACCCAACTTCAAGGGAGAATAATCTTGCATGGGAGAGAAGAATTGAGAAGAAACCGAGAGATCGAAGATGACATTGAGAGACACTACATTGAACAAGCGCGACTAGCTCGCGAAAGAGAAAGAATGAGAGCAGAAATGGAAAATCAAGAGATGGAAGAAGCAATCCGGCAGTATAACCATGACAACCGCGAGAGAAGAAGGGAACAAAATCGTACCAATAGAAATATTAATGAAGAATATGAGAGGGTGCAGATGATGAGAGCTGAGAGGCAACCAAGAAGAGAGAACAACCGATATAATGGCGTGCGAATTGACGAAAGAAACGAAGAAGAGCGTCGCGAGGAAAGAAGAGGAGAAAATAACGAGCAGGAAGGTCAAAATAGACACGAGCGAAGAAGGAGAGAAGCAGAGCTAAAAAGACCAGTAGAATCAAATTCTGAGGCAAATGAACAAATCTTAAGAGAACTGGCTGAAATGAGAGGATTACTGAATAATAGAAGGGAAGGAGGAAGGAGACAGTTAGACGAAGCTATTGCAGAAGCCGCGAAGAATCCCTTCACGCTAGAAGTACAGATGGGAGGAATACCTCCTAAGTGCAATCTACCTGCATTAACCAACATCTTTGATGGAACAACCTGTGCGATACAACATATTAAGGCTTATATGAGATGTATGTTACAATGGGAGAATCATGATGCCATATTGTGCAAATATTTCGCGTCAAGCTTAATAGGAGAAGCACTAAAGTGGTTTGAAAGTCTACCAAGGAACACAATCACATCATTTAACCATTTACAAGCCACATTCCTGGGAGCATACATAAGTAACAACTCTTCACGACCAGGCATTGAAGATGTATTCGGTTGAAACAAAGGGTTGGCGAGAGCTTAAGGCGCTTGACAATAAGATGGAGAACCATGTGTAGCGAAATGGCAGGACGGGTTGAGGAAAGATATCTCATCCTCTCATTTGTGAATGCTCTCTTCGCGACTAACTTGTTATACATTCAAATTTTTAGAGTCAAAAATACAATCACGATGGCGTAATCGCGAGAATTACAGAAGAATATATCACCTTAGAAGAAAGACAGAATGAAATGAATTCTTATCCAAATCGCGAACACAAACTCGAATGCTGCGAACGCAAGCTTGTTACCTCTCGCTTCATCAATACAAAGGGCGAGCACTTCGCAAGGACAAAGAAGCGGTGGAAGGTCGATGAGAGACAAATGGGAAGATAGTAGCTATGGGAAGCCATGACCAGGAGGAATTTGAACAAGAAAGGAACTACTATAACCGTAACAACAATAATAAGATTCAGAGGCTAGACAATGTGCAAGAAACTTATGGTGGACGAAGGCAATATAACCATGGAGGGCAGAGAAGCCGCAGAATAGTATGGGAACCAATTAGGATGCCTCCACTGAATGCTAGTGTGGAAAAGATCTGGGAGGCTATACTCGTGATGGAAGAAGTACCAAGACCTTGGAACGCGGGGATGGAACCACCACCAAAGCGATAAGTCATGAGTTTTGTTCTTACCATCGCTTCCATGGACATCAAACAAACGATCGCAGTAAATGTAAAGAGAATTATTCTCGTGGATGATTGATCAAGGGAAACTGAATCAATTTCTAAAAGGAGAAGAAAAAGGCCAGACATTACCACCACCACCATAAATGCACAGAACAGTGTCAGCGAAAGGAAAGGAAACATTTGTGATAGAAATCGAACGAAAGCCAAAATTTGAATTGCAACTCTATCGTCCACTCTTATCGCACAATCGAAGATTTTCATGACAATGTGCTCAAGAGAGTCTTTGCGAGAGATGCCGATGATAAAGAAATAATGAGCCTGGCGAGAACGACGCAGCTTAGAAAAGTGGCAGCCGAAGACTATTTCTTTCTCTCGCAGATGAAGTGCCAAAAGGAAGAGAAACACATGATAGCCCGTTGGTTGTGAAACTAGAGATTAACCCGAAACCAGCTTGATGGAGAAGATGATGAGGCGTAAGCTTGTTGGGCGATCAACCGAATCTTAATCGACACCGAAGTTCGGTGAATATTCTCTTCTACCATACTTACAAGACGATGGGAGGAAAAGATGAGGATTTGATCCCCTCTACATACAAGATATATGGCTTTAATGGCACCGCAAAACAAACCAAAGGGAGAGGTTCACATGAGAATACCTCTACAAGGATTATCAACCGATATTTTATTTCGTGTGGTTGACGTGGAATCTCCATACAATGCGCTGATTGGGAGGCCATGGCTTCATGAAATCTTGGGAGTCGCGTCAACATATCATCAATGTATTAAATTCCCACATCCAAATGGCATTGGTATTATACAGTGAGATTGGAAGGAGTCGCAACAATGTCATGAAGTAGATGTAGAAAGTCTGCAAGAAAGGAATGCCAAAAGAAAAGGGTGGAAACAGCATGTGAGAGATGAGCAGAGAAAGGAAAAATTGATGGTGGATGCCATAGAAGTAAGGACTGAACATACTCGCGAGGTGAGTGCCTAGAGACAAAGCGAATATTATGGTAATAAAGAAGCAAAGGATATGAGGAGCAAAAGGCATAAGAAGTGAATAATCAACAAAAACAGAGAAAAAGTAGCAATTGAAGTAATGATGTGCGAGAATCTCGCAGCCAAGAGTATATGGGAATTCAATTAAGAAAGAAAAATGAAAATACAAAATTGTGCGAATACTTTGCAAACAAGAATCAGCAAATAATGAAACATGAATGATTGAATGATTTAACAAATATGAATAAGTAAAAGAATGGGACGAACCTTTATGGCGTACACCCTAGTTCGCGAATAACATTTCGTAAGAGGCAAATGTAAGACCTAAAGTGCGTCATAATGGGGGTATCTCTCGACATGGCTCATTGGGGAAGGTTACACCGCTCCCGAAGCCCGAGTCATGGAAATTTGGGGCCCATGAAAGCCTATCCTAAGAGGTACCTTGGATTCCCAACTATATATGTAGGTTATACTCGGTTGGGCGACCGAGGGTCTCTTCTTAGAGTCGTTGTATGCTCAAGGCGCCGGGTACACGGTTGAGCCGTGAGTGCCCGGGATGGATGAACCTACCCCGGCCATTCTTGGCAAGTCTTGGCATGCGTTGCACTCGCCCGAAGAAAACTCCACTTAGGGTGCAGTCTCGTAACCATAAACCATATAGGTATAAGGGATAAGAGGCTGCGAAAACAATCGGTTGTTGTTAAGACCGGATGGGAGGAGCTAGTCTTGTATGGCCGATGTTTCGCCTCCTTGAAGGGGCAACCGGGGAGATGATAAGGGCGACGCTCTCCATTAGGGGGTGTCAAAACAGACGCAAATGTCATGAGGCTTTGTTTTCGCAAGGAGACTTAGGCTTGTCATATTTGTGCAAATGATCCCGCAGAGGCAATAATACTAACGCGAGGGTAAGGCGAGATCAATGGGTCTTTACACGAAAGTGTACTGGACGTCCCGCGATTTCGTCGCAAGACGGCAATGTCATGGGGCTTTATGTTCGCAAGGATATTTAGGCCTGTCATATTGTCGCAACTAAAACATCCTGCAGAGGCAAAAATACTTGGAAAATGATAAGGCAAGATCAAGGGGTCCTTACATACAAGTGTAAAGACGTCCCGCGATTTTGTCGCGATAAAAGGTGGGTGGGAGGACCTCTAATTAGGGAGGTCTGACTTGGAAGACCACACAAAAATGATAAGGCAAGGTCAATGGGCCATTGCATGAAAATGTAAAGGCGGCTTGCAAACTTGTCGCAACAAGAAAAATTAAAGTGAAGACCACCAAAAGCATAAGGCGACATTGTCGCAACGATACATTTTAATAACAATGATGACAAATAAGATCTTTCATCCGAAGATAAATACCAGAGGCAAGTATGGGAATGGGGAAAGTGAAATATTGTTATTCATCTTCTGATGAAAGAGTTATACATCAATAATGTTAGCCGATTATATCACAAGGAAGAACTACCCGAGGGGAAAAATCCAAGAAATACACTATAATAAGGATACAGAAATGTACAGATATTACAAGCAGAAAAAGAAAACAAAAAGAGTTATTTCTTTGGCGATTCTTCTTCATCTGATTCTTCAGTCTGATTATTCTCATCGCCAGAATTTTCTTCTTCGCCAGCCTCGCTATCGTAAACGCTCCGAGACAGTGATTCTCAGAACCTTTTCAAGGAGACAGGATATGAATGCAGAGGGATATTGTGATCCTTACAAACATACTCCATGCCTCCATTGCGAAAAACGAACAAAGATCATTGCTAAAATTCTCCACTGTCGTTAGAAATTGTTTCTTCAACCCGGAATATCTATTCTCGCGAAGGGAGAGATTCTTCATGAAATGTTCTTTTTCGGTTTCGAAGTTCTTCAATTCTCGCCGGAAAATTCCCGCGAGTTGTTCTTTCTCGATTCAAGCTCTCTAATTCTAACCCGAAGCCTCTTCTCGATTCTCGCAAATAAGTAACAACAAGTTAATAATTTACAAGCAATATTACAGAATAAGAGGTAGTAAGGTGTAATAAATAACCTTCTCTATCGTATATCATATCTTTAATCAAGGAAGTATGCTCGGCGTGAAGACTAACATCAACACCTAGGTTATTCCCGGCATTATCTAAAACTTTCGCAGCCCAGTGCGAATTCATCGTCACTATTTATAACAAGGAGGGAACGAATTTGATCTTCTCGCTCACTAAGCAAGGAATTCTCGCGAAGCAATTCATCCCGCTCAATTTGTAGTTCAAGGAGAGATTTTTGAAATGTTGCTAATGCCTCAGTGCACCATTGTTAGCAATCCGATCTTTATCATCTATAAGGTCACTAATTTTCTTCCTCAAAATTTTGATTTCTTTATTGGACTCGAGAAACATTCGTTTAAATTGGTTGGCAAAGACTTAAACCAGATCTATGTTCAATTTCTAAAAGACGATATTTGGTCCAAGTTCATTTAATGAAAGGGAGTTAATTTTGTTTGATGAACTACTTAAAGAGTTGTTGAGGTGAGCGAGAAGAAGGTTATTATCCATAGGATCGGAAATGTATGGAGAAGAATAGCCTCATCGGAGAGATTATATACATCTCATGAAAGTAATAAGTTAGGTAGCAATAGGCGACCGTTAAAATAAAAAATAGTAAAAGGAGGTAAAATTTTATACCATAAAGTTGCTGATTAGCGTTTTGAAGAGTGGACACCTTATCCCTTTGGGAGTCAAGTTCGGTATTTAACTTTTGAATTCTCTCGTCTTTATCGCGAGATGACGCAGCTTCGTCGGCCTCTAATTCTTGAATCTTCTTGCTCAATTGCAAATTCTTCTTTTCAAGATTGTTGCGTCTTCTCTCAAGGTCCGAGGCAACTACAAAGGAAGTTCTTCCAACCTATAAAAGAAGATAGAAAAATCATTAAAACATATATATATACTTAAACAATTTAAAAGTTAGCAGGAAGTATGACCGTACACATACCGTAGACCCAAGTGCATTCAAAAGGTCAGGAGACACAACTCTAGAGACTCCATTGAATGAATTATTGCCTTCCAAGAAAGCAAAGATTACACACGTTTGCGAGAGCCCCGCAAAGAGAAGCTAGGGGAGCATCTCCCATTCCTTGGAAACAAATCCGAGAAGATGCTAGATAACCGATCCATGGAAGAATCGGGTCGATGGAATCTTCTTGGCGAGAGAAGGATTCGAGTCATGGTTATCCTCGTCGAAGATTCAGAGCTTGAGCTAAGGCGAGAAGAGGATTGAACCTTTCGCTTCTTAGTTAAGGGGGCAGAGGATTTACCTTGCGAGCTTGACGCTTTACCCTTACTTTTAATCTTCGCAAAGAATAGTTTCTTCAACTCCAACCTTCGCATACACGTAAAGATAAGAAACGGAGGCAACAATATTGTTTTAAATAAGAAGAAAGGAAGTGATTCTTACTTCACTCGTAAGCGATCGAAGCAATGTCGAGTATCCTCCGACGGATCCTTTTGTAGCTTCTTCTCAACTCGGCTATCCGAAAGAGTTCACAAACTCAAGAATTATAGAAAGAAAGTTGCGAAAGCAAAATTTGAAGTCGGAAACATACCTCTTTCTTCTTCTCGTGCCATTTGAATTCCCAAGGATGATATCCTCGCGAGATTCGCAGAAGAATATGCGAGCCCGCGATGTAAGGACCATTTAAGATCAAGGGTACGACCCACCATTTCTCATCTTTGGAATGACGAGGAGAGGTATTATTGCCTGGGTGCCAATCAATGTCTTGCATGAGTAATTTATCTTCGTAGACATTATCCTTTTTCTTCAAGCGAACGCCCAAATGAGATCTCGCATTCACCATAGTTATCACCGAGTAATTTTCAAAAAATTTTCCACAAGTTGTATTTCTCCACAAACTATTTCCAAGTCTCTGCGAATTTGGGATTTCGGCAGTTGTTAGGGTATAAAGATCCTTTGCCCGCACCGCGGTTCGCGAACTCAAGCATCAAAGTAATACAATCGCCACTTAATTGATAAACAAATGAGAGAATTTTTCATGGGCCAAGATTTCATAAAATAAAGGCATCTCAGATTGTACAAGGGAATGGGAAGTCCCGCGAGAAGCCGACCTAGCGAGACTATAATCTTTTGATCATCACATTGATGATCGTAAAACAAATTTGCGTAAAGAATAGATGAAGGTTCTTGATTAGGAATGGTTGATAGAGTAAAACCCTTCTCAAGCAATTTTGTTGAACTTCTTCAAAAGAAGTTTTGTATGCACGATCGATGGAAGCCATTTATCAAGATGGGAATGGAAGGGAGATTGGAGATTAAGATCAACGCTAGAAAGGATGAAGAAAAGATTTGCAGAGCAGTGAGCGCAAATTGCGGAAGGAGAGAGTCAAAGAAAGGTTGCAGAGAGAAACTAAAGAATGAAAAGGAGGGGAAAAGAAAACTATATATAGGGGAAAAGATCCTCGAGAAAACGAGGTCATTTAATGCGAAGAGACATGAATGGTCAAGAATAAGCGGTTGAAAGAGACGTGTCAAGAAAAGACATTAATAATCAAAATCCTGTAAAAGTACAAAATCGAAACGGATAAAGATAAGCAATCGCAAGCAAGAATATTATAAAACTTTTATGATACTCCTCCCTCGCAGGAGAAGTATGAGGAGTGATGGGAGACGATACTTCGTATATATCTCAAAGAAGCTTCGAACTTCGCAAAAGAATAGAGGCAAGTACGTACTTTTCAAGTCCAGATTCTTCTGCTCGTTCCTTCATCAACAAAAATCAAAGATTGCTACCACGACAGATTTTTCCTTAAAGATCGCTCTTCAAGCAATATTTAAGGAAAAAGAGGCAAGATGTAGGATCATAATATCGCAACGTACAAGACTCGCGGGATTAATAAACGACGCTGTCGCGAGGCAGTCGCAGGAGCTAAAATAAACGACGCAATGAATAACGACCGGCAAAACATAAAGAAGACGAAAGACCTGGCGAGGGTTAAAGAAGTGTCGCGAGAATGAATGTTTGTGCATCTTGCGACACTTCGCGAGACATTCCCGAAAATAAAGGGTAGCTTAGTGTCATCCACTATGTATTACCCTATATAAAGGGCTAGATGAGTCTCGTAATGGGGAGGATCTTTTTAGAATTGTTAGGCAAGTCATTAGAGAGAGAAAGTTTAAGAGTGTTTTAACTTCTAAGTGTAATTCTATTTTCCCGTGTAAACACTTCATGAATTCAATCAATAAATGTTCTTGATCTTACATCTTCTAATGGATTAATTAGGCAAAATCGAGTAAGGGGTGTAGTGTGGGAAATCCCGCTACTACACAACACCATTCTGGATAAATTTTATATATAAATATACCGAATTGCTCAATACATATGTAATCACTTTTAAATAGCTCTGTTTCTTTGCAGAATGACGACACATTAAATACAGGGTCTCACAATTTTAACCCTGAACTAAAAACCACCATCAACAGGAGGGAAGATCAATAGGCGACATCTTCCTTTTCCACAAAGTTCCGAATGATCTGTTTATTGATTTTTGTAAACTATGAATGGTTCTGAATATCTCTTTCGAACATATGTTGATTTCTTATGAGATTTTCTTTTCTTCTTCTGATATGGTAAATTAATAGAAGAAGACTTTTTAAGAACCTTTGTGCAATTCGTCTTTGGATGATCCTGGCTTTTACATAAGGAAGACTTAAGATTTATTGTGTCCTTGTGTTTTATCATATTTTTCTCTTTACAAGAAGAGTTTGAACTTGATAAGTTTTCAGGAGTAATATGACGATTTAGTTTCCAAGAGTTTTTTGAAGAAAGACGATTCATCTTCTTGTTATCACGATTGCGAGATATCGCATTTTCTTGTCTTAATTTTTTCAAGTGACCTTCCAGATTTTAAATCCTTTTAATCCATGCATCCTTGTGCGGTTGAAACATACTCTTTATTGAGTTCAGATCTTTGGTTGAAGGATCAATTTTCTTTTCTGGGAAGTTAGATTGTTTATCATGGAATGATCAGAGCTGTTGGAGAGACAAGTGTGATAAGCAGCAAAGTAAGTGAGAGAACTTTCACAAACTTCTTCCTCGAGACAGTAGTCAAGAGTTGCCATCCACGCTTTGGTTATCTCACTAACCTCCTTATTAGGACAACCAGAGGTATCATGAACACCTATGTAGCACTTGGAACAAGTTCCATTATCATAGTCTTTGTGAACCTTTTTATGCATTTCAATGATTGAAGAGGAAGATTTTTGTACGAGACTTTCTTTTTCTCAGTCTAAGAGTTTTCTTTAACTGTTGTACAAACAGTGAAAGAGTTGAATTAAAGCAATTCTCATCTTTTATGTCAATCAATTCAGGACATAGAAACTTTACATCAGATGCAGTAACAGAGTTGCGAAACATGTGAAGTTTTTCTCTTTTACTCAGTTCAAGATCAAAGATCTTTAGCTTTCCAACAAGAGTAATTCTGAAAGTGTTTCAAGGTTATTTCCCTCAACGATGGCATATTTCTTAAAATCGTATTTGGCTGGTAACGAGCTGAGAATTTTTATCACGATATCCTTTTTCAGGAATAGTCTTACCCAATGCAAAGGATGCATTAACAATTTCAGACACTTTGTGATTAAATTCATCAAATGAATCTCCTTCAGCCATACGAAGGTTTTCCCAATCAGAATTTTGGTTTTGGAGCCTCACTTCTTTCTCACAGGTATTCCCTTCAAATATGGTTTCTAAGATATCCCAAGCATCTTTAAACCGAGTGCACGTAGTCACATGGTGCTGAAGATCTGGGGTAGTGGCATGGATGATAGCATTCAATCCGTCAGAATTTGCTCTGCAGCAAGAATCCCATGATCTTCATACTCACATATATCCTTTGCAATGGATACACCGTTGTTTGTGGGTGAAAACCGTTTTTGCTGATTTCGGTAATTTCGTGTGAGTGCGGATGAGAAACGAATCTAAACCCAAAACAATATACTGCACGGGAGTACTTTTGATTCGAGAGATCAATTTGTACAATCCTGGCCTAAACCAAGAAATGGCCGTTCCAGGCTTGCTTCGGTCACAAAGTGAAGGAGAAGGGTTGGTCTTAGGGAGGGAAGCGAAGAAAGTGTTGAGGCCAAAATAGATGATTTTGGAAGTGTGGGTGTTTTGCAACTTGTATCCGAAAATTTAACTGTCAAGCTGAATGGAAAGCTACCAGGTGATTTCTGGATGTGTATTGTTCTCCTGACCAAAACTTGTCCTTTGGTCGAAGTAGGTGAAACATATTTATACAAGTCGTAATAAAACGTACACTGACCTCGTAAGAAGCGAAAGCGGTTGAGCGGTGGAAAAGTGGTAACGGGTAACGCCTGGAATTGATGTTTCCATAATGAAGATGCGTTTCACCACTTATTTCTTGCCATTACTAACCGCTTCACCTTTATGACACTTTCTTATAACGGGCGTATTGCACGCCGCATGATGTAAACCGCGCACCAATACCCCGATGAGCATCCCCGATTTGTGATATGTTTTGATGTCTAGAGTGTTTTCATTGGAAAACATGTAGCATGTTGCTATGTGTGGAAAGTTAAAATAGAGAGGCTTGCCGGTTCAGTGACGGCCTTCGACGACCGAGATTTTGCATCTCGGGAGGAAGGGTGGTCGTTGATTATGGCTACCTTCCGTTGGTAGCCGTGGCGTGGTCGTGGTGTTGGCATGGCTTGCGCATGCCTTTGGTGCGCCAAATTAGGGTTTTGGCATAAACCATGGAATTTGGCAGTGCGACCAAAAGGTGCCACAAGTTTGGTGGCGAACTTGTACGGCCGAGATCTCGCACCTCGGGAGGAAGGGTAGTCGATTGATCGTGGCTACCTTTCGTTGGTGGTCAGAGGCGTGGTAGCGTGACTGGCATGGATTGCGCATGTTTTTTTTTTTTTTGGCACGATGACCAAAGAATTTCCATCGTAGCCAATTTATGGTTTGGCGGAACAAACCAAGGGATTTGGTGTTGTGGCCAAAAGTTTCCACAAGTCTTGCGGTTTGGTGGCGAATTTGGACAGTGAGATTTGCATCTCAGAGAAAAGATGGCCATTGATCATGGCCGCATCTTGTTTGCATAGCGTGTTTTCGGAAGCTAGCTTAGTATAGCGACCTCTTTTGAGGCCGTGGCAGGTTTGGAGCAACCTGATTGGTCGACGGGAAGTGGGGCCAGCATGCTAGGGCGTGGCCACACTTCCAACACGCGGTGGCGGATTTGAAGCGACCTGATTGGTCGATGGAAAGATGGCCGGCATGCTAGGGCGCGGCCGCAGTTTTAGTGCGCTTGTGGCGGATTTGGTTGCCTAGCTTGGTTAAGCACGGTTTCACCAACGAGGTCTAGTATATCACAGCAGCGCGAAACCCTAATTTTGCAAACTAGTCGGGTTTATGAGTTCTTTTGTGAGTCATCACAATAATTGGCTGGATTTTGTATACTGCCACACAAAATATTTATCTACAGAATGCAGTGTGCGTTCTGTCTGAGTATTCCGTGCAATGGCCTTAACTTTGGTACTTGGAGGTTCATGCTACTCCATCAAGGAGTGAACATAAATCCGTCATGCCATACCGATTTAAGGGTTCTCATTGGGAACATAGCACAGAAAGTACTCAGTGAGTCTAGTATTGGCGAGGTGCCAGAATTTACAGAGTGTTATGGATAGAAGTATATTGAGCGACTCAATAAATGTGTCGGTGGAGAGGTTAGTACTCGCAGCACCGTTTCCTTGCAGAGTGACGTCACAACTGATGCAAGGTTTTATAATTTTAACCCTAAGCTAAAAACCACCATCAACATTAAGTCCCCTGCTTAGCACGTAACAGTGCCATTGTTGCGGGGTAAGCATGAGGTGGTGACAGGCGAGAGTAAAACCGAGAGAGCAATACGTGAAGAGATCGCCAAGGAAATTCAACTAACCTTTAGTGGAAGGCGTGAGAAGTCTGTGATCTTTGTGCTGGAGGATTTTGCATAGATCCACTTTGACCATGGGACATTGGCACTGCTAGCTTGAAGTAGCGGATGGGCGGCTAGCTGAAGTGACGGATGGCGCAGCTGGCTTGGACGCGGCTTGGCTTGGTCGCGACTTGGCTTGGTGCGACTTGGCTTGGCTTGGGCGCGGAGATGATGGCGCTGGCTTGGGACGCGTGCTTGGGATGGGAGGATGGCGCAGGCTAAGTCGCAGAATGACTCGGACACCAAACCCTAATTGTTCCGTATAAACAAATATCTAATCCAGCTGGTATCACGCGTGTGAAGCCTTAATTCACGGCTGGTAAAAAGATTTTCCGCTGAATATAAGAGGTGATCTTGAATCCTTCACTCATACAGATCATCATAAAAATCGCATCCATCTTCCCCACGAGTATTGTATCGTGTTTCTTCCTCTAGTTCCATTTTGTCTTTCTCATCATGTAGATTGCTGGTACAAACGTGGTTATTTTTTTTTTGCAGCACATAATAGGATCTCCAGTGATGATCTTACCTCTTCGGAGAGAGATTCTGAACCCGACGAAACCCAGTTTTCTTCTCATGAGGTGGTATTAGACAGAATTGATTCTCTGTTCCGTGAGGCTGACAAGATCATACAAGGCATGTCTCTTAACCATTAATGCAGAGTGCGGATGTGTGTTCAGACTCTCTTGGCTTCAGTGGACATGGAGGAAAGGTGGAGGCACGATGAAGAATCCCGGCTTGTCGGGAGATCTCAGAGCAATGAAGCTTTTGTACAACCCAGTACTAGGGCTGAACGATTCGCCTCTCGGTTGAAGCGGCGGAAGACTAAGTCCATGAAACTTTTAGGTGAGGACCAGTTTAATTACCATGTCCATGATGGTATCATAATCCTTGACTTTGATGCGGACGATCGGGACATCCTCAAGAAGCACTGAAAGGCTCATGAGGATGATGTCGATATTTGGTTCTAAACCGAAGCGGCACGGAGTGGACGCCGAAACTGCTGTCAGGGGTGTTGACGCAACCGCTGAGGATGTCGTCAAGGCGGACGAGGAGATGGAGGCAATGTATGCTGGAGTGGTCGGTTGTCAATCCGTCAAATATAATTTCACTTTCCCAATCAACTAGATATAAATATAGTATGCGATAAGAAAGAGTTCGTATCCACAGAGAGGCTTTCGTTGTTATAAATTTCAGTTTCTAAAATAACCCAAGGTATGTTTGTTGTATCTAAGCAAATAAAAGTAATTAAAAGCAAAGTAAGTAATTCGAGAAATCAATAAGGAGGAGATATTGGTCACGGGATAGTATCATTCACAAACATGTATTATCATCAATGATTAGAATTGGTATTTTAATCTCGTATTTATTAAAAGTCCTAGGATACCTTGATCGCAAGTATAACCCGTTAATTCCCTGTTTTCATCACAACCACATTAAAAGATGCACATGTGAATTCTTCGTAGAAAGCAACCTAAAGTGTAAAAGCACAATTAAGTTTAACTCCCTAAAAGCATTAAGTTTTATGGAATAAGACTCATCAATGAAAACGAATGTGTAAAAGCACTAAACGTTTTAACAAAAGTTATGATTCACTTGTGACTAGTAGGATATATCACTACAAGCACTAACCACAATTATGCTACTTAGAATCGGGGATAAACAACGTTTTCGTATTGAAAACCCTAATATAGCTCTAGAGATGAACACAAATCGGATTGATTCCGGACTCAACCTAACAAGTTTTCAAATCTTATAACACTATTAATTGTGAATCACAAACAATAATTACTGAGACAAAACTAATTCATTGAATCAAAAGCATGTTGAGAAATCAACTTTTATCCCATAACCAATAAGATGTTTAGCTACTCATAGCTATGGAGTTCATCATAATCAATATTCAATAATAAAATAATGAAGAAGAAGAACAAAACCAAACCCTAGAAGCGTAAACAAAACGGCTCTCCAAAATTCCAAGAAAAAGATATATCATAAGTTGTAGAAGACCTTCCCTTTTATAGCTTTTCTCCAACTTCTAAAATTAGGTCTAGTCTTCAAAGTCCATTAGATGAAAATCCATCAAGCCCATAAGAAGGAGAAACCCATGTAGAAAATATGACCCAAAAATCGTCGCCGGAAAAGTGCCCGGAAAACGGCTCCGGTGACCGGCAAAGTCCGCCCGGTCACCGGTCAACGAGTCAACCCGGGTCAATGATCCACTCGGTCGGGTCAACTCTTAGTCGGATCGGGTCAGCTCTGAGTCGGATCGGGTCAGCTCTGAGTGAACTCGGCCTGGGCCAGTTGCATTGGCCAAATCTGTAGCACAATCATTGTGCTTCACCTGCAACCATCAGGCCTTGATTTCAACCATGATGGCTATGCAACTTACTTCCATTTATAGACCCATCTTCTACACTTCCCCCGTACTAGCGAACTCAATTTCCTTTTTACAAAGTTAGCCACATCAAAGTTAGGTTCTCCAAACTACCTCCATTAGCTTCATTACCACCATCACAACCCGCCAATTCATTCATCACTCACCGTAACAAAGACACTCATTCAATTTCTTGAACCGCAACTCCACCCGAGCTACTACCACCCGCAACTTCCCTCGCTCAAGTGCTAGCCACTAACTATTGCCGCAACAACAAGACATTGCCACCTCTTCTCACCGCTCAAAGATTTGGTTCAAGCACCATTGCCTCGCAACTCAACATTCCATTTCTCGACAAAGACACGCCTCAACCTCTCAGCTGAGTAGCATCAATGTGACTCAGAGACAAGCTTCATTATCTCCCTGGACTGCAATTCAGCTCAACAAAACCAGGCCATCACTAGTAATCGCCACTGCAGCTCCATCACTAATCTTCACATCATTTCTGCAGCTTCATCTCAGTCTTTAAAGGCTACAATACCAGCTCAAACCATTCTCTCCACCAGACCCATTAAATCAATGTCACCCCATCTTGGCATTTCAACCACCTGAATACAAACTCCAGACATCATCACTATCTATAACACAACCGATGGCAGCTCCCTCACAAAATCAGCTGTAACTTCCCAGCACCACACAACCAACCTCACCACAGTGTACAATCAACACAAACCGCAAAGAGACTCATTCTCTTTGTCACCAAGCCATCTCCCCTTCTTAGCCAGCTCAAATCAGTGCCAACAATTGCTCCTTCTGCTTCACTTCCATTGTAGCCCTGTAAATCATTCCTGGTCCATTTGACTGCATTACCAACACATTCTCAGAACAAGCCCATCCTTCAACTTCTGTTACAGATTCAGCCTCAACATCACTGCCAAATCAAACCCATCTTAACAACACCTCTTCCCTGCTTAGCAATCACCTTCTCAGCCACAGCCTTCAACAATCAATCGAACCAGACTGACCCATCTTCTTCAATTTCATCTATTGTGCTTTAAACCCATAACAGGTTCAAACCCTAACTTCAGATTCATGGCTGCAACTCAACCAAGCTTAAAATCAATCTCTCCTTCGAACCCTAATTCCTGTGAAACTTCCAACAGCAAACCCCTTTTTAACAGAACCCAGTTCCTTCAATTTCTCTACCATTTGTTCTTGCTCTTGAAATTCAACAGCTGAGCAACATCGACACCCATTTCTTTCATAAACAGCATCATTTTCTGCTAATTCCTCCACCTCTTCCATCTCTGAGTTCATCGCGTTCTCAATTTCTCGATCTCTGCCATGACAGCAGCAAGTTCATCCATCGCAAACCCTTCTTCAATCTCAGGTGAGAAATGATTGAGATAATAATTCTCATTTTAGGGTCGGGAATGATTGGGTATGTAAGAGGAATAACCCTCTTCTAAATTCTAAGGCCGTGAAGTCACTGGGCTTAAGTCGTCCACTCAGATGTGGGCTTCCAAATTCCTATACCCAAAAATCAATTTTTGTGGCTGCCTTGAATCCAAGTGTTGGTTGCTTTTAACACATTTTCTCTTTTGGTTTGGTTAACTTGATAACCT
>JAJJWW010013649.1:0-51058 GCA_023531295.1 Papaver armeniacum
ACACTGCGCATGCTTTCGGAAAGGAAAAGGTTGAGGAACTTTGAAGCGACCAACGCTAGTCAAAAAAAGACAGTCTCCAACTTTCAACAAACGTTGTTGATGAAAGGAATGAAAGGAAAACCGAGACACAACATCAGAGTGCTTCTCCAACATCCCAGGCTCCTCTGAAGGCGCAAAGAAAAGATAACCAATCCTGAAATGCACAAACCTCGACCCGGCATCAACGAACGAGGAAATGATCAAACAGAGACTCAAACTTCCCTCTTACCATTGAAGAAGTGATCGATTTACTGGAAGTCTGGGTTCAAGATGATGCAATCAAATTGTTGTTCATCAGGAGAGAGCCAGGTAAAGAAAAAATGGAGAATCCCAGGTACTATCACCTTCATAGATTCATCAATCATCCAACAAGTGACTGCAATATTTTGAAACACATCTTTAAAGAGAAGGTTGATCCGCAATAACTTCAACTGGGTACTGAAGGAGTACACAAGAATCCTCTCCCAATCAGAACCTTCACACTTTTTGAACAACTAATTAAAGAAGCAGTTCAGTCATTGATCGAGCATATCTGCGAATTGCTTTATCTATCAAAGGCTCAAAGGATGGACATATTTTGTGGCTTTGAACTATATAGTATCCTGGGAAACGACTTTCCGTTTTTAAATGCTCCTAAGCCTCCAGTCACCGACAAAGAGATGTATGACTAGGCAATCGCTCACCACAGTCGATCTCAAATAAAATGAATTTAAGCGGTCGATGCGCGGCACCGCTATCAACATTGTTCCACCGAAAACTCTCGAGCCGCAGACATCACTCGACAAGAAGCTACTCATGCTCCCATCTCAATCGAGACCACGAAGGAACGTTCGGAAATACTTATGGCTACATCATTCTCAAAGTGAACATAAGTTCAACCTGGGCAAAAAACCAAGTTTCACATAATCAGGAAGATCCATGATATGACATGTTCTTCAGACGAGCGTGAATCCACGCCGAAAAGATGGGTACTGAAAAAGCGCCTTTGGTTGCATATCTCTCCAACGAAAAAAGTTGTGATCCAGAAGATTTGGAGGACATTCCATCATCAGAGCACTTGGAGGAATTTCGAACTTTATCGAGGTTGAAGCAAGAACCTCGCGAAAGATGCATAGACATTCATCAAGGTTCCACACTCGTGCAAGTCTCATTCCTTCCATGTCTATGTCATTTATTTCCTCACATGTTATCCTAGCATGGGGACTCAATTCTGCTAGCAACTTTGCAAGACGTTATGAATGGTTGCTTATCCGTATTGATATTTTACCAAGTGGTTGAGTCTGATATTTCTCTGAATCGAGCATTAAGACGTTCATTACTGAGATGATGTCCGACAAACACACTTTGGGCGTTTCTCCATAGCCTTACATGAGTGTCCATGTGTGCCACAAAATCAGAAAGCTCTGATGTCTGCACAAGTGTTGAATCCCACTACCGCAACGAAAGGAATGCTGAATCAACATAAGATACTCAAGGCCGAGATGATCAAACCTAATACGTTCGATGCTTAAGGGATATAACGCTTCAACGCTCAAGCATCTAAGAATTCTTCAAAATGTACTCCCAATCAAAGAGTACACCTTCTAAAATGGCGCCTCTGGATTCAACACAAATATCTCGCCGCTGATTCAACACCAACACGATCAAAGTGTAACAAAACTACAATCGATAAGTCTTCACTATCCCATGATAAGACTTCTGAACCAATACGACATCAATCATCCATGGATGGCACAAACTCCTTCAACATATATCTTTTTTCTGAATAGATGAGCACATCTGGGATGCACATGGGATTCGATCTTGTTGGAATGATCGATTCAAATCTATTTCAAAAATGTTATCCACATAACAAATTCTCGCAACCCGGTGTGATTCCATGAAACTTCATCAATGTGACCTCTCTACATCACAAACCCCCGCACGACCGAGGAACTTCCTCTCTTCACTGAATCGAAGACCGGTGCTGCCATCTTCCACAACCACGCCGATTCACTAACGGAGCCGGTTCAATCGTAAAGTCATATTGTTCAAAATAATTTGGGCTGATCAAGACACCTTCATTTTGGGAATGCTCAACCTACCAATTAGTTCGTGAATGTAAAGGCTCACTTGGATAGATAGAGGAACAAAGATTATGTCGATAATCATGGTTCTAGCCTTTTGGTCTCTGGAGCAACTTCAACCATGATATCAACATCAACAGTAATCTCTAAAGGAACACTATCCATGATGTCATCATCAACAAGGATCTCTGGAGCGTAATCAGTCGTGATCTCAGCATTTACAACGGTCTTATGAGCAACATCCCGCTTCATCAACTGCCCGTTCTCTACATCCTAAGTCTGGAAGTGTTACTCGATAGATCATACTTCTCCAAGCATTAACGATTCATATAAAGATGTGTATACATGAAAACATGTTCACATGAACGTATTCCCAAAGATTGCACGACTGGTGTGCAATCCAAAGTCTTCTACAAGATGTTCTCATCACCTCTACAAATGAGATACAACACACTTCAGGCCATGGGTTTACAAAAAAGTACCAATGGGTGAGGAATGTAACAATGCTTCATCAACGAAACATGTTCTTATATGTCTGTTCTACAACATACCAAAAGGGTGCATCAATCGGACATACGAGCTGAAATATATGGCCTTCATCACTGTGTCTATGAAATCGAAAATTACCCTGACGGATTACAAATTACAAATATGCATGCTTGTTTGGGTGACCTACACAACTACAAATTGAGTGATTCTTTTCTCATATGATAACTCAGTCTCTTAGCTTCAAAAGTTGGGGTCAAGCACCGAATTCGACGCAGTATGAGGTTCCTATAGCTTCCGTGAGCATACAACATGCAAGCAAAAATTCGTGGACGGATCCATAACCTCTACAATCGATCGATGTCCACAGGTCCTTTCGCTTAATTCCTTCATCAAGGTACCTCCAAATTTGACCACCTAGATCTTTACATCAATTTTTCTACCCGGGTCCTCTATCTAGGTCTTGCAGGAAGAAGGAAAACGAAAGAGAGATTTAACAAAATACCTGGGACTGACGGTCCACCTGATCATGACGATCAATTTCACAGTGGTGCCGGGCTCTCCAGTGCTAATAAATCACCGTAAAAGGAATGCTACCACCGGGACATGCAACCATGGCCATTACGTCATCCCTCTTGAGAACAACCACGCTTATGGTCCCGTGACCGGGAGTTTCAAAAGTGATGTTTCTACGATCGACGAAACAAAAAAATGGTACTGCAAGCACCATGCTCATGTATCAACGAAGGGTTTCAGATTCCAAATTAATCAATAGTATTTAAGTCCTTCATCAAGCGTTCGAGACACAAGCAAATGGTCTAAAGACACAACAGGGGCGTTTTACAACAAGCTCGTCTGAGATGATTTTACACTGTCATGCACAAAGAAGCGAAATGGGAGCAATTGACAAAGAATCTAAGGTTAAGTCATATGTCATTCTCTTCGTATGGATGTCCACTACAACATATCCAAAATTCAGATCAATTGGATGAACGAGCAAAAAGATGTGGCCAAAATCTTGGACTACATGACATTTGAAATTTTTCTCGAAAACCTCCTGAAGTTTACTGTTTCGTCAATTTCGGCCCTTAAACGTGCTCAAAATCCGAAAATATTCGGCGCTAAAGCTTGGAAATTTTCTGAGGATCAAGAAACATGGGTAGATCGCGAAAATTCGACATCAAACGAAGATTCTACAACGTTTTTACTGAAAGACCGAAGTCTGAAATTTTCTGGTGACGTATTTCGGCAAAATTTCTCATATACTCACATGGATTCTCATTCATTCATTCATTCACAAGTCAACAATTTCATACTTATATGAAGAAATTACAGAAGGAATACTTACTTGGGGAGTCTCTAAGTCATTTGGAGGCTCGACAATGTTGAAATCACCATTAATGGCATTACTACCTCCATTCGGTTGTAAATTTTGAGGATCCTCCGTATCTCCATTCCTCAAGGAAGAATGTGCTTCATCAATATGTTATTTATCAGTAATAATCTCCTCATGAATACATCAACAACAATTATTATTACTTCATTCAAGGAGATGCCATGATCGCTTGCACGAAAAGGGATACTTACATCAACTCCCTCATCGGTGCTGGATTCCTGAATTGTTTGCCCAGGAGCAAGATGAAGACTGCCAATGATCAATGGAGCAAAGTTCTGAAATTAACAAACATTTATTTGTGATCCTAATTGTACGGATAAGAAAAGTCATGACGGAGGAAACATCGACAACTCACCAAAGAAACATCTGGGGACTGCACATCATTTGCTAATATCCTGTAGTCCTTACTTCTGGGTTCTCCGCCCTGAATACTTTCATGAAGTATACATTGGTCCAACTATCAATATTCAGAATTTATCGCATCTGTCGGGGCGAGCAATACTTGCTCAATTGCTCTAATATTGATCCAACTATCAATATTCAAGATTCGAAGTGAGCAATACTTGCTCAATTGCCCAACTATCAATATTGAAGAATTATTTAATTGAGCAATACTTTCTCAATTGCTCAAATATTGATCCAACTATCAATATTCAGTAATTTGTCGAGCAATACTTGCTCAGTTACTCGAATTTATAATATTTGAGCAATGTCTAACATGTTCCATTGAGCATTCGATCACTCATGCTCGATTCAACAAAACTTAGATTCACTATCTAAACAGTCAACAATTGACTAATAAAATACACGTCTGTCATGCAGACTCCACGATTTCGTGAGACTTCAATCACGTCACATGGGGGATATCAATTAGGGTTTTGTGCAGCTGGCACGCACGTGGATTCATCCACGATGAGAAATGTGGTAAGTCGTGCAACGGTTGAAGGAGTTAGCAAAGTAGTGGGTGGACAGTTAACCAAGTCTCCGCACGACCCGGAATTGGTTTCACCACGATCTCACACTTTCCACTCTTTCACTCAAGAAACCATCACACTTACATGGATCAATGTGTTTTACTACTCTGACAATATAAATAAGTCTCTGAATCCACGATTGACAACAACAACTTTTCGAGCAATCACACTCAGAAATTCCATCAATCGACCAGAACTTATTCGAACTCAACAGTTCATCAATTTTGCATAAAACTTCAACACATCCACAATCCTTGATCATCATTGATCCCACACAATTCTCAGCTTCCTCTTACAGATCAACCCATCTCCCTCTTTGTGACCGAATTGACTCCGGAACGACCATTGACTTGGTTTAGGCCGGAGTCGTACAGATTGATCTCTCGAATCTAAGCACTCCCTTTGCAGTGCATGTGTGTGAGGTTCAGCAGTTTGCTCGGTCGAGGAGTCTTGTCCGTACGCTCGATTCTTCACTTTCCTAAAAAAACCAGCTAACCGTTTTTTCCCCATCCACATAGCTATCTTTCCTAGTTAAGGAAACATCAAAAACTTGACCAAAAATGGCTTCTAGTCACGTAATTGGGCTCAAGTCCGTGAACCATTACAAACAGTTCGTGGATTGGTTCCTACTAACGAATCAGAACAATTACCCAACACTTATAATTGTTACTTTAATAAATCATTCATAAGTTCATCGTTATAACTCGGAATTGAGTGATTCTTGGCTCGTTGAATTCGTAAGATCATTCACTACAACATGAGAACCTTTACATGGATAAAGGTTATTGTCACAAAAGTCGTGGCTCAAATAACCTCGAGTATAGATACATAAATGTACATTTACCGTCATAGGAATTGTTCCATAGAGTGAAAAAAAACCTCGATAGATTAGAAAGGTAGAATTGAAAAAAAATCCAAATGAAATCAATTACCACATACCTTTATTGACGAAGTCCTTGTTGATGTCTTCTTGTAGTCTTCAAACTTCATCCGTCAAGGATAGCTTCAGTTCTACTTCTTAGACGTAATCTAATGGAAACTATGTTTAGTATACTAAATCAAGAATGCATTTTGGCAACTAAAATTGACTACTAACTTGACATACCAACGCTTAGTGGGTTCAACCGAGAGCAATGCTCTAACAGCTGGGGTCTAACAACCCACCCGATATTTACGTTTGGGCAACAACGGCATGGACAAACTCCAATATAATTCCAAGAGAATCAACTAGACAGTCAAACTCAATCAATGGAAATATATCCAAGAGTTATATTATATCTCTATTTATCAATGTGATAAGCAAATCAAACAGATAGAATCCGTGAGCCTGATTATTATGAGATACAACTTGAGCGGTACCAAAGACCAATGTTCAAGTGTCAATCAATTTATATCAACAACCAAAGGTTGGATTATCTAATTGATTTAACTATGCACAACCTGTGATATTTCAATTATATAAAAAATATAATGAGGAAAAAAATAACACAAACATCACAAATTTTGTTAACGAGGAAACCGCAAATGCAGAAAAAACCCGGGACCTAGTCCGGATTGAACGCCACACTGTATTAAGCCAGTACAGACACTAGCCTACTACAAGTTAACTATGGACTAGAATGTAGTTGAGCCATAACCAATCTCACATCGATCGAGGTACAATTGCGTTCCTTACGCCTCACAGAACCAATAGGATTCTTCGCACTTGATTCCCTTACTGATCTCACCACAACTAAGAGTTGCTACGACCCAAAGTCGAATACTTGATAAACAAATCTGTCTCACACAGAAATGTCTATTGAATAGATAAATCTGTCTCCCCAAAGAAATACCTACGAGTTTTGTTCCGTCTTTTGATAAATCAAGGTGCACAGGAACCAATTGATATACAGGGAACTACAGAGAAAATAGTTGGGTGTGGCTTCACAATCCCAACGAAGTCTTCAAGTCGTTAACCTATAATGGTTTTAGGAAAACCTAGGTTAAAGGAGAATCGACTCTAGTTGCAACTAGTATCACACATGAGGTGCGGGGATTAGGTTTCCCAGTTGCTAGAGTTCTCCCTTATATAATCTCCAAATCAGGGTTTGATAGATTTAGAACAAATCAATCAATATTCACCGTTAGATGAAAACCTGATTAGATTCAAGCTAATATCTTTCAACCATTAGATCGAACTTATCTTGTTACACACAAATGAAAAGTGAATTCATTTAGATATGGGTAACAGGCATTTCTAAACGTGTACACTTAGTTGGCTCAACAATAGTTAACCGGGTTAGCCATATGAAAACTTTCATATCAACCTTGTTCATCTCAACACAACTAGTTCAAATGACTCAAATGAAACTAGTTGTAGAGTTGTTCAATTGTTTATATTCTCACCGTAGTATACAAGACACAATTGAAGCAAAATCGGTTTGATTCACTCCAATCAATTCATGAACATTATAGCCACGGTTTGCAAAATATTGCATTCCTTATTATATAAATGTATTTTTTCATGACTTAGCCGACTTTATAACTTAACCACTCAAGTATGCAAATGGGTACGCATACCTGGGAAGTTCGGTTGGCCGTGTTCGCCAAGATGCAAACGTACGATACTGTCGTTCACTACCAAAACTCTCGATTGAAGTTAGTATGCAAACGGTACACAAACTATAGTTCCCGGACATCAACTGTTGAATCAGTACGCATACGGGTATGCACACTAGATTCCCGGACTTGGAGTATCATGCAATAGTTATCATACAAGTACGCATACTATGCTACATCCAATCATTGGTTAACTGTTCTAAACTCCCATTTCAATCATTGCAACATTCTTAGAAGACGTCAATAGCTGTCTCACACAAACTATTAGATTCAAAGCAATTTTCAAGTGATCAAATGATCAAATGACTGTCTCACACAAATCATATAAGATGTTACCAAAGCGATTTTCACATGATCATCTTTGACTTTCGTCAAGAATATAAGATGAACTTGGTTAAAGCGAAAGCTTACCAACACATATTTCGAGAAATATGTAAGCGAGTTAAACTCAGCTCGAAATATCAAATTTGTATAATTGAAGTCTATATAGCTATACGACTTTTGTCTCAAATAAGAGATAGAAGTAAAAATAGACTTTGAGTGATAGATGAGTTCAAGTCTCCACATACCTTTTGTTGATGAAGTTCCAAAAGATCCCCTTAGTAGTTCTTCGTCTTCAATCGATGAACACCGTGAAGTCTAAAGATCAACTACACATTCTATCCTAATATGAAACTTAGCTATAAGTAGACTAGAAATCAAGACTTATAGTTTTGGCAACTAAACATGACAAACAAGCTTGAGATAGAAACGCTATGAGTTCGAATCGAGTTAAGGCTCTAACAATCTCCCCTTTTTCAATTTTAGTGACAAAACTATCAATACATATGGATTACAAAATAAATAAACTTTGTAGCTTCTCATCCAAATGCTTGATTTCCTTGTTTCTTCAACATTACTCGAAATCTTCGTCACTTCCAAGTACTCCAGGTGATTCTCGAACGTGTTCAACTCAAAGATCATAGTTGTTGAAGATCCGTAGCTATAACAATAATAAAATAGTTGTTCTCAATCATTGTTATACAGTGTCATAGTATTATTACACAACATCAAAGTTCAATTGTATCACAACTTTAACAATAATATTATGGTGATATGTATCACTCCCCCTTAGTCAATACTTCATCTCACAATAAAAACCACTCCCCTTACATAATGATCTCGTAAACCATATTTATTTCTAGTGTGAACTACACAATATTCTCCGTTTTTGTCAATATAAATTGGCAAAGGTACGAAAACTAGCGGGATCATAATGAAATTCTCAGAGATACTTCATGACTAAAAGAGAACATATCAACTTTGTTTCAATGATTTCACATAGTCGAAACTTAGTGTATTCATCAAGGAGTTTATAAAGATACAAGATAACTTATACAATAATCCACAGCCGCACTCCCCACAAAGATATGGCAATTAAGCGTAAGTTCAATTAAGAACTTTCCCCCATAAAATGTCATTCCGTAAAAGAACAACAAGAGCGACCTTACTTTTACAAGAAAAGAAGGATTTCTTTGGACATTAACAAATCACATGAGACATGAATTTGTATCCGTAGGAAACTCAATTAAATTAACCACAAGAGAACCCATGATTAATTTAATCGGAAATGCTCAACATAAGAGAACTTACGGAGCCGTACAATACTTTCACATAGAAGTGGATCAGGGAAAGATCAATACTGCGGAATATTCAAATATTCATTCTATTTTTTTATCAATATTTTCATAAAGACATATAATAGACTTAATCTTTGACATCAAAAGTTCATTCTATTTTCCATCAATATTTGCATAATGACATATAATAGACTTAACTTTTGACATTTATGGGACAATCATAGTTCACGGACGTAAACACACATATTCCATAAAAAAAATTGCAATATATAAAACCAATAAAGATTAATCATGGCAAAATCATCTTCCAAATAAACTTTAGAATTTAAATAAATAAATCTAAAAAAATTGCAAGATGAAAATCGTTGGCAATAGCTATGTGTACTCACAATAATTGCTATTCCAAACCCTAGTTATCCTTCTTAAAACACAAGAATAAATTCTCATAAGAAGTTTCCTAGATAAAATAAAAACACACTTAAAAGCAAAACAAAAACCGATTACAAGGTCACTTCAAAGTTCATGTTCTAAGCTTCACGGGTTTCATGACCTTTGAGCTTGTGATTGACAACATCAACCGCTTCTTCGGAGAAGGTATTCTCAATGAGAAGATCCCGAACATGTGTCTTCATGAGAACAAGGTCAGACTTAACCTTTTTCAACTCGGTTCAGTAACACATCAAGACCTTTCATGGTATCAACGAGCTGCGTTTTGCTTCCTCAAAGTGTCTAATAAAATCGAAAACCACTTTAGCGTAAATTACTTCATCATCCTCAATGTCTAAATAATTATCGAGATTGAGAAGAGATAACATCAACTTCTAAAAGGGTTTTTTTCTTCTTACCTTTGAACTCGAAACCAAAACCCTTATCAAGAAAACCTTTAGCAAAATCACAAGTGCCAGGAGGTGACGCCATTCTTGAAAAAAAAACTTGGAGTACGTGTACTCAACTTAATAGGTTTGGTATTTAAATGGTTTCTCAGGGAATAAGATTTCAGGGTTTCTAAGACAGTTCGTGACAAGTAATACGGGTACACGTACGAACACAGCCTTGACCCATAAACAAAAGACATCGAAAAGGCAAACCAAGAAAACTTCTTGCACAAGTAAAATATTGCTAAGTGAAAAGTTTCACAATTCTTAACTCAATAAATTTTTATATTCTCTCAAGAGAAAAATTTAGAGCATAAGAGTAGCATTCTTAAACCAAGAAAAAAAAAATCAAAAACAAAAACAATTAAACCTAATATTTTTGAAATTAAAGGGCTTATACAAAAATGCATGTGGACTTAAGTTTGGCTAGCAACCAATAAGAGAGTAGCACAAACAAAATAGAGTATATTTTTCCAGCAGACATACCTGTTTATAGAACAGTCTTACTCAACAAGATTTTTCATGAGTAAGATTTCAAACCTTGTGATTAATTAGCACAAGTATGAGCCCTAAGCTCATTAAATGAATGGTGTTCACGATTGAGTCTTTTTTTCCTTCCAATTCTAGAAGAGAACCCTTTTTGATGTGAAAAGTTATCATAAAATTTACCGTCATGAAAATACGAGACCCCGATTGAATCCTTACCCGAAGAGGTTTGTCTAGAGGCATTCGTTAGCCTATTGATAAGATCTTTGTATTCCTCAATTATCGATTGAGATTGACCTTCATATCTCCATTGTATTTTCCATCTTTTGGAGATTTTCTCACTTCTTGAACACCATTCACCGCTTTGGGTCGAGGAGGACCTTGATGAACTCTCCTTGGCTGATATGCGTTAATATTACTATTTGGCGTTCGAACGTTAGATGAGCAAATTGAACCGACTTTCCCGGAAGAGTTCACAGTGGTAAGTACTAAAACCAATTGGTTTAGACATCCGAATATCGCTTACACCTTTGAGTATTAAATCTAAGGTATGTTGAAGACGACCGAAAACTTGTCATTCTTCCTCGATTTTCATCTCCGTTGAACATGTCCTTTTGAATCACAAAAAGACATCTCGGACCACAAGAGTGATTAGAGTGAGTAGGATTAACATGATCGTTAGGAGATTCATTCCTTTTGAGAGATGTGGTGATTTTTTATGAGAGCAAGTCACAAGCACATCTTTAGAAATCGAAGGGAAAGTATTTCAACTTCGCAACCGCTTTTTGTCAGAGGATCATGATTATGCATGGTCACGTTTTCTAACTTCATAGTTGGTTTAGAAGTGAATGGTATAATGGACTCCTCAGAACATCCATTACACTGAATAGAGAGTTTACTTAATAGATGTTCAATTTCCAAAGCATCCTCCTTGAGTTTGGCCTCGAGTAAAGTTCGAGATGAACAGACTTCGGCGTTTTCCTCATGAAGAGATTTTATTTGGAAATCACGATCATTTACTATACCAATAATCTTATTGACTTTGTGTTTCAGCCTATTAATTTCAGCTGCTTGGATTTTAACACGATTTAGAATCATTGCACTTTGTTTGGCTGCTTCCCTCTTAACTTCAGAGTCAGACTCGTCAGTAAGATAATCAGGGTAACACTTGTCAATACTTGTCTGTTTCATGGGAACAGGATGTTCATCTATTTGTGAGATAAAAACATCTTTCTCTTTAATAGAATCCATGGAAACAGAACTTTTGTTTCTGGTGAGGCGTTTTCGTGAGATAAGACTACGCACCTACAAACACGTGACTTATGAGGTCTTAAAAGTGTTTGCCGCTCCGATACCAATTGAAAAAGTGGGGATCTAACAACCGAAAAAAGCTGGGCTAACAACCACACCAAGTATTTTGCTTAGCAATTTGTATGGACTAACTCCAATATAATTCCAAGAGAATCAACTAGACAACAGACTCAATCAATGGAAATATATCCAATAGTTGTATCGAAATTTCTCAATTCAATCTCGCAATCAAACAAATAGGAATTTGCGAGCCCAATTAAATATAATAAATAACTTGAACGGTACCAAAGACCAATGTTCAAGTGTCAATCAATTTATATCAACAACCAAAAGTTGGATTATCTAATTGATTGAACTTACGCACAACCCGTGATATTTCTATTATATAACAAAACATAATGCGGAAAAGAAATAACACATACACCAAATTTTGTTAACGAGGAAACCGTAATGCATAAAACCCTCGGGACCTAGTCCAGATTTGAACACCACATTGTATTAAGCCGCTACAGACACTAGCCTACTCCAAGTTAACTTCGGACTTGAATGTAGTTGAGCCCTAACCAATCTCACACCGATCAAGGTACAGTTGCGCTCCTTACGTCTCTGAACCCCAGCAGGATTCTACACACTTGATTCCCTTAGCTGATCTCACCCACAACTAAGAGTTGCTGCGACCCAAAGTCGAAGACTTGATAAACAAATCTATCTCATACAAAAAAGTCTATTGAATAGATAAATCCGTCTCTCACAGATAAATCTATGAGTTTTGTTCCATCTTTTGATAAATCAAAGTGAACAGGAACCAATTGATATTGTGGTCCTTGTTGATATCCGTCTCCCACAGATAAATCACCTCATAATAATCTTAATCGTATAGTAGCGAAACAAGATATTGTGGAATCACAAACGATGAGACGAAGATGTTTGTGACTACTTTTTATCTTTCCTATCGGAGATTAAATCTCGAGCCAATCTTAGAGAAGATAGTACTCAATCACGATAGAAAACAACAAGATCTGATCACGCAACTACATAGAAAATATTTGGGTGTGGCTTCACAATCCCAACGAAGTCTTCAAGTCGTTAACCTATAATGGTTTTAGGAAAAACCTAGGTTAAAGGAGAATCGACTCTAGTCGCAACTAGTATCGCACGGGGGAGGTATGTGGATTAGGTTTCCCAGCCAAGTTGCTAGAATTCTCCCTTATATAGTGTAGTGATCTACACTACAAATTGGCACGAAAAAACTCAGAATCTCTAAGGATATAGATTAGGCGGGGAGAATAGAAATTGGGAGAGAAAAAAAAATTTGATTAATAATTCTTCATAAGATCTCAATACAAACGCGGCTGGAATATAAGTACTAGACTAGACTCACTTGCACTACGTGCGAGACACACAAGCTATTAACCACTAATATAGATCAACATAAAGATAAACGTACGGTTAAGTAACGGCTAGCTAACAGGCACCCATGAGAACCTAAGTTATCCCTTAATAACTACTTTAACCTGAGAACAAGGTTCATGACAAATCCTACTCCTTCAAATCATCCTTGTCCTCAAGGATACGAAATGATCTTGATCGATGAAGAGCACGGTGTTTTGCAGACTTGTAGCCCCATATCGAATATAGTAAGAAATGTGAACTTTGCAAACTTAAACACTCGTGTCTCCGAAAAGTCAAGCCATTCATCCGAACAATAGGCATCAAGCTGAGTTATAGTTCCCCTTCAAAAATAGTTGATGCTCTACCTTCACAAATGACCAATGCGCTTAGATATTCTTAGCTTACTTCTCCAAAGAAAAAACTTCGTATCTTAACCCACTTCTTGGTAAATGCTAGTAAGTACATCACTCATAACCATGAGAGTAACGAAACCAAAATAGCATTTGTACAAATGATTTGTATAAGCACCTCAGAGAATCGAGTCCTTACTTCACTTCAGTTAAGCCATCAACATGAATTTTCGGGTTGCCTTCTAGCACATAAAACTTCTCTTTCCCAGCCCTTACTGAGATGACTTCTTTCTCTCGTGAATCATCTCAAGCTTCGTATCTTTCTCAACATATGAAGTATTCAGCTCAAGTTTGTGCATAATGAATCTACTGATGTGACCTTCAAATAAATCATGAGCTGAAATAGCGATGCGTATTGAGGATTCCTGAGATGTATTTGCTGGCAGCATAGAGTCAACCGCCATTTCTTTCCCTTCTGTTGCGATGCCAGTAGAATTGGACAGCCGAAGTTGCTTCAAATTTTGTTGGTTATTTACGATGAGATACTCAATTGCCAACACAACGTCCTTGTCCAGACTCTTTCTTATGATAGTTACGAATAACTGCTACCAGCACCCTCGATTAAAAGAGAACCCAGTGCTACTATCGGTAGATAAGTTATACAGTGCAGTTACCAGGATTACCTTCACCTCCCACGGTTCGAGCATAGTAACCCTGGTGATATGGTATCTAACTGAATTAGAAGCTGTAGTTGCAATGCGATATGAGATTCTCTGGAATTGATTTGTTAGCATGGAGTTGACAGTCTCTTCTTTCCCATGTGGTGTTTGTGCCATTAGATGTGGAGGGCTTCAGTTGCATCCAAACTTGTTGGTTATTCCGAATGAAACATCCAAACTGTGGTGCATTACATTCACAAGTCTTGCTTCGTATTACGCATCCTGAGATAAAAGTTGACAAATTCCCGCTTTCAACAACAATAGATGACCCTGAATTAAATACATTTATGTCCCATATGAAATTTATCTTGCTGTCAGAAGAATCAATTCCATATTCCAAACTAGAATCGATAATTGAAGACAAGTAAACTGATTCTATAAATCTCATAGAAGAGATAGCTCTTGCAACAACATATGTGAACTCTTTTAATACAATCTTCTGTTGTAATCTGCTTATGCCAAGTATAACATCACAAACAACTCAATTATCTTCTATAAGGATGCATATTTGAGTTACCATGACTGTTAATTTTAAACCTGCAACTCCTAGTTGAATACAAGAACCATTAACTCCCATAAGCATCTCAACCATTCATGTCTACTGGTTTCACCAACACTATCATTTGCGAGCATCTCCTTGATTTTTAATTTTCGTACTCAAAGACTCATTCCTCTACAACCCCTCTTCTTCAACAATTTTCAAAGCATCCTCAAAGTTGTTGAGAACAACCAAGCCGGGAATCATAGTCGCCTTCATAAATTTCCTTTTGGTATTTTGGTCATCATTCAATATAGATATATGAAAGGGATGGAAAAAAGAAACTCACCTTCAAGAGGCGATAATAACTCCCAACTGCTAACAAAGTCACCATAAGAGAATAATCATGGCGTCCAACAAAATTATCTTAGGAGTTAACACTTTCGCCTACTCTTGTGAGAACAATTCACTAGTTTGGTACATTGGATGCTCTATATATCATAACACAATGAAGAATACTTCTAGGTCTGTCCTATAGAGAACCAATGACAGATCAGTAGCTACAATATTTAGCGAAAGAATTTCAAAGTTACCTCTTAAACTCCCCACAAGAATCTTCGATATGTCTCTTTTTCTCTTTCATTAATCTTGGTCTTCATTGAAACAACATGGAGAAGCTTAATACCAATTGATAATCCACTTGAAAGCCTCCAAAGTAAGGAATCTGCTTATTCACTTAAACTCTATACAACACTACCATGCATTTTCTTCTCATCCTCTCCATGTAGAAAAAATATGAATAGTTCAATCTCTAGTAAGCAAAACCAAGGATTCAATTTGTAGAAGGTTTAACTTCCAAGCTAGTAGCATAGTGTTGTTGATTGAGATTACTTCCTGCTCCATGAACTCCTTCCAATCCTCTTCCATGTGTGTAGAAATTCTGAAATCTCTCACCAGCAGTTGCGCAAATAGTTCTCGAGTATTCTCCGGCTTGTTTTCCATTGTCACTAGAAGTACCCCATTAGTCCATAGAAGAATAACTTGATGAAATGTTTTACCAGACAACTTGTGAGCATCATGAATGTCACCATTTTTAACAAACACAAACACATTCGGATGCACAAACAACAATTCTAAACCGTAGCCAAGTTCTAGAATCAGCTCATAAACAGAATTTACACAGTACTCATCCATCAAAATCTGCAACTTATTAACAAGCACACAAGAAGCAAGAGTATCCTGGAAGAATTTTGAACTACACTCAACATAACATGAATTCCTTCTAATCACCTCAATCTTTTTACCATTGTAGATGTAGAAAATCCTACCCCTACATCCAAAGGATCTCATGCATGTATAAAGAAACCAAACAAAGTAGAGATGTAGAAGAACACAAGGGATACGTGGTTCGGCATGATTACCTACGTCCACGGGGTGAAAGGAAGGTCTTATTACTATTTTTCCGGTTACAAATCGTATGCTTTCTCTCTATGCTCTTGGTGTACTCTCTTTCCTCACTTCTCACTTACCTCTCTAGCCCTATACATGATTCATATTTATAGCCATAAAATGGTGATACAACGATATTACAGTGTTGGGCCTAATACATCTTCCTTGATGATCTCTTCGGGTGTCTACCCGATGCTTCATCCGATCTTCCCTTCTACCCGAGTTGAAGCATTCGGCCGAGTGGTGGCCGCATCCGATGTTGCTTGTTAGGTGATGTTGATCGATGTCGCTTCCAGGTTCTCAGCCGAGTTTGACCGAGTCTTCCTTATCTCTTTACCTACTTTGTCGAGCATTAAATGTCCTCGGAACCCGAGGATCGTCACATCAGAACTTTTTCTCCCCTTTTTGCCTCGATCTCTCGATTTGTCTTCATACCTCTTTTCTCGTGCCCGAGATCCGGTGGGGTGATTCAAGTGCTTTCACTACTTCGTTTTCTTTGGTACGCCCTCGGCGGGATGGCTCCACTGTCCCTGTGGATTATTCACACCTACATTTATGCCCCTTCTTCCACTCGTGTGATCGACACGTGGGGAAGAAACCGCCTCGTCTTCCCACGTCCTCGGTCATGCAGGGTTTCCGCCATCTTTGTTCCCCACTTCCTTCGTGCGTTGCAACCGGTTCACCTCCTCGTCGGTTACCATGGAGAGGTTTATAAACTCGACTCTAAAACCTCATTCCCTCTTTATTTTTTCTCTCGCCATCTTCCTCTTTCTCTCCGTTTCTGTCTACCTCTCCTTCATTGTCATCCGCTATTTTCCACGGGTTTCTTTCCTTTCTTCTCCATCGTTACGCATCTTCTCGGTTTAGATCAGCATTGCAACTTCCGATCCCGGTAGTATTTCGCCCTTTGTGTCACTTCTCATACGATTTTCATGGCGTCTTCAACTCCTCGATGACGGAAAAAAGGTGTGTGAGTTATGTATTTTCTCGATGAAGACGGCGTTTCACTTGATTCCCTTTTTGTTGTAGAGAGTCCTTCCAAGTATGATTACCGCGCTCTAGATTCTATCTTCAGCGATAAACCTTCTTCGTTTTCTTGTAGGGCTGACAAGAGGGTTGCTAAAGACTTGTCGGATGAGCAATACGTTCAACGGTTGAAGGATGAGTTCGATCTCCATGGATATGACGTCGGGCTCTTGTCGAGCCGGAAGGGTGTTCGAAGAGGGACGATGTTTTGAGATTCCCTCATTCGGCCGAGGCGACCATCGTCACCGAGGGCCAGCTAGAGCTCGGGCTACGTTTCCCTCTATATGATCCTAGCCGCCCGTTAAGTACGAGGCCCTTTCTAAGATTCGCCCGTGCCGCGCTGGCCCGGTGGAACGACAACACCTTTCGTATCTGTCCAGGAGTGGGAAAAGCGTAGCCGAGGAGAATGTGCTCCTACCACTTGGTCTACCTACACGATCCTTCCCAGGCGAGTGACTATACTCCTGCCCGGTTCGCTGATAATTATCGGAGCGCAGGACTATTTACCAATGGCGATCTCATGGGGTTTCTTGCCGAGTCCTCATCGCCATAAAACTCTTCCCAGAAGGTGTTAGGAGGCTTCTTTTGGATGAGGATCACGAGGGGAAGGGTTCCAAAGCACGCCCGTCATACTAATGACACGGCTTTGGGATCGGGTTCCATTGGTTATTTCCAGGTCCTCTTTTAAGTGGCAAATTTCCTCCTCCGGCCGAATTTTATCCTTTCCGGGTAGTCAATGTTGATCGGGTAAGTGTATTCTTGTCTTTCTAGCTTGATTGATCGGCTCGGGCGACTCGTGGGGTGATGTTTTAGTTTTGGTGTTTTTCAGACTAAGTCCCAGGGTGTTTCTGCTGGGACTCTTGTTCATCGGAAGAGGGATAGAGTTGCAGGAGCCGATGAGGAGACAGGAAGGTAACAAATATACTTATTCGTTTTTATTTGACGTACATGTACGTGCCCCTATTTGTTGCCTTGCATGGTTTCGACATCGGCTTATGCACGTAAACCGAGGGTTGACAAGGCTGGTGGTACCTCGGCGAAGGACGGTGAGGATCCAGATGATCGGCTACCTTTGTCCCATTTCCCGAGGAAGTCGCCTCGAAGCCTTACGATGTTTCGTCTACCCTTGTAGGTGTGAAGTCCAAGGGAAGGGTAAGGAACCCAAGGAGGATGTGCACGAGGAACCGTGCCCCGGAGGTGGCTGATGAAGGGATTGTTCTCGCCGATGGCGTTGTGTATGTTATGTCCGATGGTGATGATGATGAAGGTCTTTTCGATGAGGAGGGCGATACCCTTGGTAATGAAGATGAGTCGGGACAGGCGAGAGAAGTCGGGTGGTAGTGGGAACCTTGTGACCAACCTTGACGTGGAGAAAGTTGCCGTCGGGAGCGGGCCCGTTGGGGACTCTTCCTTCCGTGGCTCTAATTCGGGCAGCAAGACCTCCTTCACCGTCTCGGGCCCTATGTGCAACTCTCTTGGGGAACTTATTTCTCCGATTTCGCCTCCCGCCTGACGAGGAGAAGATTAATCTTTGTTTCGTTGATGAAGGTAGTCTCGAAAAGTACCTTTGATGTGCTTTGGTGAGTTGAGTTGTTGGTGTCGCTTTCATATTTTAGGTAAGTGCGACCATGTTGAGTCTTGTTTATAGGACATCAACCGCTCGTTGTTGAATCTGCTCTCCAGTAGCGGGGAGGTCGCCGAGGAAGGAGAAGTCTCCGCCTCTCGTTACGACGAACGTGAGCGATCTCGGAAGTTGGAGAAGGAGTTGGCCGAGGTCCAAGGTACTTATTTTACTTTCAACTAGTCATGATTGATCTTGTAGTGCCAATATCCTGAGCTTAGTACTCCCTGCCTAGCCGAATCTTCTAGTGCGGAGGCCGACGCTGCCATGAGGTGCCGTTTGTTGAAAAGGGAAGTGAACATGAACGGGATCATGTTTCGAACTTGCAGAGAATAGTTAACAAGGACGCTAAGATCGATCGTTTAGAGACCGATATTGAAGATCTTGAGTCCAAACTACATCGCTACGAGACGTTCGGTACGTTCGAGGAAATTGACAATCTTAGGGCGAACTTAGCTCGGTTCCGGGGTTGCAGCCGATAAAACGTTGTTGGCCGACAACTTAGGGTCAGTGTGGTCGTTTGAGGCTTCGGGTTCGAGATTTGCATGCAGATCGTCTCGGATCTTGGCGGAGAGGATGCTGCCGAGAAGTGCAGCCGAGAATCCCTTGAGAAACTTAATGAATCAAAAAAGGTCCCCGAGGAGTTGGAGTGGGTTCGTTCTCAACTATCAGGTTTGCGGGTAGCCCACTCCAGTCGGAGGGCCGAGTGGAGTGATCACAAGAAATCTTGCCCCACCAATGAGTTTAACGAACAACGATATTTAGAGCTTTCTTCGAAAGGTTGTCTCTCTCGAGTGTGGCACATGCGAGTGCGAGGAGACCATTAGGGTAGTTGCCCCTTTGTTGGAAGGTGGTGTGCCCCATGTTGCACTTCTCTCGTCGTTATCCTAAGGCTATTGTTGTGTGACTGACCGTCTTTGTTGTTTTGGCAGCCGAGCAGAAGAAGGCGGCATCATTGGAGGAGGAGAACGTCCGATTGAAGGGGAGAGAGGCTCAGCTGCTTGAGCGGGTGGCCACTGCTGAAGCGGCGTCGGTACAGCTGGCGCAGGATCTTGCTGCTGAGAAGGCGAAGTTTAGCGATGAACTTGTCTCGAAGGTTAAAGCCGGTGTGAAGGCGGTGCTTGATAAAAAGCGAGCCGATGCCGCTGCTAAGAAGGCGATCCCGGGACCCGTCCCTTCGAAGGAGTGAACGTGTATTTTGCAGCGCTGCGTTGCTTTCTTACCCTTTCCCTTGGGTTGTAATTCGTTTGAACACCTTTTAATTTCTTGTACAACTTTTATGGGGTGCTGCGTCGCCAGTTTGTTTGTTCTTCTTGCTACTGACGCTATTACGCTACTGATGTTATTATCCTTATTTATGTTGAGTTGACGACGTGTGGTTTCTTTGTCGTGAACTTGTTATGTGTGCTGTACGAATAGATAGGTTAGTCATAAATGCCGTTTTTGTCGAACACACTCAACAAGGAGGGTCATCGGGCCCGTTGCCATGTCACGATTGAGGCATCTCATCACCGTCTTTCGAGATCTAGTGGAAGGGTAGTTGGTCTTTCCTAGTTTCTATGGGATCGACCTCCCAGAAGTTATCGATTAATCTTCTTGGGCAAGTGATTTCGGCCACTTGCGAGGAGAGCAATGTTGACTGCTCGACTGTCGAGTACTCATGCCTCGACAATCGGCCACTGGTTTCCAACCGCCAGGGCCCCTGAACTACCTCGGCACTTGCACACTGCCATCGCCCCGAGTTCGAATAGTCCGTGTTAGTGTAAGTCGCCCCGGCACTTGCACTTTGATGCCATCGCCCGGGTTCGAAACGACCATTCAGACGCACTTGTCATATTTCCAACCCCCGCGGCCTTTCACGGAAATAAATGACAAGATATCTTACACGATTTTATGGATGGTAGAGCTTTAGTCGTGCTGCATTCCACGGTCGTGGCTCGGGTGTTCCGTCCGGCTTCAGTATCTTGTATGCCCCTTCTCCGACCTTCTCAACAATTGTGTAGGGTCCTCCCCACCGTGGTGCAAGTTTACCGCCCTTTTTGTCACGCTCATAACTGGGTAGATGCTTTAGTACCAACTGCCCTGGTTGGAATTCTCTTGGTCGAACCCGTTTGTTGTATTCTCGTTGGATCCTTCGTTGGTAATTCTCCATCTTTTGCAGGGCCATCTCTCTTGTTTCTTCTAGATCGTCGAGTTTAGCCAAGATAAGATCTGCCGAGATGTTTCGCCTCCATGCTTCGGTCCTTGTGGTGGGTATCATCGCCTCCGTGGGCAGGATGGCTTCGGTCCCGTATGTTAACATGAAAGGTGACAATCCAGTTGCCTCCCTGCGGGTTGTCCTATATGCCCATAAGACGTTGTAGAGTTCTTCACACCATTCCCCATATTCCCCGTCAAGTTTCTTCTTCATGTTATCGGCGATAGTCTTGTTTGTGATCTCGGCTTTGTCCATTGCTTTGGGGGTATAGGGCGTGGACTTGCTCTTTCGGATGTTGTAAGTGTTGAATAGCAGGTCGATGTTTTTGCCTTGTAATTGTTTCCCGTTGTCGAGACGATTGCTGCTTAGGAACCCCAAAGCGGCATATGATGTGTTCCCAGATGAATCGAAAAACATCTTTATCCCGTATGTGTTTTAGTGGAGCGGCCTCAACCCACTTGGTGAAATAGTCGGTGGCTACAATTAAGTACTTCCTTTGTCCCGATCCGACGTGTAATGGTCCCACGATGTCGATTCCCATTTAGCGAAGGGCCGGGGACCGATGTGAGTTTAATGTTACGGCCGGCGCATGTATCTTCTTCCCAAATTTTGGCATTCGCGCAAACGATGGCCATATGCTTTGCGTCCTCATTCATGTATGGCCGAAGTATCCCATGGTTTTAGCTCGTGCCGCTAGGGTGCGGCCGAGTTGTGGTTTCCGCATGACCCCATAGTGTAATTCGTTGAGGATCATCTCGCCCCTCCTCCTTACTCGGGCACTTTAGCAATGGCCCTAGATATGATTTTACGTATAGGGCGCCATCTCGAGTTTAAATGCGCGGCGGCTTTGCTCTTGATCTTGTTGATCTCGAGTCTCCCCTTGGGCAACCTTCTGTTTCGAGGTATTCATGGATCGGCTTCCTCCAATCATCGGCCCGATATTGGTGGTAGTGGTCGCCGCGACTTGTGCGCCGATATCCGCGATCTCGGGTCGAAGGCATTAGGACCCTCATGATTCGATACCTTCAATGCTTGAGTCTGTCAACATGGAAGCAATATATGCTAGGGCGTCCGATTGGCGGTTGTCCTTCCTACGGATGTGTCGAAACTTGATGCTTGGTATCGGGCGATGTAGAATGGACGAGCTCCCAAAGTATTTCGTAGTTGAGGGTCATGTATGGCGTCTTGCCCATTGATTTGCCGGACAACCGGGTTGGGAGTCGCTCGTAAGCCGTACCTCCTGGATCCCCATCTCCACTATTAAGCGCGGGCATGTACTACTGCCTCGTATTCCGTGACATTGTTAGTTGCCTTAAACTCGAGCCTAAAGGAGTGGACCATCTTTTTCCCCTTCGGCGTCGTGAAGACCAATCCCAAGCCCGACCCATATTTATTTGATGACCCATCCACGAAAACCTCCCACCGTGTCGGGCTGCATGACTCGAGTAGGTCGGATGGGTCTTCTCCATCTTCCTCCATTAGGGTATGTCTTCCACTTCGTCTTCGTCGGCGAGGGGGAAATGCCAGAAATCGCCATTGCACGTGCTTTTACCGCTGTTCTCATCTCGTAAACGATGTCGAATCTGCTTTATTTGCGCACTCCACTTGGAGATTCGCCCGAGCGGCACAGGGCATTTGTCGAGTGCGATTCTAGGGGGACTTTGTAAGCACCCGATTTTGTGGGTTTGAAAGTATGTCCGAAGCTTCTGCGTTGCGAACACTAGTGCTAATATCAGTTGCTCGATCCTGGTGTAGTTCCTCTCGGCCGGGCTAATGGTCTTGCTTATGAAATACACAGGCTTTTCTTCCCCGGCGTTCTTGACTAGGACGGCGCGATGGCGTGACTAGTTGCCCCAAGGTATAGCGTTAGTATGTCTTCTAGCTCGGGTCTTTGCAGCACTGGTAGACTCGCGAGATGTTGCTTGATCTTTTGAAACGCTTCTTCACATTCCTCGGTCCATTTAAACTTTTCTCCCTTTCGTAGCGTCCCGAAGAAATCCTTGCACTTGTCGGACGACCGCGAAATGAATCGCCTAGGCCGCCAAATTCCCGTTCAATCGTTGCACATCTTTTACCGTTACTGAGCGACGGCATTTCCACCACGGCCCACGACCTTATCCGGGTCGGCCTCAATTCCTTTGTCGGTGATTATGTATCCTAAGAACTTGCTCGAGGTGACCCAAAAGGTGCACTTGGCCGGATTGACCCTCATCTTGTATCTTCTCATGGTTTGGAATATGCCTCGAAGGTCGTCGATGTGCTTGTCGGCCACCTTGCTTTTGACCAACATATCGTCCACATACACCTCAATGGTGTCGTGTATTTTATCTTCGAACATGTCTTCCACCAGCCTCTGATAGGTGGCGCCGGCATTTCTTAATCCAAATGGCATTTTGGTGTAGCAACACAGCCCTCTTGGTGTGAAGAAGGACGTATGTTCTTGATCTTCGGGGGCCATGGGTATTTGATTGTACCCTGAGTATCCGTCCATGAGAGTTATCGCCTTATACCCGACAATGGATTCCACTAGCCGGTCGATGCTGGGGAGAGGGAAGCTGTCCTTTGGGCATGCCTTGTTCAAGTCACTATAGTCTATGCGATTAAACGCCCCGTTTCTTTTAGGGACTATCACCATATTAGATATCCATTGTGGGTACTGGGACTTCCGAATGATCCCTGCTGCATACAACTTCTTCAATTCGGCCTCCATCGCCGGTTGTAGCTCGGGTGCGATTCTTCTCATCTTTTGCCTGATTGGTTTGAACTTGGGGTCTATCCGAGGTGGTGCGAGAAGACACCGGGTCAATTCCTTCTATATCGTGCATTTGCCAAGCGAATATGTCCATGTGCTCCTTCAGAAGGGTTATCAACTGCTGGGATTGTTCACTTGTCAAGAGGGACCCTATCCTTACTAATCTCGGCTCCTCCTCGGTGCCCAGATTGACTTGTCGGGTTGGTTCTAGGGCCGAGAAATTTTGCTTTGGCTCGCCGATTGTTACCGGCCCCTGTGATTGCTATAAGGTCTCTTTCTCGCTGGCTTCATAGGTAGCGATGGCTTGCGACATTACCCTTTCCCGGCTCCTCCCGCTTCTACTTCCTTTGACTTCTTCTTTTCTTGACGTTTCCTTGACCGCCTCTCCTCATTCTGTTGAACGTCTATTTGCACGCACTGCCTTGCCGCCTTGGGGATCGCCTAGTACCTCTACCACTCCTCGGTAAGATGGGAACCGCAATCTCTGATGATAAGCCGAGGCGACCCCTTTAATCCCCGGAAGCCGGGGCCGACCTGCATTGTTTCGTATGGTGACACGACATCGACCACGCAAAAGGTGGTGAGTGTGTCAAGGAATCCCCTCCCGTCCGAGACTCGGAGGGTGACTTCTCCTTTGGTACCATTCTTTGTACCGTTGAAGCCGTAAATTCGATAGGTGGACGGGACCAGGATATCATCGGACAACTCCATCCTTTTGAAAGTGTCGTAGAACAGTACTTCGACCGAGCTGCCGCTGTCCATTAATATCCTGCGGACGCCCCATTCCTCGATCAGTAGGGTTATTACTAGGGGATCCCCGTGTGCTTGGCCGTTCAATGGGACGTCTTTTTGCCGAGAAGGTGATTGGTTGCATCATCCATGGTTCCATGGGTAGGGTCTTGGCCATGCTGAGGATTTCTTTGCCTGATCGGTCCCTATTGTGGATTCTCGAGGTGATACATGTTCCCAGGTCGTACCCCTGAGTTGCCGAGTGTGATATGGTGTTACAGGCGAACTGGGTGTCCCGGTTAATTCTTATCTGGTGCCTTTGGGACATACGCTCGGCGGGTGTCGGCGATGTCTTGACGAAATGCCGTAAGTACCCATCACGGATCAGTCTTTGGGACGATGTCTTTCACTTCTCTACAATCATTGGTTGAATGGCCATGGGCCGATGATAATGGAAGAATTCAGGGTGGTTCCTTGTCCGTCAATTGGATTCCCGAGTCTTGGGATAACGGATGTCGTTCTCTTTCAACCTCCTTGAACACTTCTTCCAATGGCGCATTTAGCGGAGTGTAAGATCTTGGCTCGTGGCGAGGCTTCTTTCCTTTCTCGACCCAAACTCTCTTGTTCTCACCCACAGTGCCGGGCACCAGGAGCCTTTTTCGGATCGTTTCGTGGCTTCTCGCGGGTGGCCTCTTCTGCGGTGCTTGCCTCTTGTATTCCCCTATCTTGCGCTCCTTCCCGAATCTCCAAGGCGATATAGTGCTCTTGCATCTTAGGATCTCCCTTAGTGTCTTAGGCTTCTCCGTGTACATTGCCACCCGGATGGGATCCGACTTTCTTAGCGAGTTCTGGCCGAATACCGTTGGTCGGTAGGTGCTTTCCCCTATATCCGTGCATAACTTCCTCCATATGTCCGTTAAAGAACGCAACGGCTCCCGAGTCTTCGTGCCGGGGTGAACAACTTGTCGACTCGGGGCCGAGCTATCTTGTTATGCATATAGGTCTCGAAAGGTTTCCACCAAAAGCGCATAGCTCCCAACGGATTTATCGGGCAGGGTGTAGAACCAACTCTTTGCCTCTCCCTCCAAGCGGCGGGAAGAATTTGCACATGACCACATCGTGATTCTTCTGTTGTAGCAAGGACATGCCGTACATCTTAATGTGTTCTCCTGCGTCGCCTGTGCCATCGAACCTAGATGGGAAGATCGGCAGCGTACATTTTGGTGGAAACGGAGTCGGTCCAATTCCTAGTAAACGGCGTCTTCGGGCTTCATTGATTACTTCGCTAACTTATCATCCTCGTTATCTCCGGTAATTTTTTAACCATCCGCTCGAGCCGCTCGATTTTTTTTTTGGTGGACGCGTCCGTACTCTCATTGGTTGCTTCCTCATCGGCCGAAGAATCCTCGGCTGGCCCATACCCTTCTCTTGGCCGATTAGGGTCGGGTATGCGTTCTCGGCTTGGTGAGGGGGTGGGGCATCCCTCGGTGGAGTGTGGTTGCTAGAGGCGCCTCGCTCGATGATCCTCTCGACCCCGCTCTCTGTTGCGGAGCTGGTAATTTTCGTATTCTAACATGGTTTCTCCTTTGCAGTTCTCTCATTAGGTCTTCTTGTCTTCTTTGGCTTGCCAGTATAGCAAGTAACATCGGGTCGGTGCTCTCGTGACTAGAGTGACCATTCACTTGGTGTCCCGTTGTGTTAGGGGGTGCGGTTGGGGGTCTCGCAGCGAGAACGACAAGGGAGATGATCGGAGCTGTGGGTGATCGACCGCCACTGGGGGAACAATCGGAGCTGCGGGGTGGTTAGCCGATGCTGGGGGAACAGTCGGAGCTATGGGGGCGGTCGACGGTTACACGGGGATGTCCCGATTAGGGTCCCCCCTTTCAAGTGTACTCGCCTAAGCCTCTCGCCCTTCTCGTTCTAGGTCTCGGTACTCTGTCGGTTGTCTTTCTCTCCTTCGTTCCTCGCGTATCGTTTGAACTTCCTCCTCCTCCTCGGTATCCGATGTTGTTCTCCCGTCTTCCATGCTTCCCTCATTCCTCGGCCCCATCGCTCGGGTTGATCCTCAACACCCCGGGTGGGGGAAATCGTCATCTCGGCCCAAATCGACCTCCTCGTCGACCGTAGTCATGCCTTTGATCAACGCCCGAGTCTCGCCACGTTTGTTAGGTCGACGATCTTCGTGCCGAGAAATGCGTGAGTCCTTCTTGCCGCTAGATCCGTAGTGACCCGGTTCCTCGGGATCTGCTCGTCCGGAGGTACTTGCCATTGCCTTTGTTATCGTCCTCGTTCCTTGGCTCGCCTATCCGTTCGTACCTACGTCCACGGGGTGAAAGGAAGGTCTTATTACTATTTTTCCGGTTACAAATCGTATGCTTTCTCTCTATGCTCTTGGTGTACTCTCTTTCCTCACTTCTCACTTACCTCTCTAGCCCTATACATGATTCCTATTTATAGCCATAAAATGGTGATACAACGATATTACGGTGTTGGGCCTAATACATCTTCCTTGATGATCTCTTCGGTGTCTACCCGATGCTTCATCCGATCTTCCCTTCTACCCGGAAGTTGGAAGCATCCGGCCGAGTGGTGGCTGCATCCGATGTTGCTTGTTAGGTGATGTTGATCGATGTCGCCTTCTAGGTTCTCGGCGAGTTTGACCGAGTCTTCCTTATCTCTTTACCTACTTTGTCGAGCATTAAATGTCCTCGAACCCGAGGATCGTCACGTCGAACTTTTTCCCCTTTTGCCTCGATCTCTCGACCTGTCTTCATACCTCTTTTCTCGTGCCCAGATCCGGTGGGGTGATTCAGTGCTTTCACTACTTCGTTTTCTTTGGTACGCCCTCGACTGGGATGGCTCCACCTGTCCCTGTGGATTATTCACACCTACAACCATCATCAAAAATCATTCTGGTACGATTAGAACTCGATAAAACAACACTTATAGCAGTAATTCGAAGAATTGGTATGATGAAATCATTCTTGAGAAATTTTTATACATTATTGTATTTATCCGTTAAACAGACTCATCAAACTCTCTTCCTCGATAAAATATCAGTCGTGTATGCTCATTACTGGATAAAACATCACATATATATGCAATTTGACTTGGGTGTGTGAAGAAATAAAACCTGATAAACTTGGTGAAGTAAGAAGAAAATTGATTTAGGTTATCTCCGTCAATAAACTTTCACCCTTCAAACTGCTGAAATTTATATTTGAACGCCTTGTAATCCTTAATTGAATTGGTAGCACCGGCTCCATCAATATCAGTAAAATTGATTTCGGGTGTAGATCGACAATTACCTTCTTCTGATGTGGTAGGGGTTGAAGTATTGTGAGTGAAATCCTTACCTGAAATTGAATCAACAGAAGTTTCTTCCAGCTTTTGATCGAGTTATTTCTCCATAAGCGTCACTTTTCAACTGAGATCCAATTAATTCAAAATTTTCAAGTCGAATTAGATTTCACTCCTCATCAAAGATTCACCCACATACATCCTATACTCCAATAATAGTAGGTTCTTGGTCTCTCTTGCTAAAATTTTCTTGCATCCGGATAAAATCACAAGAGATGGGTTATTCTTCAAAGCTTTTGCTAGCTAATTGCTTATCCAAATCCTCCAACTCGAGTTTGTTGTTCACCATGATAGTCGTAACTCGAGAATCGAGTGCTCGATACCAATTATAGTGATCCACACTACAAATTAGCACGAAACAACTCGGAATCTCTAAGGATAGAGATTAGATCTGGGAGAACAAAAATTGGGAGAGAAAAGCAATTTTTGATTAATATTTCTTCATAAGATCTCAATACTGCACACGATTTGGAATATAAGTTCTAGACTAGACTCACTTACACTATGTGTGAGTCACACAAGCTACTAACTACTAATATAGATCAACAGAAAGATAAACGGACAGTTAAGTAACGACTAGCTAACAGGCACCCGTGAGAACCGGTTATCCCTTAATAACTACGGAACTCGTAAGAATAGGTTCATGACATATAGTCTCCAAATCGGGGTTTGCAATCAATGTTACCTTGGTAACAAAGCATTCAATATTCAACGTTAGATGAAAACTCTGATTAGACTCAAGCTAATATCTTTCAACCGTTAGATCGAACTTAGCTTGTTATACACAAATGAAATGTACCTTCATTTAGATATGAGTAACCGTACCTAAACGTGTACACCTTTTGGCTCAACAATAGTTAACCGAAGTTAGCCATATGAACACTTTCATATCAACCTCATTCATATTAACCATAACTAGTTCAAATGACTCAAATGAAACTAGTTCTAGAGTTGTTCAATTGTTTATATTCTTGTTGATGGTGGATTTTCGTTTAAGGTTAAATTTGTAAAAACCGGAAAAAATCATGCGCTGACATCTTGTAAAAGATAAAGCCATTTATAAGTGTTGGATACTCCCTCACTTAATTCACCAAGAATGAAGCATGTAGCAACAATCCCATTCTGTGAATACATGAAATTCCTCCAGGTTGGAGCATGTGGCAACAATCCCTTCCTCGTGAATTTCATATCACCTTTGTATTTCCGGTACTCATTATCGGTGTGGCATGACGATTGAGTGTTACTCTTGCTGAGAACAACACGAACCTCCAAGCACTATAATGAAACCATGTACGAAATACCCGTATGTGCCGATTCTCGGTGTGTTATACTAGCCCGAGCCCCTCTCGGTGTGTTATACTAGCCCGATTGAGCCCTCTCGGTGTGTTATACTAGCCCGATTGAGCATCCTGACCGACCAGATCAGTCAGGATATGATCCGATCAGCCATCCAACTCCATAAGCATGATTGGATGACCCCTGCATCAATTCCATCACCCCCAAGCAGGTATGGAATACCCACGGCCGACCCGCATGGTCGGTCATTGGCCTAGCCTGCCAAGAAACCGTTCATACCAAGCATTATGGACGGAAAACCTAAATTAGGGTTTGCGGATATTACATGTGTCGCAAAACAGTCTCAACCATCCATCTTCGCAGGTATAGATGGAGGGTGTAGATGTAGACTTAAAGAGCCCGGAGCATGTCAACACAATCACCGTGGGACCTCCTACACACTTTGACCAATCGGTCAAGACCAACAATGTTTGGCGTGACAAAATCGTCACCCAAACAAGAGATGGCGCATGACTTTGAAAGCCAAAATTAGGGTTTCAAGTCATCACGCGCGTCCATCTTCTCCCGGCAGCACGAAATGGAGGGTCACAGATTAGATTAAACAAGGGCCGGTCATACCAAAGATGACCACCGTGGGCCCATCTACCTCCTCATGTGTTCGGCCAAGGCATATCATGCCCGATCAATCCAAAACGTGCGTCCAAACTAGCATGGCCAGCGCCTCCCAAACCACGAACCGATCTCGACCGCTCAACTTCACCGGATGATTTGAGTGGCTTAGATCACGTTTTCATGGGATAGTCGTATAGGTGTGAACACCAAAGATACCACCTACACGCTGGTATGATCGACCAAGACCGACCAAGATGGGTCGTCTTGAAACGCGTGCCCAAACTAGGGATCTCACGGGTTTCCAACTCCTTTGCGGCAACGGATTTACAAGCAAACCGATCTCAACCACTCAACTTTACTGGGTTAAATTGAGTGGCCTAGATCACGCCTCCATGGGACGTGAGGTGTAGGCGTGTACACCGGCATGTCGTCTACACACATGCCCGGTCGGTCCTCTCCAAATCCCTTTCCATGCTTGGTTTCGACCAAGTGAAGAGTGATGCTTGCGCACCTCTTCAAAAACCCTAATATTCATTAACGGCCGCAGATGAGTGTCTCAAAGATCATCTCATCCGTCCAACTTCACTACTTGGTTATACAACCCCGGTTAAAGAGTTATTTGGTCGATGAGGCGTCATTACCCATCACTTTACCACACTATAATGCGCACTCCGCATAAAATACACACGATACTTCACAAGTATCGACTTCGAATAACACAAGTTATTCAATTCAAAGATTACATGCTATCTTTCGTGGATCCACGATCCACACATTCCGGACATCAATCATGTCACAAATCGGGATACATCTGGGGTATTGGTCTGGCGGTTTACGGCGTGCAGCGTGCAACGCGCCATCACAAGAACGTGTCGGGAAGTCATGGACGGTTAGAGATGAACGGGGAGAAGTGGGCAAGACCGGTCGTGTGGTACCGACGCACAACTCCACAACTCCATCACTCCACTTCCTCCACTTCCCACGAGAGATGTGAATGAGGCTCAATGACTTGTATAAATAGGTTCTCCGCCCTATTTCAAACAACAACTCAAGTCCAGACGAGACAGAAAACCAAGTGTTAATACAAAATGTATTCAAACACCCAGAGTTTGATTGCATCAATCACAAGCCTTCTCACCTTTCATTTACAAGTCATAAGCAAGCCAACACCTTCACAATCTCGACACCTTCTTCGCTTCCCCGCCTAAGATCAACCCCATCTCCTTCACTTTGTGACCGAAACAAGTCTGGGAACTAGCCATTTTTTCTTGGTTTAGGAAGGACTTGCACAGATTGATCTCTCGAATCTACAAGCACTCACCGCGCAGTTGCATTTGTTTAAGGTTTAAATTCATTCCTCATCCACACCCCAAATTACCAAATTCTGCAGAGTAGTTTTCACCCATAAACAATTTGGCGACCACGGTGGGAGGTTGATCTATCGGTTGCAAAAAATTGAATTCTCAATTTTTCGGTTTTCGGCTCACGATGCATCCTCATCAGAAACCACTGGGCGGTTCCGATACCATGGGGAGTGTAGCTAGAATCTTTGGAGGATGTCTTGGCAAATTAAGCCGTATCACTAGAAGACAGAAAGCGAGACATTCCGCATTTTGAATGATATACAAAGACAATTACAAAAAGGGTGGCATGCATCTACTCAAGCAAGTAAGAAATGCTAAATCCTTAGTCGAGTCACACCTTTACCGCGGAGAGGCAAAAGAGCGCGCAACCACCGGAGACTCGGGAAAGACGAACAACATGGTCCAAATTCGACGAAGACTCGAGGCAACTCCACGGAAGGAAAAGACTTGTCCTGGGTACCACAAAGTCTACCGGATAAATAAATGGAGCCTGCAGCTTACGGATCCCTCGCCGGAAGATTTATATCTCAAGACCCTTGTCGAAGCTCGGAAGACTGTTCAATCCGCATCGACCTTTCAACTAAGTGAAGAAATGCTTGGAGGAAGGAGAGATCAATCAAGGAACACGTGAGTACGGTGGATGGGAACGTTCAATTCGATCACTCGGCAGTGATATTACAACACCTCCCATCACCTGAGCCGGAGAGCAGCCGCAAATCCCGACATCTCATCAAGTGTAACACCTCTGGTAGTCACCCCAGCAACAACTTCCACTCCTTCATCGGGAGGAGTCGGAGGGACGGGAGGAGGACCATCCCCCATTACCATTGCAGACTTGATGGAGAAGCAGGAAGTTCTTGCTAAGATGACCGGTTGTCAGCCGACACAAATATAATTTACACTTTCTTACTACTCAAAATATAAATATAGCAAGGGCAAGAAAGGATCGATCCCACGAGAGGTGTAGGTTGTCAAATTTTTATGGTTTCCTATATAAAATAACGAGGATTTTCTCGATTTAAACGGAAATAAATAAAAGCAAAACAAATAAAAGTAAACACGCAAATCAAGGATAAGAAGATATTGGTCATGGATTTCGTTTTCAATCACAAACATGTTTTCAACACAATAACTAGAATTGATATTTTAATCTCAACTTTTATCAAAGACCCTAGAATACCTTGATCGCAAGAATATCCCGCTAATCTCCTCTTGTCATCAACACACACATTAAAAGATGCGAATATGAATTCTACCTAAAGGAACAACCTAACGTGTAAAAGCACTAATCAAGTTTAATTCCCTAGATGCATTAGGTTCTATGAAATCAGGCCAATCAAAGCAATCGAACGTGGAAAGCGCACTAATCCGATTTAACAAAGGTTATGGTTCACATATGATCATAAGAATATATCACTACAAACTATAATCATACTTATGCTACTTGCAATCCGGAATTATCACTTTTGCGTATAATAACCCTAATCTAGCAAGAGAGATGAAAACAAACTCAATCGAGTCGCGACTCGACTAACAAGCATTCAAATCATGTAACAATATTCATGGTGAATCATAAACGATAATATGAGAGAAAACTAATTTATTGAATTAAAACCCATATTTGGAAATCCAACTTATTCCATAACCAATAATAAACTTAGGTACTCATGTTAATGAAGTTCATCACAAGAAGAAAAAGAAACTCTATCATGTTTCTAAACCCTAGAATCAAAGTAGAGGCAAAAAGAATAATCCAAGATATAATAAAAGTCTTCTCTTTATATGTTTCTCCAATTTCCATAAAGGATACTCCTTCCAATATTAGGTCTTCTCAAAATCCATCTCCAAGTGGTCCACCAAGCCCATATGTGAGAAAAACCCATGTAGAAAATTCTCCCCAAAAACGGTCGTCGGAAAGGTGGGATTGTGGCCGGAAAAGTCGCCGGAAAACTATCTCGGGTGGACCGGCAAAGTCCGCCCGGCCACCGGTCAATCAGGTCGGATCGGTCGAGTCAACTCGGGTCGGATCGAGTCAAACCGAGTCAAGGCTCAGGTGAGTCGGTAGCCAAGTCTCGAGTCGGAGGCTAAGTTAAGATGAGTCGTGGTCTAACGCATAGGCCAGAGCCATATTGCACACAAGCCATAGTTCTGTTGCACCAAGATGGTGCTTCACCATCTCCTTAGCCAGCCATCTTGGCTGTGCATAACTTGCAACCATCAAAGCTCTTCCATTCTCTCCAATTCCTCTCACTGCCAATACCAATTTCAGCTCAAAACCAACTTTTGTACCCCTTTTCATCACTCTTTCCTTGCTTCCCTATCTTCTACCAATTCCAACACCACCAAAGACATCCGCCACATTCTTCCCGCCATCATTTCAGCCAATATCTTGCACCCCATTCTATCACCGCCGCCCAACTCACTTCCACAACCACTTTCATCACTAGTCGCCTTGGCAAGAATCGTTGATGTTTGCGGCCTGGTCTTGACCAAATCCGAGCCACCGCCAACACCATTTACCGCCGCTTCTTGTGCACCAACAAATTCACACTGGCCATACCAAGACCATCACGGCTGAGCCATCTCCTTGAATCACCATTTACTCTCTAGTTAATGCACCTCGCCATGCTCAAAGCAAAGTGACATCACAACACCAATATACCCTTGGCAGCTCCCCCTGTTAATCTTCCATGGCCTCACTATTTCCCGCCACTCTAAAGAACCACAGATAACCTGCAATTGCTTGCATCTATAGCTGCACATCAACACCAAGTGCAACATTTGCACCTCGGTTCACTTCTCCCAAGCATGATAGCACAGCGCTTTCATCTCCCCGACCTCGATCCTCGCATAGCAACCATTCATAACCACCGGCTAAACCATCCGCTTCTTGTTGTTCTTTATCGACCACCAACAATGCTTCCATTGCAGTTTCAGTAAATAAGCCGCACAACTAATTCTCACATTCTTGCAGCTCAACTCCAACACCGGTAGTTGCTCGCCTATGCAATCATCGGCTCTATCTTCATACTCATCTCAGTAATCCATCACCGATTCCATCCACTCTTCCTAGCCCCCGCTTCTCACATTTGCTTCTCCTTATCTTGCCATTCCAACTCTACCAAAGACCCTTTGAATCCACAAGCACTTCGATTCCATTGCATTGCTCAGTTACTCACCTCATGCCTCACTGTCACAAAGACACACTGAAGCTTCATCTTTGCCTAGCCAACACAACAGCTTAGCCAATCCACCACCCTTTTCATCTCATTCAGGCAACTAAAAGCACCAGCTAAAGAACTCATAACAAACACCAGGATCGCACCTCGCAATTCAATTCAATTACTACTTCTTCACCAGATTCAAACTTGAATCGCTCATGTCTTCCATCCAATTCAAGTTAAACCCAAGTTTCCTTGTTATGATATCAACCTAAAATCACCATCGGTCTCCTCGCTTAATCTCTTCTTTCATTGTCGAATTTTAAATCCCCCATTTCAAACCCTAGATGTCATCGAAACACCCATCTCTAACTTGTTATTCTTGATTGATTCTCTTGTTTCAAATCCCATTTTTCGTGTTCATCATCTCTCTCAACAAAGAGACTCATACCCTCCATTATATCTTCTTCTTGATTCCTCTTGAATTTCATCATCTCCTCACCGATTTTTGTGAGACCCATGCTTCAAACCCTAGTTTCGATTTCTAATCCTTGAACGTAAAACAACGATTCCCTCATGGCAAAGAACCACCATCTTCCTTCCCTTACAATCTCTGGTTCTTCCTCTCGATTCTAGTTTCTTCATATGAAACACCACAGTTCTTACTCTCTGAGTTTAAACCAAAATTGAGAGAAATGACTCGAGAGAGTCTCGACCCCAAGGTTTTGGTAAGAACGAAAATTGATGCGCACTGCATGGATACGGGCTACTCCGATGGCATCCCATTAGCTCTCCTTTGAACCAGGCTAGCAGCCCCTTATCGTTGACTTGACACCACATAGCACTCGCCGTCGAACGCTTCCGCCCTCCTTGCTCCTTTTCGCTCCACCGCACGTTTTCTCCTTCTTTTGCTCATAATGGCTCCATTTCACCTAGTAGACTCAAAATCCAACGTAAAATACATAATTTACAAGAAAAATAGCAAAGAAAGCATAAACAATAGATATAAAATTAGGTGTTTTAGCCACCTATCGATTCCCCACACTTAGACTTTGCTAGTCCTCGAGCAAATCAAACAAAACAATTCTAAAGCATACATACAACTCCGTGACGTCGAGGCTATGGTTAATTTTAGCATAAATAACAAGCCTTTAAACCCCTAGGTGTCCCTAGTGGACGAGTTATAGTCTCGTGAAGGTTTACAAGAGGTCTGCCTACAAAACCTATATTCCAAACTCCGTCTATTTGTGACAAATCAATGAATGAATCCAAAATGACTATAGGAGGAGGTACCTTGCAAATTCAATTCATATATTAGTAAATAAACTCTAATTAGATAGTCGAACAAGCCACAATACTGAAACTAACAAAACACAATCACAATGAAAAGATTAAGAAGATGGATATAGATGTAGATGTTGGCGAATATTCACAAGTGTTCGATGTTTCCCATATATGTCTGAAGGTCACTGCTAAGATGAACCTAATCCTATTGGATTGAGCTACTTGGTGTTGAATGCTACATCAAATCAATTGGCATATACAAAGGGAACCAAGAGTGACTTTATTCAACACAATAATAATTTCTTCTCTTTTTTTTTATATGATTGGATCAAACTGGATCCAATTTCTTTCTTTTTTAGACGGCATGATTAGATCTTTTGGATCCAAGCGCATGCTTCCTTGTCAACACGTATATGATAGTTGCCTTGGATCCTGCATTCCACGCTTGTTTAGGCGACGGAGACAGGGACTACGTTTCACACATACTGCTATTCCCAAGTGTCTTTTTATTTCGTTTTGGTCTAATTGGTCGGTCTCTTTTTTTTTTTTTTCTTTTTTCTTTTTTTTTTCTTTTTCATAAATATTTTTTTCATCATTTTTTTTTTCTTTTTCTAGTAACTCAATCACTCTATTTCATCCTAGCAGTAATAACACGTCGATGTTTAGTGACCCACCAAAGCACTTAGAGAACAATAGATAAATATGGAAAAATAAAAATAGAATGTGATATGGTGATATTCCGAGATATGGTAACAACTATCATGTTAATTTGTGATTTCGAGCTATATTCTTCCCTTTTAGTTAATTGGTTCCTCAACTCCCGCATTCAAAATGGTTCCATCCACTAATGGTGTCATCCTAAAAGCACAAGTTCTAGATTTCGGAGTTCAAAAAGCACAAATGTTTCTATTTTTCTGATTTTTTTTTTAAGGGCATTAAGCAAACCAAAACAAACTACACAAACATATAAATGCTCCCCCACACTTAAACTTTACATTGTCCTCAATGTAAATTGAATCGTCCAAAGAAAGTCAAGGTGGGAAATCATATAACAATATGCGATAAGAAAAGGCTAAAAACAAGAAAAGAAAAATTAAAGATAAGAGATACAAAACCGGTGGGTTGCCTCCCATGTAGCGCTTGGTTTAAAGTCGTCGCCCGACTATATCCTTGCAAGATTCATTCCCCATATACCAACAATCGAAAAGTTGAGGATCCTTCCATAGAACTGTTTTGGAAACACTAGCTTCACACAAATATTAGTACAATAAAGCAAAAGTGAAGCTATTAACCGATAAAAGCTTCCCCCACACTTATTCTTGTCCACACTTGGAAGTGTATAAAGAATATAGAAGTCGGGTACTTCCACGGTTTCTTGTTCCATAACTGCATAGTATGAGAATCAAGTTTCTCTAATGGCGGAAAACGAGAAACAAAGGCATTCAACAATATTCTCGAAGCACATACATTCAAACCAATAAGAGGTAAAGGAGAAGAAACAATAGGCAAAGGGTTAGATAAACCTTGCACAATCTCTTGTATCACGGAATCCTCTTCATCCTTGAAAAACTCAAGTGAATTATTCACCTCATGTATATCATGGTCCTCTATCAAACCTTGCAACCATTCTTCGTCCGTTTCTGCCGTAACCAAAGTCTCGACATAAACATCATCATTACAATCATTTGCAAGCTCAATTGGGTCTTCCACAATATTGGTCAAACCGGTCTCATTCTCAACATACTCCTCTTTGTTGTAAGGCACATACTCTTTTGCGGATCCAAATTTTATTATAAGAAACTTTTTTAGAACACTCGAAAATGTATCATCCTCAAGCTCCGCCCTTTGAATAGGCTCTTGATCATTATTAAGATCAATGCTTGAGTAATCTACACAAGTGTCGACATATTCCTCTTCGTCTTCATCTTGATCCCAAAGACTCCTCGGAGATGTCACCATGAGTTGTTTCAAGCAATATATCATAATCACCGTCACTATCATAGTCAACATAATATGGGTCCTCGCTGAATTTAGTGTTGTTAATCTCGAACTCATCCTTTTGAATAGGTGAATGATCATTACTACGATCAAGAGTTGAGTTAACTACACAATTATCCACGAAAGTGCCCAAGGATTCGCCTTTTTCAACATTAGCATCAATCAAATATTCATCACAAACCATATGCACATAAGAATTATCCATATCTTCCTTGTATTGATCAATGCCTCTTCGCAAGCTAGCAAAACCTTCACGAAGTTCTTGGAGTTGCTCGTTTGTAGTCTCTTTTGCTTTTTTAAATTCCTCTTGTAAAATGGTGGAAACTTTGTCTATAAAATTAGAGACCTTTTGTTCACGAGCATAAGAATCCTCCCATCCTTGTTGTTGTTCACACACATACCCTCCATAAGGTTGTTGAGGAAAACCACAAGGTTCCATGGAATATTGGTCATAACCAATGAATTGGTTTTGATTATACCCATGGAATTGGTAGTTGTCGTATTGTTGAGGTTGAAATCCGTATCCATCCACGTAATATGCTCCTTCCATAGAAATAAGCACCTGAAATAAGAGTTCTCAAAACTATATTAGGAACCAGAAAATAAGAATATAAAACAAAAACTAAAAACAAAAATAAGAAACCAAAAACAATTGACAACCACTGCCTCCCCGGCAGCGGCGCCAAAATTTGACCGGTTGTCAGCCGACACAAATATAAATTACACTTTCTTACTACTCAAAATATAAATATAGCAAGGGCAAGAAAGGATCGATCCCTGAGAGAGGTCTAGGTTGTCAAATTGTTATGGTTTCCTATAAAAAATACCGAGGATTTTCGATCTAAACGGAAATAAATAAAAGCAAAACAAATAAAAGTAAGCACGCAAATCAAGGATAAGAAGATATTGGTCATGGATTTCGTTTTCATTCACAAACATGTTTTCAACACAATAACTAGAATTGATATTTTAATCTCAACTTTTATCAAAGACCCTAGAATACCTTGATCGCAAGAATATCCCGCTAATCTCCTCTTGTCATCAACACACACATTAAAAGATGCGAATATGAATTCTACCTAAATGAACAACCTAACGTGTAAAAGCACTAATCAAGTTTAATTCCCTAGATGCATTAGGTTCTATGAAATCAGGCCAATCAAAGCAATCGAACGTGGAAAGCGCACTAATCCGATTTAACAAAGGTTATGGTTCACATATGATCATAAGAATATATCACTACAAACTATAATCATACTTATGCTACTTGCAATCCGGAATTATCACTTTTGCGTATAATAACCCTAATCTAGCAAGAGAGATGAAAACAAACTCAATCGAGTCGCGACTACGACTAACAAGCATTCAAATCATGTAACAATATTCATGGTGAATCATAAACGATAATATGAGAGAAAACTAATTTATTGAATTAAAACCCATATTTGGAAATCCAACTTATTCCATAACCAATAATAAACTTAGGTACTCATGTTAATGAAGTTCATCACAAGAAGAAAAAGAAACTCTATCATGTTTCTAAACCCAGAATCAAAGTAGAGGCCAAAAAGAATATTCGATAAGATAATAAAAGTCTTCTCTTTATATGTTTCTCCAATTTCCATAAAGGATACTCCTTCCAATATTAGGTCTTCTCAAAACCCATCTCCAAGTGGTCCACCAAGCCCATGTGTGAGAAAAACCCATGTAGAAAATTCTCCCCAAAACGGTCGCGGAAAAGTCGGGATTGTGGCGAACTTGGCCAGGAAAAGTCGCCAGGAAAACTATCTCGGGTGACCGGCAAAGTCCGCCGATCACATAGGTCAATGGGTCGGATCGGTCGAGTCAACTCGGTCGATCACCGAGGTCAAACCGAGTCAAGGCTCTCGGAGGGGAGTCGGTAGCCAAGTCTCGAGTCGAGGCTAAGTTAAGATGAGTCGAGGGTCTAACGGCATAGGCCCAGGCCATGTTGCACAGGCCATAGTTCTGTTGCACCAAGATGGTGCTTCACCATCTTCTTAGCCAGCCATCTTGGATGTGCATAACTTGCAACCATCAAAGCTCTTCCATTCTCTCCAATTCCTCTCACTGCCAATACCAATTTCATTTCAAACCAACTTGTACCCCCTTTTCATCACTCTTTCCTTGCTTCCCTATCTTCTACCAATTCCAACACCACCAAGACATCCCCGCCACATTCTTCCCGCCATCATTTCGGCCAATATCTTGCACCCCATTCTATCCTTGCTGCGAACTCACTTCCACAACCAGCTTTCATCACTAGCTTCCTTGGTAAAGAATTGTTGATGTTGCGGCTGGTCTTGACCAAATCCACCCATCGCCAACACCATTTCTTGCCGCTTCTTGTGCACCACCAAATTCACACTCAGCCATACCAAGACCATCACGGCTGAGCCATCTCCTTGAATCACCATTTCAGCTCTATTTAATGACCGCCATGCTCAAGCGGCGGCATCACAACACCAATATACCCTTGGCGGCTCCCTGTTAATCTTCCATGGCCTCACTATTTCTGCCACTCTAAAGAACCACCGAGACAACCTGCAATTGCTTGCATCTATAAGCTGCACATCAACACCAGCTACTGCAACATTTGCACCTCGGTTCACTTCTCCCGGCATGATAGCAGCTAGCCGCTTTCATCTCCCCGACCCCGATCCCTGCCCGGTGCAACCATTCATAACCACCGGCTAAACCATCTGCTTCTTGTTGTTCTTTATCGACCACCAACAATGCTTCCATTGCGATTTAAGTAAATAAGCTGCACAACTAATTCTCACATTCTTGCATCTCAACTCCAACACCGGTAGTTGCTCGGCTATGCAATCATCGACTCCTATCTTCATACTCATCTCGTAATCCATCACCGATTCCATCCCTCTTCCTAGCCCCTGCTTCTCACATTTGCTTCTCCTTCTCACTGCCATTCCAACTCTACCAAAGAGCCCTTTGAATCCACAAGCACTTCGGGTTCCATTGCATTGCTCCGATTACTCACCTCATGTCTCACTGTCCAAGACACACACCTAAAGCTTCATCTTGCCTAGCCAACACAAATGACTTAGCAATCCACCACCCTTTTCATCTCATTCGGGCAACTAAAGCACCCTAAAGAACTCATAACAACACCAGGATCAGACCTGTAATTCAATTCAATTCCTACTTCTTCACCATATCCGAAACTTGAATCTGCTCATGTCTTCCATCCAATTCAAGTTAAACCCAAGTTTCCTTGTTATGATATCAACCTAAAATCACCATCGGTCCCCGTTAATCTCTTCTTTCATTGTCGAATTTAAAATCTCCCATTTCAAACCCTAGATGTCATCAAACACCCATCTCTAACTTGTTCTTCTTGATTGATTCTTCGAGTCTCAAATCCCATTTTTGTGTTCATCATCTCTCTCAACAGCAGACTCATACCCTCCATTATATCTTCTTCTTGATTCCTCTTGAATTTCATCATCTCCTCACCGATTTTGACACCCACGTGCTTCAAACCCTAGTTTCGATTTCTAATCCTTGAACGAAACAAAGATTCCCTCATAATAACCACCATCTTCCTTCCCTTACAATCTCTCGGGTTCTTCCTCTCGATTCTAGTTTCTTCATATGAAACACCAGCAGTTCTTACTCTCTAAGTTTAAACCAAAATTGAGAGAAATGACTCGAGAGAGTCTCGACCCCAAGGTTTTGGTAAGAACGAAAATTGGATGCGTGCTTTGACTGATGGATACGGGCTACCCGATGGTAGCCCATTAGCTCTCCTTTGAACCGGGCTAGCAGCCCCTTATCGTTGACTTGACACCGCATAGCACTCGCCGTCGAACGCTTCCGCCCTCCTTGCTCCTTTTCGCTCCACTGCACGTTTTCTCCTTCTTTTGCTCATAATGGCTCCATTGCACCTAGTAGACTCAAAATCCAACGTAAAATACATAATTTACAAGAAAAATAGCAAAGAAAGCATAAACAATAGATATAAAATTAGGTGTTTTAGCCACCTATCATAAGACTCAAACGGATATGGACGCAACTCAGAAAGAGGTACTCACTTTTCTTAAGACAAGAATCGATCGATTTCCACATGACCCGCAACACCCCCGGAGCCAACAAGAAATGCATTCAACGCAGGAGAAGGTACTTCAACGGCACGGGACCTACATGGACACGATCAAAGAAGCGACATCGAGATATGAGCGGTCTGTCATGGAGACTTCTACATCGGGACCGATCCTCACAACGATCCTCCTCAAGTCATCAGTTTCACTATGAGCCGAGGTAGGTGGATCGAAGCGGTTTCTCTAGTGGAAAGTTTATGCGAAATTTCACACCTCTCGAAGAATCAGGCGCGGAGACGTTTTGTTGCAATCAACCGGAGGAAGGTCACGGCCGTGCCCTACATGTCACCCGCACGCATCAAGGATTCGGATTTCAAGACGACCCTTATCTACACGGGATCGTCTTCATTACTCTCAAGATTCTCGGGACATCCAAGGTTCTCCCGGGCAAGGTCGTACGGAAGCCTACCACAATGACGGGACTTGAGGGAAACCAAACCAAAGACATACGGGAGAAGCTCCGTGGAAAGAATCGACAAGTTCGTTGCATCCCACTCCCCCATGTGGGCGTCAATTCGGGAAGAAGACCGACTTGCATCATTGAGGGCTAGTACCCACGATGCATCTTTGCCGACTTAAGCATTCTTCTCCATCCGTGAAGCCACAACCCACGTTCACACGAGGAGGGGAACAAACTTTTATGGCTAGTCGTGACCGGGAAAGGAAAACGGTATCCCAAGACATTGCCATTATCGGCGCGGGGAGACTCATACCCGGTCTCTCCACCTAATGGAATGCTACAACAAGAACGAACCACAAGAGCAAGTGCTAGATGCTCCACAACAATTGCAAGATGGCACCAACTCCACAACCGATGAAATTGAAATCGTTAAGGAATCTCCTAGGCCTATCTCCATCACTCAACCTTGTGTACGGATAAACTTGCCGAAGCCGTGGAACTTCTCAAAGAGTATCGGGACATGTTCGCTTGGAGATATGAAGAAATGCCGGATTTAGATGAAAATTGGTCATCCATCATCTACATGTCATACCCGGGATCCGTGGTCGGTTAAACGATTGCGGTTCGGACACGAGGAAAATGGATAGATCAGTGCTGCATAGACTTGAAACTTGAGTCTTGCTCAAAAAAAAAAAAAAACAAACAAACCTCCTCTACCCGACATCGACATGTTAGTAGATGCAAACAACGGACAAACATGTTCTCCTCCATGGATGGATGCGCGGCTACAATGGGATAAGAATGTACGAGCATGATGCAAGTAAGATATCTTTCGAACTCCTCTCTTGAAATTTTTATTATACCATAACGCCATTTGGTTTAAGGAATACGTGCAACGTATCAACGCTCTATGACGGCAATCTTCCCTGGAGCCGATACCTCAAGGGAGTGACCTCAAGAAGATAACGATGTCCAACCATTATATCGAGCAAGATCCGAGCGAGTTACCCTATCAGACAGTGGTTGAACAAGATCCGGGGCATATATCTCACCAACAGGCGATACAACCTTGATATACAAGGGGTTCCTTGAAGCAACAAGAGGAAAACCACCAAGATACAACATCCCCCAGCGTCCATCAAATCCAACTCCGATTACCACATGCATGACTCCCACAATGATGAAACAACGTCCAAGATATTCCATACCCGGGCTCGACAACAACCACTACGAACAAACCATGTAAACCACGCTTGGGGATCGAGGCTCGGCATGGAGTTCTTTCACCGTCGTCAAGGACTTCTTCAACACGAGAAAGATGGTCAGTCAAGAATCATGGAATTCGCAGAGTAAATCGAATCAAGAGGAAGCCACTTCAACGCTCCCTCCCGTGAGAAGATGCTTCAATGGTCTATTCAAGAGCCGCCTCAATGCTCTCTCCGTGACCCCTTTTCGCTTCATAATCCTACTTCAACCTCTCCAGGGATCCATCTCAACGTTCGCACGGAAGCCACTTTAACATCCTCTCAAGTCGTTTCAACACTCAAGCTACATCAACAATCTGCGCTGTTGGTCAAGTTATCTTTGATGTACTCATTGCTCAATATCGTCTCATCCATCCTTCATGAGGACCCAGTGGAGCATGAAAAACCACCGTAGTCGATAGGAGGAGGGCTATCCTGTGGAACGGATATTTTTATATAGTTGGAAGGGCGCGGTGAACAACTCACCATCAATGTTCGGCATATCCTTGAAGCTGCCAACACTTCGACTTGGTACCGGCATTATCTCCGAGAAGACATCTCAGCGGGGATTCTTTTCTTCCACAATGAAATAAAAGGCGGGAGTTAGAACTTGTATGAAAGCACATGAGAGATGTAGTCACACACGGCAAGACACAACTCACACGTGAGCACACAAACCCGGTCAGCTCAAATTCAGACCAGTTTCAAAGTGAGGTATTAGTTTTCAAGTCAGGTGCAAGTTTCAGTCTGGTATTGATTTCAAGTCAGGTGCAAGTTTCAGTCTTGTATTGATTTCAAGTCAGGTGCAAGTTTCAGTCTGGTATTGATTTCAAGTCCGGTATAAGTTTCAAGTTTAAACAGAAGTTTAAAGTCTGGTGTTGGTCAAGGGGCCTGGCGCTGGTATTGCTCAAGTTTCAAATCGGTATTGATCAAGTGGCGAGTCGATTATCACTCAAGTTACAAGTCCGATATTGCTCAAGCTTCAAGTCGGTATTGATCAAGTGTAATGAGTCGAAGTATCACTCAAGTTTCAAGTCTGGTATTGCTTAATATTCAAGTCCGGTATTGATCAAGTCAAGTCCGGTATTGCTCAAGTTTCAAGACCTAGGGTGTTGGTCAAGGGCCTGAGGCTGGTATAAAGTTGACATTCAGTCCAGGCATACGATATGGGACCCACGTTCAATCAAGCATATATGGCGGGACACATTTGTTTGCACAACACGGTTCTCTTATGTCATGAGAATCATGTTCCACGAAATTCAAGCCCACGTTCGATCAAGAAGGCGCAAGTAGCCCCACCAACGAACGAGGCACAGATCAAATCAATTAGGCACAACCCCACGATCGAGCGGAGCAAGCACGGAATGCCCTCGGCAAGGCGAGGCATAGAAAAGGTCGATCGAAGTAGGCAAGACCAACATCATACTAGAGGAACGCTCTCCTATATGCCTTTTAAACGTAACATACTCCAAAGATGGGATGACCCGTCTCTCCTGGTAACATCTAACTTTGCCTCATAAATTTTATCTTTACTTTGTCACCATCTCATGCCTACCACACAATAGTGTAACCATTATGTGCTCATGCGGGGGACTTAATGTTGATGGTGGATTTTCGTTTAAGGTTAAATTTGTAAAACCGGAAAAAATCATGCGGCGACATCTTGTAAAAGATAAAGCCATTTATAAGTGTTGGATACTCCTCACTTAATTCACCAAGAATGGAGCATGTAGCAACAATCCCCGTGCGTGAATACATGAAATTCCTCAGGTTGGAGCATGTGGCAGCAATCCCTTCTGTGAATTTCATATCAGCCTTGTATTTCCGTACTCATTATCGGTGTGGCATGACGGCGGTGTTACTCTTACGAATAACACGAACCTCCAAGCACTATAATGAAACCATGTACGAAATAATCTGTTAGATGATTCTCGGTGTGTTATACTGGCAGGAGCCTCTCGGTGTGTTATACTAGCCCGATTGAGCCCCTCTCGGTGTGTTATACTAGCCCGATTGAGCATCCCACTGACAAGTATCGGTCAGGATATGATCTGATCGTGATCATCCAACTCCATAAGCATGATTGGATGACCCCGAGATCAATTCCATCACCCTGACGGTATGGAATACCCACGGCCCGAATTCCCCGCATGGTCGGTCATTAGCCTCTTTCGCTAAGAAACCGTTCATACCAAGCATTATGGACGGAAAACCCTAAATTAGGGTTTTGCGGCATACATGTGTCGCAAAGCAGGTCTCAACCATCCATCTTAGCGGTATAGATGGAGGGTGTAGATGTAGACTTAAAGAGCCCGGAGCATGTCAACACGATCACCGTGGGACCTCCTACACACTTGACCAATCGGTCAAGATCAACAAAGGATTTGGTAGTGACAAAATCGTCACCCAAACAAGAGATGTCTGACTTTGAAAGCCAAAATTAGGTTTCAAGTCATCACGCTGGGTCCATCTTCTCCGCACGAATGGAAGTCCGAGATTAGATTAAACAAAGGGCTTCTGGTCATACCACGCATGACCACCGTGGGCCCATCTACCTCCTCATGTGTTCGGCCAAGGCATATCATGCCTCGGTCGATCCAAAACGTGCGTCCAAACTAGCATGGCCGCGCCTCCCAAACCACAAACCGATCTCGACCGCTCGGCTTCACCGAATGATTTGAGTGGCTTAGATCACGTTTTCATGGGATAGTCGGTATAGGTGTGAACACCAGCATACCACCTACACGCTGGTATGATCGACCAAGACCGACCAAGATGGGTCATCTTGAAACGCGTGCCCAAACTAGGGATCTCACGCAGGTTTCCAACTCCTTTGCGGCAGCGGTTGCGCAGTCCCATCTCAACCACTCAACTTTACCTAGGTTAAATTGAGTGGCCTAGATCACGCCTCCATGGGACGGTGAGGTGTAGGCGTGTACAATCGCATGTCGTCTACACACATGCCGGTCGGTCCTCTCCAAATCCCCTTTCCATGCTTGGTTTCGACCAAGTGAAGAGCGATGCTTGCGCACCTCTTCAAAACCTAATATTCATTAACGGTCGCAGATGAGTGTCTCAAAGATCATCTCATAGTCAACTTCACCAACTTGGTTATACAACCCCGGTCGGGAGTTATTTGGTCGGCCGAGGCGTCATTACCCATCACTGCACACTATAATGCAAACACTGCATAAAATACACACGATACTTCACAAGTATCGACTTCACGAATAACGCGGTTATTCATTCGACGATTACATGCTATCTTTCGTGGATCCACGATCCACACATTCCGAGACATCAATCATGTCACAACCGGGGGATACATCGGTATTGGTCTGGCCGGTTTACAAAGCGGCGCGTGCAACGCGCCATCACAAGAACGTGTCAGAAGTCATGGACGGTTAGAGATGAACAGGAGAAGTGGGCAAGACCGGGTCGAAGTGGTACCGACGCACAACTCCACAACTCCATCCTCCCTTCCTCCACTTCCCACGAGAGAGATGAATGAGGCTCAATGACTTGTATAAATAGGTTCTCCGCCCCCTATTTCAAACAACAACTCAAGTCCGGGGGCATTTAAAACCAAGTGTTAATACAAAAATGTATTCAAACACCCCGAGTTTGCTTGCATCAATCACAAGCTTTCGCTTCACCTTCTGCTACAAGTCATAAGCAAGCCAACACCTTCACAATCTCGACACCTTCTTGACTCCCCTCCCTAAGATCAACCCCATCTCCTTCACTGGAGTTTAAACAAGTCCTGGAACGGCCATTTCTTGGTTTAGGCCGGACTTGCACGAATTGGATCTCTCGAATCTGCTACACTCACCGCGTGATGCATTTGTTTAAGGTTTAAATTCATTCCTCATCCACACCCCAAATTACCAAATTCTGCAGGAGTAGTTTTCACCCATAAAAAAATTCTCATAGAAGTATACAAGACAAAATTGAAGCAAAATCGATTTTGATTCACTCGAATCAAGTCATGAACATTATAGCCACGGTTTGCAAAAGATTGCATTCCTTATTATATAAATGTATTGTTCATGAACAAACCGATTTTAGAAACATCATCCACTCGTGTATACAAAAGGGTAAGCATACCTTAGTGGTAGGCTAAGCTTAGGTTCGCCAATATGTGAACGGGTACGCATACCTCTAAACCTTCAAAGCAGAATTCCCTGCACCTAAACCTTACGCCGCACGCTGCACGGTATGTGTACTAGATCCGTACTTTCACAAACCAACAATGTACGCAAAACGGGTATGCATACTATGGTTCCCGGACATGGATTACATATATGCAAGTACGCATACTATGCTTAAATCCAATTGTTCTAAACTCTCATTTCAACCATTGAAACATTCTCGGAAGGCAGGAATAGGCGCCTCACACAAACTATTAGCTTCAAAGCAATTTTCAAGTGATCGAATGATTAATGCGAAACATTCCGAGTCTACATCAAATGTTTGTCTTACACAAATCATGTAAGATGTTACCGTGGGATTTTCACATGATCATCTTTTGACTTTCGTCAAGGATATAAGATGAACTTGGTTAAAGCGAAAGCTTACCAACACATATTTAGAGAAATATGTAAGCGAGTTAAACTCATTTCGAAATATCAAATGTAAATCGGAAATGCATATAGCTATACAACTTTTGTCTCAAATAGGAGATAGAGTAGATAGAATTTTGAGTGATAGATGAGTTCAAGTCTCCACATACCTTTTGTCGATGAAGTTCCACAAACTCCCGTTAGTAGTTCTTCGTTTTCAATAGATGAACGTCAGAAGTCTAAGCTCAACTACACTTTATATCTAATCCAAGACTTAGCTATAAGTAGACTAGACATCAAGACTTATAGTTTTGGCAACTAAACTGGATAAACAAGCTTGAGATAGCAACGCTTACTAGTTCGACCAAGCGTTAACTAACAATCTCCACTTTGTCAATTTTAGTGACTAAACTATCAAATACATATGGATTACAAAATAAATAAACTTTGTAGGTTATCATCCAAATGCTTGATCTCCTTGGTTCTTCAACATTACTCGAAATCTTCGTCACTTCCAAGTATTGTAGTGATTCAACGTGTTCAACTCGGATCCAATGTTGTTGAAGATCTCTGTAGTTTATAATAAGAAGAAAACAGCTTGCTCTCAATCATTGTTATACATTGTCACAATATTATTACACAAAGATCAAAGTTCAATTGTATCAAAATTTGACAACAATACTATGGTGATATGTATCACTCCCCCTTAGTCAATACTTCATCTCACAGAAAACCACTCCCCCTTACATAATGATCCGTAAACCATATGTATTTGTAGTGTGAACTACACATTGATTCTCCCCCTTTTGTCAATAAAAATTGGCAAAGGTACGAAACTAGTGGGATCCTATTAAATTTCCATAGTAGATATTTCATGACCAAAAGAGAACAACATATCAACATGTTTAGATGCAATCATATAGCCAAAATTAAATGCATTCATCAAGGAGTTAATAAAGATACAAGATAACCCCTATAATATTCCACACTCGCACTTACAAAGATTTGCAATTAAGCACAAGTTCAATTAAGAACTCCCCCATAAAATGTCATTCCCGAAAGAACAAAAATAACGACCTTACTTTCACAAGAAAAAAAGGATTTCTTTGGACATTAATGATAGGTGCCTAAATTACATCTTTTGAATATCGATTTCTATGCTTTTCTTAGTTATTTCTTTTGCATTTTTGTATATTACGCTTTGTTTGCATTTTTGTAGGTATTTTGGAGTCATGTGATGAAAAGAAGAAAAAAGGAGTTCAATTTTTGCTATTTGAGAACCTTGGACGTTGGCGCGATGGAAACCAAGGCTCGAATGCATCAAAAGAATGAGATTCTTGGAACACAGACACTCGACTACTCGGGGCCACCGTGTTGGGGCTTATAACCCAAAACTGTGTCGAGTCCTTTGGAGACAACGTACACAAAGTGCAAGCTGCGTCATTTTCTTTCTCACGAGTTTAAGCTTTCTATTCCATCTCGTCCGAAGCATCTAAATCACTCTTCTCACCAAGTCTACCACCGGCGTGCCATGGTTCGAGAATTGTTTATCAGTTTAGATAGGAGTTCGAAGCTAGGACAAATATTTGAGCCAAGAAAGTTGTAATAGGTCCTGGGATTTAGTTTTGGAAGCAAGCAAGGAACCGACCATGAGATGCTAGTTGAATTAATGGAGATGAAGACTCGCTTTAGGAAGTCCAATGAAAATGGGAAGTTGGGTTTATGATTGAAGTGCCGGAAAGCTAATGATGCAATGAATTTTGGCCGAGAAATACAAGGAAGAATAAATGAAATTGATGTGTTTTAGGATCCTAGAATTTGGATCGGTATGAATGAATGGCTTATGAAAGTCGATTGTAGTGCGAGAGTAGGAGATATAATCCTGTTTTAGAAATCAACATAAAGTTCATCACCGTAACACTGTAAAACTGCACACAAGGTGCTTGATGGAAAGCCCGAATGATATTTGCTTCCCTATATGAAGTTCGGCTTCTACCGATTTACTACTCAAGTTATTGAGAATTCGAGTGAGTCTTTTGCGAGAAGGGATAGAAGGGATTTATAGACTAAGAGAGACATGAATCATTGGTACAATGTCATATAGATTGGGTCAAGTTTTGGGACAAGAAGGTGGCACGGTTGCGAGGCTCTGCGAATGAACTATCTCCTTGATGGTTAACTAAGGGTCGACTATGAAATTGTGTGGGTTATTTGACAAAGATTAAGACTCGGTAAGATCTTGATAAGAACCAAATTCTGGTAGTTCAAGTTTGGAGGTCTATTGGCAGTCGAGATAGAGAAACAAAAGTGCGATTTTCTTTTTCCTTGGTTATGTCAAGTTGCTATGCCGTGGTTCGATAGTTTGTATGAGGGTGCACGCGGTGGATAGGAGCAGATTTAGGAATTGAGATAAACAGGGAAACGATGGTCAAATTTTGGAAGGTTGGGTTTGTAAAACTTCTTGAGAAATCAGCCAAGCCGATGAGTTCCGTAGGTTATTGTGTGTTGATCCACCCCATTGAATTCGAGGAGATGAACGGTGAAAATTACAAAGGGTTAGGACTCGATCGGTGAGCGAGGGATTAAGGGAAATTGGTTTTGCGTGGGAGATAAGTTAGCGGCAAGAGAATTGAGTTATAAAAGAAAACCTAATAAAGCTACAACAAAATATCTCATACCCGCCGCCGTAAATGTTTCATCACCAACAAAGAGGAGCTTTGCTCCTCTCCAACCCATTAACACCGCATCTATCTCCATCTTCATACATACACCGCATCTCCGCGGTTGCATAGCCATCACCCTACATCTATCCCAACTTATCGCATATATTACCACCACATCTGTGCCACGACATCGCATACTCGAGCTACATCATCAGTCCACCCCTCAGTTACCGTAACCACTGCCATCTTCACAATCCATCTTACCACCCGGTTCGAGGAGTTATCGGCCCCATCCACCAAGACAACAAGCAACAGACGGTCTAATCACCTCTATATGTGCCGCAACAAAGACCATTTGTAGGATCGTAATATCGCAACATCAATACCTTGCGAAATCTTTATCGACACTGCT
>JAJJWW010013650.1:0-27811 GCA_023531295.1 Papaver armeniacum
CAACAATAATTAACCAAAGTTAGCCATATAAACACTTTCATATCTACCATATTACATCTTAACCACAACTAGTTCAAATGACTCAAATGAAACTAGTTATATAGTTGTTCAATTGTTTATATTATCATAGAAGTATATAAGACACAATTGAAACAAAATCGAGTTTTGATTCCTTTGGAATCAAGTCATGAACATTATAGCCACGGTTTGCAAAAGATTGCATTCCTTAATAGATAAATGTATTAGTTCATGAACAAGCCGATTTTAGAACATAATCCACTCAAGTATGCAAATGGATATGCATACCTTAGTGGCAGACTAAGTTTGGAGTTCGCGGTGCGCTAAACTAGATCACGTATACCACAAACCGAGTTAAAGTCCGAGACTTGAACCTCACGCCGATCATGCATACAGTTATGCGTATTGAGTTCCTGGACTTTGACTAAACCAAGCGATCGCATACGGGTATGCATACCATGGTTCAGAACTTGGATTACACATTGAAACATTCTTGGAGAGACAACAATAATTTGTCTCACATAGACTATTAGCTTTAAAGCAATTTTCAAGTGATCGAATGATCAATCTGAAACATTTTGAGTCTATATCAAATGGCTTGTCTCACAAAAATCATGTAAGATGTTACCAGGCGGTTTTTACATGATCATCTTTTGACTTTCGTCAATAATATAAGATGAAGTTGGTTAAGCGAAAGCTTACCAATACATATTTCGAGAAATATGTAAGCGACTTAAACTCAACTCGAAATATCAAATGTGTATAATTTAAGTCTATATAGCTATACGACTTTTGTCTCAAAGGAGATCGAGTTTATAGACTTTTAAGTGATAGATGAGTTCAAGTCTCCACATACCTTTTGTTGATGAAGTTCCAAAATCTCCCCTTTCTTCGTCTTCGATCGATGAGCGCAGTGAAGTCTAATGCTCAACTACACTTTTTATCCTAATCCGAGACTTAGCTATAAGTAGACTGGACTTATAGTTTTGACAACTAAACTTGACAACAAGCTTGAGATAACAACGCTTGCGAGTTCGACTGAGCAGTGCTCTAACAATCTCCCCCTTTGTCAATTTTAGTGACAAAACTATCAATACATATGGAATACAAAATAAATAAACTTTGTAGCTCTCAATCCAAATGCTTGATTTCCTTGGTTCTTCGACATTACTCGAAATCTTCGTCACTTCCAAGTACTCCGGTGATTACGAATGTGTTCAACTCAGTATCATAGTTGTTGAATATCCGTAGATATAACAATAAGAAAACAATAGCTCTCAATCATTGTTATACAGTGTCATAGTATTATTACACAACATTAAAGTCCAATTTATCACAACTTTGACAACAATACTCTGGTTATATGTATCACTCCCCCTTAGTCAATACTTCATCTCAGTCCCCATTACATAATGATCTGTAAACCATATGTATTTGTAGTGTGAACTACACATTAATTCTCCCCCTTTTTGTCAATAAAAATTGGCAAAGGTACGAAATCTAGTGGGATCCAAATGAAATTTCCATAGAGATACTTCATGACCAAAAGAGAACATATCAACTTTGTTTAGATGCAATCATATAGATGAAACTAAATGCATTCATTAGGGAGTTAATAGAGATACAAGAAAACTCCTTCAATATTCCACAATCGCACTTCCCACAAAGATTCGACAATTAAGCACAAGTTCAATTAAGAACCCTCCCCATAAAATGTCATTCCAGAAAGAACAACAAGAGCGACCTCACTTTCACAATAAAAGAAGGATTTCTTTGGACAAAATACACGAACCATGAATTTGTATCCGAAATACTCAATTAAATTAACCACAAGAGATCTCATGATTAACTTAATCGTAAATGCTCGACATAAGAAATCTTACGAAACCATAAAGTACATATACAAAGATTTGGATCAGGTAAAGACCAATACTACGGAATATCCAAAGATTCATTCTATTTTTCATCAATATTTGAATAGAGACATGTAATAGACTTAATCTTTGTAAACAAAAGTTCATCCTATCTTTATCAATATTTGCATCTTGACATAATAGGCTTAACTTTTTGTTGTCAAAAATTCATTCAATCTTTTATCAATATTTCCATAATGACATATGAAAGACTTAACTTTTGACATATATGGGACAATCATAGTTCACGTCATCGTACACATGTCCCGTAACAAGTTGCAATATATAAAACCATAAAGATTATCTTGCCAAAATCATCTTTAAAATAAACTTTAGAATTTAAATAAATAAATCTCAAAAACATTGCAAGATGAAAATTGTTGGAAATAGCTATGTGTACTCACAATAATGGCTATTCCAAACCCTAGTTATCCTTCTTAAAACACAAGAATAAATTCTCATACGAAGTTTCCTAGACATTAAGGCCTCTAAAAAATTCTTTATCGTCCACAGAACTCCTTGTCGTTAATAGCCATTGGAACATAAAGGTTCATGAAGAAGCTGGAGTCCAATTCCAACAAACCTTTGGAATGATGTCGAACCGGAGCCATACGAATTTCAAGAGTTCTCAAAATAATAGCCTTTATTTCTGAATCTTCTTTCTTGTTTCAACCAACTCTTCAAGAACACCCGAGAAAACTTACAGAAAATTTGAAGGAACAACTCTTGGTTTCCTCATTCCTTCTTTTTCTTTTCAAAGTTGATGGAACATGAGATTTTATTTTTCCTTCATGATTGATGGCATAACAATCATATTAACATCTTTTCTATCAGAAGACATAATCATTGGATTCTCCATACAAGTATGAGATTGTGGGAAATTCACAAATCGGACTTCAAACAAGCAATCTTGTGATAAAAAGAATTATCTAGAAAAAAGAATGTAGGGTTACGGAACCTTTATACACTAAAAGGATTCAAATACGCACAACTCTCATCCCTAAGAAGGAAGAATTGTCGATTTTAACCCTCTTTATTGATCAAAACGAGTAAAGTCCTTTCAATATCAATTAGATATGAAAAGATGGAAAAGAATTCAAGCGGTGAACACAAGACCAAAAAGAAGAAACAAAACATGAAAAATTCTTTTTCTCTTTTCCTTAAGCTTGAGAAGTGTGGAAACCCTTGTCTCTTTTGATTCGAGGCACATGAGACAAGATACACAACCAACACAATTAAGTTGTCTTTGAGGTGAACAATAATACTTGTCCACCATAACCTTCTTGAATGGAATCCTTAGAACCCTGTTTCCACTGACTATTTAGGCTTGTATTCTTTTTCTCTAGTGGTACAATCTTTCTTTGGAAATTAACTTCTTCGGGGAAGAGATGAGTTACATACCTCAGGGCGACTTGAACAAGTTTTAGCTTGTTTGCTAATCAGTTGCTCTTCGTTGAAGTTTGTTGACATATCTTATCTTATGTTTATACTTGAACCATTTGGGAGTTCATCACCCACGAGAGTATGATAAGAACATGTCAATATGGAGGATGGTTCGAGGACGTCATAGGAGTGATGAGAAATTTCTAGACAAATGGTAGAACCTGAAAAATTAGAAATAGAATTTCCGGTAACAAAGAGAAATCCATTTTATCCTCGGGGATGGTTGAAGTTTCTCAGGAAGAATATCGAGATTGATACATTATTGCTACAATTATCAAACTCAATATTTTCACGGAGGAGTGCAACACTTAATTTTTCGTCTTCATTAGAATCATAGTGATCAGTCATTTCATCAAGAGTTCTTTTGCAAGACCTTTGTTTCCAGTGTATTTTCTACGATTTAGACACTTTCATTTGAAAAATGATCAAAACCTTTACACTTGAAGCAATGTGGCATATCCTCGTCATCGGTTTCGTTAGTATCCCTATTTTTAGGAGGAACACGATTATGAGGTTTAGCGATGGCTTGAGGTTTATCTCTAGTGAACCATTTAATTCTCTTGAAGATCTATAAAGCTGTCTTGTGATCAAGAAAGGCGACTTGTCAGATCTTCATCGATGAATCGAGTCTCAGGATCATCTTGAAGATGCCAACACTTTTACTTTGTCAAGTAATTTAGTGTTCATTTGTGCTTTTGAAAACAATATCCTTTCCATATTTGGATACATGCTCATGATCAAGATCTTTAACTTCCCAACTAAGAGTATTTACGGAAATCGCATCAAGGTTATTTCCTTGGCGATGGCATGTTTTCTTAGAATCGTATCTAGATGCCAATGATCTAAGAATTTTCATCAGTGTCCTTTTCGGGAATAGTCTTGCGATACAAAAGATACATTAACAATTTCGGACACTTTGTGATTAAGCTCATCAAATGAATCTTCATACGCATCACGAAGGTTTTGTCAGAATTTAGGTTTGAAGCCTAACTTCCTTTTCCACGGGTATTCCCTACAAATACGGTTTCTAAGATATCCCAAGCATCACTAGAGTGCAGTAGTCACATATGGTCTTTGAAAATTTGGGGTAATGGCATGGATGATTGCATTCATGCTTTGCGGCAGAATCTCGACAAGCATCATAATCACTTAGATATCCTTTGGAATAGTTACATCGCTCTTTTGTAATATGAGGAGGAAAATAGCCATTACCAACATAAACCCGTGATGAAATCCGCAGCTTGAAAGGCACGCATAGAATTTTCCACCATAGGTAATTCGATCCATCGAAGATTGGCGGTACGTTTATAGAGATAACAATTATGTCCATAGAGTCAGATCGCTACAAACACAGACTTATAAGGTCTAAAACGTGTTTTTCTTCTCTGATACCAATTGAAAAAGCGGGGTCTAACAACCAAACAATATTTCTCTTAGCAAATCTGTTTGGACAACTTGATATAGTTCAAAAGAATCAACTAGGCAGTCGAGACTCAATAAATGGAAATATATCCAAGAGTTGTATCTCGGTTTCCTGTGTAATCGGCAAATCATGCAGTCAAATCTTTGAGCATTGATTATGTGAAACAACTTGAACAGTACCAAAGACCCGATGTTCAAGTGTGATCAATTCGTCAACAATAGAAGATTGGATTATCTAATTGATTGAACTACACACAATTTTGTGATATTTGATTATATAAACAAATATAATGCGGAAAAGAAATAACACGGACATCGAAATTTTGTTCTTGAGGAAACATATGCAAAAAATCCGGGACTGGTCAGATTTGAAGACGACACGAGTATTAATTACGTCTGAGACACTAGCCTACTCCAAGTTAACCCAGGACTAGAATGTAGTTGATCCCTAACCAATCAAAAGCAGCCCGATCGAGTACAATTTCGCTCCTTCGTCTCGAATCTGACAAGACTCTACGCACTTGATTCCCTTAAACTGATCTCACCCACTTGTGGGGATTCTTCTGATCAAAATCAAAAGACTTGATAAACCAATTTGTCTCACAGAAAAAGTCTGCTAAGATAGATCGTCATCACTTACATACCCCGCATGAGTTTTTGTTAGGTCTTTTGATAAATCAAGGTGAACATGAACCAATTGATACCTCTAGGACTTATATTCCCGAAAGAGCGGTATAGAAATATCAATCACTCGCAATCTTAATCGTATGGTAGCGAAACAAGATATTGTGGAATCACAAAGCGATGGGACGAAGATGTTTGTGACTAATTTTTATCTTGCCTTTTGGAGATTGAATCTGAAGCAAATCTTAGAGAAAGACAAATACTCAATCACGATAGAGAACATCAAAATCGAGCACACAACTACATAGAAAATAGTTGGAGTGCGGCTTCACCAATCCAATGAAGTCTTCAAGTTGTTAATATACATGGTTTTGGAAAAACCTAAGGTTAAGGAGAATGTCTAGTACCAACTAGTATCACACATGAGGTGTGGGGATTAGGTTTCCCAATTTGCTAGAGTTCTCCTTTATATAGTCTTCAAATCACGGTTTGCAATGTTACCTTGGTAACAAAGCATTCAATATTCACCGTTAGATGAAAACTTTGATTAGACTCAAGCTAATATCTTTGACCGTTAGATCGAACTTATCTTGTTGCACACAAATGAAGAGTGACTTCATTTAGATAGGTATTGTACCTAAACGTGTACACCTTTGTTGGCTCAATAATAGTTAGCGAGAAGTTAGCAATATGAACACTTTCATATCAACCATATTCATCTTAACCATAACTAGTTCAAATGACTCAAATGAAACTAGTTCTAGAGTTGTTCAATTGTTTATATTCTCATAGAAGTATACAAGACACAATTGAAACACAATCGATTTTGATTCGCTCGAATCAAGTCATGAACATTATAGCCACGGTTTGCAAAAGGTTGCATTCCTTATTATATAAATGTATTAGTTCATGAACAAACCGATTTAGAACATAGTCCACTCAAGTATGCAAAGCTGCGTACGCATACCTTTAGTGTCCGGACTAAGTTTGGGTTCGCCAAGATGAACTTGTACGCATACCACAAACACGGTTAACGCCCGAAACTTGAACCTCACGCCTGCGCGTACCAGTATGCACTTGAGTTCCCGGACTATGACTAGCTAAACCAAACAAGACAAATACAGGTATGCATACCATGGTTCCTGACTTGGATTACACATATGCAAATGGCTACTATGCTTATATCCAATTGTTCTAAACTCCCAATTCAATCATTGAAACATTCTTAGAAGATGAATAACTTTGTGTCACACAAACTATTAAGCTTCAAAGCAAAAAGTGATCGAATGATCAATAATGAAACATTCCGAGTCTACATCAAATGACGCGTCTCACACAAATCATGTAAGATGTTACCCGGGCGATTTTCACATGATCATCTTGACTTTAAGTAAAGAATATAAGATAAACTTGGTTCAAGCAACACATATTTCAAGAAATACAAGCGGGTTAAACTTTAATTTAATTGCACCTAGTTTGTTTATGCTTGGGAATCTTCTCTTGATATAAGATTCACTCAAACTAGATCAGAAGTATCGACGGGATATTTAAACCTGTTGTTAGATCTAAAGACATTTTGTGATAATCAATTGTTAACGACCGTTCTATGTAGATTGATCACAAGATATTCAAATGGTGTTGTGCAGGTTTATTGAAGATTAAAGAAGATTTGAAGACAAGAAGATTTCTTATTGATTTAAAGTATCTTGTGAATTTTGAGCCTGACCTTGATGATAAATGCGGGATCCAATTTATTGGATTGATCAGTTGCGTGAGATCGGCATTCTCAATATATCTCTTGGAGATTTATTTTGATTGAGTGCGAATCTATACTTGACTATTTCGGTAGTTAAAGTTAGATTGATCTAACTTGAACAAAGGAGTTTACTAGATCAAAATAAATCTCCAAGAGATATATTGAGAATGTCGATTACACGAAAAGTCATTGTCAACAACTCATCTATATCTTGTAGAAAAGATTGTTAGAGTGGTTACAAGCAATTCTTCATTTATTGTTTGAATACGATCAAGAATTGTTATTCACGTGTGTGACTCTAGAAGTCGAAGGCGCATGGATACCGAGGGAACTAAGTAGCTAGGGGGTGCCTTGGTCTAAACTATACGAAGTTGGCATTAGATTTTGTATAATGGCTTAATTATGAAGTATTCAAAACTGGACTAGGTCCGGGATTTTTTGCCATTTGGGATTCTCGTCAACAAAATCTTGTTGTGTCTTTTACTTTGATTTCCGCATTATAATTGTTTATGATAGTAAATTAAATTACACGTATACGTTAACTCTGCATTACTTGATAGTGATCCTATAGAGTTTGGTTAATAGAACCTATTATCAAGTAACCACTTTGTTGTTGTATTGTCTCGATCTACTATCCATAGTCAATCACACAAGTTATCTTGTTGTCGTATTGTCTCGATCTCTTATCCATAGACGATTACACGGAAGTGTGAACCGAATTATTAATACTTGTCTCGACCTCTTGTCCATAGACGATCACATTCGGTAGAGGACTTATAGGTTAAAACAAAAAGATAGTGGTGTATTTGGGTACCTCATCTTTTCAGCCAAGTTTTATGAAATTGAAGATAAATATTTTAAGACTTCATATATTTCAAACCATATGTTGGATATTTGCGAATTTTATATATTTTGATTTTTTTTTGAATTATCCACAACAAGCATATAAAATAACACCGACTTTTTCCTTTTCAATATATTTATATTTTTTCTAGAAAAATATATATATATATAATTTGATGATAAATTAAAAGAACTTATACTTATACATGCTTAGATGGTGTTCAAACTTCAAAGCCTTTAATTCATCAATCGAAAATGAAAAATAAAGTCGATTTCATTTCGGATGAAAAGGTATTGGAAAAAATAGCGTTGTCGACATGCAACATATAGGTGCTCACTTGCTTGTCCAGACAGTTTTAAAGGATCCAGTGAGTATACCCCAGTGTTTTCTTGGCCGACCGCAATTTAATCACACTTTAGATCTCAGACTCAACCCACTAGACACCGGATCCCATTCTTCTACCCATGAGTCCATGACCGATTCCACTTGCACTTTTGGGGGATCTAGTTCGAGTAGTAACTTACACAAACCGTAGGTTAACACCCCGCTTGTGACTTCACTTGTTCGGGGTATGGGCCTTACACTTAACTGTTAGATTAATAAAAAAAAATTTATCGGTAAAAATTTGGCGCGGACGAGTTTCGAACTCAGGACACTAGTATCATCACACAACGTCTTTACCACCGAACTCATGTCACTAGTCGGATAAACTAAGGTGTAACCAATGTAGTCAATATCGGATTTCAGTGAATATCGGTCGAGTACCGAGACATGATATTTCGGTGGATACCGGTAATATCGGCATCTCGGTGAAACACCGAAACCGATATTATCGGCGGTATCTCGGCCGAGATTAACTACATCGTGTAACACCCTTTGCTCTTTGATCCAACGGTTTTCACAATGTAGTACATCAAACTTCAATAAACCACAAAACTCTTCTAATAAATATTCCTCTAGTTGCGCCGCTTTATTCCTCTGTTCATAAAAATCTGAAAAAAGGAAAGATTTTTATTTTCAGTCTTCTTAAATACTGTTGATCTCTTCAAAGAAAAATCCCAAGTTTTAGCTGATTTGAGAAGAAACAATGGTTTTCTACTTCAGTACACGATCAGAATCAGGAGGGGAGCTCACAATTTTCATGGGTCTTGATAAACATGAGAATGAAGACCTTATCAAATACGGCTTCCCTGAAGATATCTGGTAATCTGAACTAAATAAAAATCTGAACTTTTTTCTGTTTTTCACCGAATTTAGTGACCTAAATTTATGTTTATTATTTCAGATTTTGAAATTGTTTAAGGTTAAATTGAATTGGGTTAGCTGAAATTGTTGAATTTGCTTCCAAAAGGGGTTGATTTGTGATTGTAAACTTGGATTTCATTAGACATAGATAGTAGTAGCATCATAAATCAAGAAATTTGTCGGTGTTTGTTATAATCAACTTGACAGTTCTAGTTTATAAATTTAGGGTTCATACTCTGATTGGCAGATTCTTCTGCTTTTGTATTCAGTAATTACGGAGCTTTATGCCATAATGTTGCTGTCTTTTTATCAACACTTATTGGTTCAGGTGTATTATGAATTTATGAAACTAGTAATATGTATCCTCGTCAGTCTTTGAACCGACAGGAACATGAGAATAGTGATAAAGGGATTAAGTTTCCGGAATTGCACCACGGAAACTGCTAGTTTTATCCTTGTCGGGTTTGTCGAACAGATGTGAGATTGTGATTCTGGGCTTTAAAGTCAATGCTGAGAATTAACTGCAACATGTCATTAGCTTTTGTGCAATTTGCATAAGCATCCTTTTTCTCATGTGAAGAATCATGGCTAGGAACCAGAGTGTTAACCTCGATTAGAATGAACTTGTAGCCACGTGCAATGAATGCAAAGGAATGAATATGCAGGATAGACAAAAGCTAATGCAAGATCTATCTGTTTTCTTCCAACTTGAACGCAGTTATTTGTCGTTGTTCTTATAATATCTGTGCTGTTTTTATGTCATGGAAATTTGCATAACGGGGTTTATGGGTCATTGTAGGTTCCATGTAGATAAAATGTCATCCGCTCATGTTTATCTAAGATTGAAAAGGTCAGACAATGGATGATATCAGCGAAGATGTACTTCAAGATTGTGTTCAGCTTGTCAAAGCCAATTCCATCCAAGGCAAGTCTGATAATGCTATGATTTTATTTTATTTCTTTTGATTTTGTAGTGTGACAAGAGTATCGACTGTACATAACATGGGATCTATTGATAGATCTTAGTGGCTTGTAGGAGATTTCTTTTGGAATCAAGTAGTTAAGAACCGTGGTTAAGGAAGAGCAAGTATCTAAATCTTCTGAGAAGGATTGTTTTAATAGAGTCAGATAATGTAATGCTACCAAGGCTTCTCAATTTAAGGCACTTTCAAACTGAGACCCTTCACACTTAGAAAAGATGGAAAAACAATATCATGGATAGAATATACACGCATTAGCCAAGAGTATTTCAACTTGTTTGACCATTTACATCGAGTTTATTGTGGTAGCGACGTATTGGCTTTGTATCACTCATGTTTTTTTGTTACTTGGCAGGCAACAAGGTCAATAATATTGATGTTGTCTATACGCCTTGGTCCAACTTGAAAAAGACGGCTTCTATGGATGTTGGGCAAGTTGGTTTCCACAATTCCAAGATGGTTAGTTCTTTTATATTCTTGAAGTTATTTTACTTTCGAGTATTTTGTTAGTACATATATCTGCCATTCGTCTATCTTTAAGTTGATATGGACTAATTGATCGAGCGAAAGTAGATTAGTTCAAGTAAAGTTATGATATTCGTATTTCATGTGTAGGTACGCACTGTGAGAGTAGAGAAACGCAACAATGATATAGTTAATAGGTTGAACAAGACCAAGGTGGAAAGAAAAACCGACTTAAAAGGTAACTGTGCAAACTCTTTATAATCTTTTTCCCTTCGGTAATTATGCAGACTCTTTATAATCATTTCCCTTGGGTGTAGACATTATGCCGCCTTGACCTTTAAATTTATGAGTTGGAGCTGCTTTTCTCTGGAAATGGTTTTTAGCTTTTTTAACGTTTACATATGTGATTATTTTCGTAGTACTTGATGCTCGTATTTTGATCTCTTCTTTACATTTTTTTTTCATCTAATTAATTGGCTTATTTGGATTTGTTTCCGCCTTTTTGACTTGGTGTTGGTAGATTCATCGAACAAAGACAGCATATCCAATTTCATACTCTTTTCTTTCCTGTTTAGAGTAGTTTTTTGAGCACAATTGCTGAGTACTTGGTTGAATGGCTGATGTGGAGTAGATTCATCGAACAAAGACAACACATCCAATTTCATACTCTTTTTCTTTCCTGTTTAGAGTAGTTTTTGAGCACAATTGCTGAGTACTTCGTTGAATGGCTGATGTGGAAAGATAAATATTATCAGTATATTATGGATTAAAGCCCACCCGAGCTTCCTTACAACCATTGTGGTATGGAAGATATGATAATCACCACACTACCTAGCATTATTCTTTTGCAGAAGCTAGTCACAAATTTCGACCACAGCTTTCTTCTTAATGGTGTTCTAATCAGTCTAGTTTTATTTAAGCAGCTGAAAGAGAGGCAGTCGATGCAGCAGAAAGAACGGAAAAAAAACATCAACAGAGAGATAAAGTAAGTTGATCCTATCTTTTATTGCAATATCCATTTTCTTCTATACAGACTAGTTGCCTTCTAGGTTGATCTGGTTTAAAGTCTGAACTGGTTAAAATGATGTTTACTTTCTGCAGAAACGGGCATGAAGATTTGGAGAGACTAGAGAAAGAGAAGCAGGCAGAGCTTAGGAGCTACAAAGGGTTTGATGGTATCAGAAAACATGACTTCAAACAAACAAATTGCATCTGGAAACAAGTCCATGCAGGAATTGGAGGAAGATTTCATGTGATACGAGACACGCACCTATGTACACTAGTTAACTGAGTTAGATTTTTTCCTTAACACGAGTGAACCAAGCCGACACCTCTGGTCGAATATTTTGGTAAGTGAAAATCACAATTAAGAATCAAGGATCAAAGTCTGTAGGTTTTGTCGTACATGGTTGAATTACAAATAGGACTCAGGTTAAATGCCAAACACTGCTTGGTGTGGAGAAAGTCTATGGAAAACTATTGTAATGAGGGTTGTCATTGCAAGCTAAGATTACATTGAATATTTCAAATTTGTTGAGGGATCAGAATATTTGGTGTTTCTAGCAGTATATATTTATTTAGGTGTTGGTATATTCAGATTCTCAGATTTGATTTTGATTTTATTCGTCGAAAGCGCACGCAAGTTGCTACTGAATACAGAGAGTGCTGATTCTTTTTGACAACCAAACCAAAAAGTATATCAAGGATTGAACACAAAATTACATGGATGCTTAGTTCTCTGAACTCTGGTTAAACAAAATGAAGAGTTGCTGGAACCAAGTCTGTCTCTTAAAGCTTTACTATCCCTTTTTACAAAGATGAACCCTGCAAGCATCTTGCGTAGTATTTCCAGTCATTCATAATACCCATGTTCTCCCATCTAATTACACCAAAAAGAAGAAGTATATCAAGGATTGAACACAAAATTACATGGATGCTTAGTTCTCAGAACTCTGGTACACACGCTACACAAAATGAAGAGCCGCTGGAACCAAGTCTGTCAAGTCTGTCTCTTAAAGCACTACTATCCCTTTTTACAAAGATGAACCTAAATTTCCTGCAAGCATCTAGCTTAGTATTTCCAGTCATTCATAATAGCCATAATCTCCCATCTAATTACATTCTTCCTTGAAATGCTTGAATAATCAACATTCTTCTGGAACCAAGTCTGTCTCTTAAAGCTTTACTATCCCTTTTTACAAAGATGAACCCTGCAAGCATCTTGCGTAGTATTTCCAGTCATTCATAATACCCATGTTCTCCCATCTAATTACACCAAAAAGAAGAAGTATATCAAGGATTGAGCACTACTATCCCTTTTACAAAGATGAACCTAAATTTCCTGCAAGCATCTAGCTTAGTATTTCCAGTCATTCATAATAGCCATAATCTCCCATCTAATTACATTCTTCCTTGAAATGCTTGAATAATCAACACGAATCAATTGTTCTGGAATACTGCATTAATTACCTCCTTCAAATTTTTGCAACCCAAAATCTGCATTTCTCCTCCCAGATCAAGAGATGCAAGAGATTTCTCAGCTGATTTTGGAACAATACATCTTCTGTACCCCAATTTGGAAACAGCATTCACCCTCTTCTCCATTCTTGAAACTACACGAAGTTCGCCACCAAGGCCAATCTCTCCGATGAATGCAACATCATTCGGAATAGGGACCTCCAAGAAACTGCTGCAAATTGCAGCAGCTATTGCAAGATCACCAGAAGTCTCGGTCAATTTAACACCACTAACGACGTTCACATAAATGGTACTGTCCTGGAGCTTCAAACCTGCCTGCTTCATAATAATACCAATGATCATGTCAACTCTTTTCTGATTGGTCCCAGTAACAGTCCCTGAACCTGAACCTGAAGGAGTACATAATGCTTGAATTTCAATGAGGAAAGTTCGGGACCCGTCAATAACTACAGCAATAGCAAGTCCAGGTAGAACATCAAAATCAAAGTACTGCTCACTCAAGAAAATCTCACTAGGGTTTGCAACAGCTTGCAAGCCAGATTGCGACATTTCAAATACTCCAAGCTCATCTGTGGAACCAAAGCGGTTTTTCACTGATCGAAGGAAACGATGAGATGAGTACTTCTCGCCTTCCATATACAAAACAACATCTACAATATGCTCTAGTACACGAGGACCAGCTATTTCTCCACTTTTTGTCACATGCCCTATTAGAAAAACAGGGACATTAGTGCTTTTCGCATACCTTAACAATGCAGACGTGCATTCCTTTACCTGCATTATGCCTCCTGCACTTCCAGTCACTCCATTCAAATACATTGTCTGAATAGAATCAACAATAAGTGCCCGAGGAGAAAGCAAATGCGCCTTCTGCAATATATCCTCAATATCAGTACCAGAGTATAAAAACAGTTCTTTTGTTGCAATTCTCATACGATCAGCTCGGTTACCAATTTGCTCCACACTCTCTTCACCTGAGACATACACAACCGGAGCTGGCTGACCAAAATCACCCTCTTCAGCCAGCATTGCAGCAATCTGCAAAATTAACGTACTTTTCCCCACACCAGGATCACCACCAACTAAAACCAAAGAACCAGGCACAAGACCACCTCCAAGAACCCTGCCTACTTCAGCTCCGAAAAGTCCAGACAGTGGGATTCTCCAAGTCATCTGATTTATCCCCTTATTCACATCTGTCAATCTCTGCGGTAACACTTCGTCGCATTTCCTCGGCACCCATGATTTCCTCATCTTACTATCTTCAACAGCAACATCAATCGACGAAATTCGAGTCATCGTACCCACTTCATCACAAGACTGACATTTCCCCCACCATTGTGAAGTTGAATTTCCACAATTTGAACATACCCAGCACACTTTAGCCTTCCCAGTCTTCCCATTGGTCTTCTTTGACACAAAATCTTGCCCCTTCGACCTGAACCCAGAAATACCCACTCCTTGAGTGTCACTTTTTGGTGATACAGTAACCGATTCATTAACAACTGAATCAGAACTAGAACACTTCGAATCATTACCACCACCATCATCATCATCATAATCATTATCATCGATTTTTTGATTGAATGATTCAAGAATCGTTCTAGGAACAAGGGTTTGAGTTACAGGATCAAACACATATTTAGGGTTAGGATCATCGTCAGATTCATCACTTGATTTTGAAAAAAAGCGTTTCTGGGTGATGTGAATACTTGTTGGATTAAGGGGGGGGAAGCGAATGAGAGTGATTTGAAGAGATGATGGGATGATTTGAAAGTAATTTTGGTTCAGGGAGATTGAGAAGTTGTCTATGGCGATAGAGATTTCGGAGGGATTTCATGTCTAGGGTTTTTGGGGGTTTAAGTGTCGTAAGTGAGAGAGAAAAGACAGTGGGTGCCGCTTAAGGGGAGGGAGCTTTTTATAGGTCAAAAATTATAGGCCATGGCTCAGTCAAGGGGTCTTTTTAGCCGAACCAATATCAACCTAAATTCATTTCATTTCATTTCAACTTCAACTCCTCTTCTCCTCCTGCGATTGCAGAGAGGAAAACTTTCCCCCTCGTTCAACTCTGCGCTATACATCGTTAATCGTCGAATCGAATCATCGTCGATTATTCTCTATAAAGACGAAAGAAAAGGAACGTAAGAAAGCTCGAACGGATCCGAATATTGGATTGCATGCCCGTAATAAAGAGGTTTTAACTCACGAACCCGAAGAACACGAAGAAGATGGAAGTCCACTTTAGGGATGTGGCGTGCGATAGCCAAACTCTCAGGCAACTTGAAATGGCGCCGATTAGGTAAGATTCTACCATTAATTTGGTTTATATTGCTTCAATTCGACGAATCCATGTTTTTTTTAGGGTTTTCGGTTATTACCCAGATTCGGTAGGTTAGTTATTGTTTTAAACTTCCGATTGTGGTCGAATTCTTCATTTCACAAGAACATTTGTCATATTCGGGTGGTAAATATTTAGGTTGCCTATCGATTATAGAACGTTTTTTCATTACTGAGGCCTAAATCGATCATAATCGGAAGTTAATTGTGTTTTTTCCTTCCGAATATACTAGGGAAGAACAAGTATTAGAGACGCAATAATCGGGTGATATCTTTTGTAATTTCCCTTTGTTTAAGTTTGAACCACTTGAGTAATTTACGGACACAAAGTGATGCATATTCGGTAGAAATTAGTTTTGTGAGGCTTCCGATTGTGATGCATTCGGAAGGGTGGACTTTTATGACTTTCGATTATTGGTATTCGGAGGTTACGTTGAAATTTAGCTTAGGTATTGTGTGTAGATAAATATATTCGAACACCAAAAATTTTCTTTGTTTAGATTATACGTATTGGTAGCTTTAGTGAACTGATATTTACGATTGAGCGTAATCGGAGGCAATTGGTTAACTCAACCAACCGAATATGTATATTCGGGAGCGTTGGTTTTACATTAACTTCCGATTATATAGTTTACTAACTTGTTGTACTTTCTTTTGTTGTCTCAACTAGTGCAAGGAAGGAAAGGCGTCAGAACTTGACAGCTAGTGCAAGGAGAGCTAGGACTGCTAAAGCCGCTTCAAGTGCTCAAGATGGAACTCAACAGCAAGACAAGAAGGTGTTCAACCAAGTGCCCCTCAATCAGAACCGGTTTAATAAGGTGTTCAACCAAGTGCCTCTCAATCACAACCAGTTCAAAAAGATGTTCAACCAAGTGCTCCACAATCACAAGCAGAAATTCAACTAGAAGCACCCGAAGATAGAGTACCAGAAGTAGGACAACCTAGTGGTGCGCAAGAAGAAGGAGAAGCCGAAAAGAAAAATCCCCCTCGAAGAAGCGCAACACCTTGTCCCACAAATGCGAAGGTGCGGGATATTCCAGAAGGTGTAATCCTTGGGCATAGGAGGATGGAGGACAATTATTATTTGGATACAAAGACTCATGGGCCAAAGAAATATATGAAACCGAGGTAATAATCGTATCCATTTTATTTACCTATTATATTTTTCTTCGTAATAGTTTTAAGGGTTATAGTTTTAGTTATTCTATTTTTTTTAACTTGTCATGTGTTTAATAGTATCATTCTGATGCGGTTCGTATACTCAAACCGACCGCTGCACCAACTAAAATGCTGAATTGGCCTTTGAAGGATTAATGTGAAACGTTCAAGAGAATTATTACAAATTCTGGGTTGGGCTGATCTTTGCGGAGAACTCTATGTTGGAACATGACCGGGTGGCTATATCGGCATTTGTGGAGAGACTTTATCCGAGACCGAAACCTTCCATATGCCGCGTTTGGGGAGATGACAATTACCCAGAGATGATGTTGTGCGGTGTTAGACTCCTGTCCATGGCAAAGGTGTTAGATTTTGAGTTCAAAAAGATTGGAATGGACCAAACTTTATGCTCTATCTAAAAAGTGTTTGGGTTGGGATGAAGAAACATCAACAAGCCTTCGAGTTCAAAGATGCATGAAGTATAGAACTAGACAGTTCAACATGGGTACTCTGATGGATATGTTCAAGGGCACCAAGGAAAAGGAAGAGAAATGAACTTTAACCGATGAGTAAGTCAACCACGCGGCCACCGCATATTTCCTATGTGTATTGGGATGTGTCATTTTCCCCCAATACCAGTGGCAATCGGGTCGACACCAACCTTTTACAACTTCTGGATCCTCTCGATAAAGTGCATGAGTACTCTTGGGCAGGGCATGCCATGCGTGGTTGATGGAAGAGTTGAGAAAGGCGTCGAGGCTTGGAATTAGCCAAGTGGCCGGGAACGTGAGTCTACTACAGGTATTGTTTATTAACTCTACATACTTGGTTATTTTTTTATTTTTCTACCATTGAAGAATCAATTTCCTAATACTTGCAAAAATGACAATATAGACATGGATCTACGACCACTTCCCTATCTTGGGATTGGCCATTGAAAACCCGGCGTGGGCGAAAGGTGACCCTAGAGGAACAAAGTACGTCTTCGATGACAACCATTCTAGGACGAAAGAGCAGCACCTGATTCGTTTAGGGGAGATTTTGGACTCACTGAAAGCCCAAGACGTATGCTTTGATCCATACAAGCAAGATCGAGATGATGGACATATTGCGGGTTGGTCCGATTTGGCCCTTTATTTTGGACCGTTGTGGCACCCCACAAGATATGTGATGTATAATGCTTCAAGGGTGATACGACAACACGGTTTTGTACAATGTATACCAAAGGAGCAAATCCATGGCAATTTCACTTTGGATTTGGAGAGGCATGAGTCCGATAAAGATTCTATCACGGTGGTTTACAAGGGTACACCATCCTGTAAATTCCATTGGGATAGAAGGCGCATTACTTGATCAACCAAGGAAGGGCAGCCAACCAAGGTTTTGAAAATGCTCCCAACTATATGGATTGGTACCGGAATGTTTCTCATCTTCGTGTAATCCATGATCTTAAACAAAGCCGACTTCATATAAGAGTATCCTCAAAGAGAAACCTGCTGGGTTTTGGTAGATTGGTACGTATTGTTTTGTTAATTTAGTTTAATATTATGGGTCAGAATAGAGTAATAACCGTTTGTTGGTATGCTATGTTTTAAAACAGATGAGAAGGTTCAAGTGTTTGTCCAAATGGTGCACTGATTGCATAAACGCCGGAGAGCCTGTGCCACTTGAGAAGATAAAAAGCACCAAGAGTTGATTGATAACGTTGACAATGAAGATTATGCATCTCAGTTTGGGGAAAAAGGCAAGCAACCTACAAAGAAGGTGACCAAAAGAACTCGGGCGTCATCGAGCACTCAAGTTGATGAAACCAATAATGATGTTGGTCCAAGTCGTAGAGGTAGTAAAGCTCGCAAAGTCAAAGCAAATAGGAAAAACTAAACTCTCGGTGTTTTGTTAACTTTATGGATAACTTTGTTTATGTCGGATTATGTCGTTTGTGTCGGATTATAAGTTGGTACGTTATGTTTATGGTTTGTGAATGGTTAATTTTATGAATTATGAATGGTTTTATTGCTATCTTTATGCATTTAACGATGACTTCTTAAGCGAATCACATGCGAGATATGAAACTGTTGAATTTTATACAAACAATCGGAAGGTTACTTTATATACATAGCTCCCGATTATGGGGATATTGCAATTTTATTGTCAGAATCGGGAGCTATTATATTATGTACCTACCGAATCTAGGGATTTTGCAAAAAAATATCAGATTCGGAAGATTATGAATTTCGTTGCCTACCGATTATGCTTTGTGAACAAATAATTTTTGTTCTATAACCAAACCACACCATATTCGGGAACTAATGTAACTTATTAAACTTCCGATTATTATCATCGGTAGGGTTAGTTTATATTATTCCTACGATTATTCTATGTGAAGGAAATTTTGTTTTCTGTATCCAAACAACACCATAATCGGGAACTAACATGATTCCTTAGCCTCGATTATGACGCTCTAAAGTCCTTTGTGATCGTAACCAAACAACACCATATTCGGTAACGTAGTGAACTTCTTAAACTTAGATTATAGTATTCGGTATGTTTATTTTATATGTTTTCTTCGATTATGACAATGTGAAGAAAACTTTGTTTTTTCTATCAAACAACATAACATTCGGAAATTAAATTAACTCATAAAGTGTCCGATTTTGGTAGCTTTCAAAATTTGAATGCAGGGCAACCCATAATCGAGAGGTTTTGTAACCTATTGGTCTTCCGATTATGACTACATCCAAGTTTTGGTGAATGCAGGGCCACTTATAATCGATAGTGTTATAAGTATGATAATCTCTGGATTATAATGATTTCAAAATTTGGAAAAAAAAGGATTTTAGAAAAAACTCATTTTGGGGCAGCCTATAATCGGTAGGTTGTGGAACCTATTTGGCTTACGATTATGGCTACATCCAAATCACGAACCACATGGTTATGCCTAGCTCTGTACACTCAAAACCTATGGAATTTGGCAAGGGTTCGATGCGGGGCTCCTTATAATCGGTAGGTTGTTAAGTTGTTAACTCTCCGATTATGGTATATTTCAAATTCCCTTACATGAAGGATTTTAGAAAAAACTCATTTTGGGGCAACCCATAATCGGATGGTTTGGTAATATATTTAACTCTAGATTAACTTTGCATCCAAAACACGAACCAAGTGGTTATGGTTAAATTTGTGTACACTCAAAACCTATGAAATATGGCAAAGGTTGGATGCGGGGCTCGTTATAATCGGTGGGTTATATAATTATATACCCTACGATTATGGTAGATTTCAAAATTCATTACGTGAAGGATTTTAGAAAAAACTCATTTTGGGGCAACTTATAATCGGTAGTGTATGTAACCTATTAGGCTTCCAATTATGGCTACATCCACGGCTCAAGCCAAGTGGTTATGGTTGGCTCTGCACCCCCTCAAAACCTATGGAATTTGGCCAAGGTTGAATATGGGGTTCCTTATAATCGGTAGTCTTACAAGTTGGATAAGCTACCGATTATAAAAGGGATTATTAGACGAAGTATCTACACAATAATTGGTAGGTATAATTTCAATTTAACCTACCGATTCACCTTTAACCTACCGATTATGGTGTAGGCTCCCGATTATATAATGGCATATTGGACATTTCGAAAAATCGAAGATAAGGGGTACCTTAGATTTACGTTTGGGTGACCTATTTTGTCTTTTAGTGTCGCCCCTAATCTTTTGGGGTCGCCCCTAAAAATGTCAGGCTCATTAGCTAACCCCTATTACAGATTTCTTTTCAAATTTTAAAAAAATATCAAAAAAAGGGCAAAGGAATGTGGACGTTCCATTTATCTTTGGTAACTCAATGTAGTCCCTTTCATGCTTTCATTTCTTCTACTTTGTGTTTTGAGTGATTAGCTTTTAATACTGGTTTTGAAACAAAGCAAATGAGTTAGAGCCGCGCTAGACTCACCGAAATTTACACGGCAAAATCTCTCGAGAGAGAATTGCGGCAGAGAATCCATGATTCTAGCATTTGGATGATAAAAGTGTAAAGTGGGCCCTACTGTATGAGTCTATCGGGTGTAAAACTTGGAATTTTTTGTTCGGTCGATTTAGAGTTATTCTTCACACTGAGTCTTAAACAGGGTTTGCATGACCTTGTGCTATATAGTTCGGAACGCCCTTTTCTCCAAAAAAAAAAAAAAAAAAAAAAAAAAATTCACGCGTATAGGTTATATATTTTTCAAATAAAATCTATTGTATAACATTAAAATGAAGAAATTTACACCGCGCAATTCTATTACAATTCTATGAATATGGTCGATCTGTAGCGAATGTGTTCATATAGGAACTCGTAGAACAATCGGGATTGAAAAGTAATTTACCCATGAGGTTTCTAACATTTTGAAAAAAAATATGATTGTAGCAAATGTGTTCACGACGAATTTTTATTTATTTAATGAAATTATGAAAAGATGCACGATGTCTTTACATATTTATTTAATTTCAATATTTGAGTTTCACGATTTATTTTCATCTGTGGATCGACAGTATAAACATAAATAACACATATGATTCGAAGGTACTCTATTACCCTTATCATCTAAATAGATACTCAATTTATCAGTTTGGGGATGCGAGAGACGTGCGTCCACCGAGATCTGCCGACCGAAAATTTTTGTGATACTAAGCTCGGAGAGTTTGATTTAGGATTTGAAGAACAACTATATATTTTTCGTGGGAATTAAGTGTTTGGCCCTCCCATCACTCTCTCTTACTCAAATGGCCTTTGACTTAAAAATCAATTTTAAAAGAATTAACTCATTTTATTGAAATGACCCTTAAAAAAGAAGGAGGGTCATTTGGATAAAGATGTTTCATGATGTTATCAAATGATAAACTATATCCTTTCAGGGTATAATCGTCATGCCAACTTAAACATAACATGTCTCACAAATCATACCTAAGAATTCGACAAATTTTATATATTTGGAAAGCTTTTTGAAAGAGTTACACAACGAGCGTAAATACAACTATCAAATTTTCATTTCATGAATATTTTTTATTCTCTAAATAATTTTTAAAATTTTCTTCATATTTTATGGTGTGCAGATAATATGCACACTGATTTTATGTGCAGGAAATATACACACGGATTTCTGTACATATTTTTTTAAATTTTCTTCATATTTTATAGTGTGCAGGATATATGCACACCGATTTTTTTGTAATTTTTTTAAAATTTTTCTTCATATTTTATAGTGTGCAGGCAATATGCACACTGATTTTATGTGCAGGCAATATGCACACGGATTTTTTTTTTAATTCTACTTCCTATAATATTTCAGGGCCATTGGAATAATTTGCAAATTTATTAAATAACCCTGGGCCCAAAAGTGTAAGACCCATAATTTTCAGGGTCATAACAATAAATTTCTCGCTTTTGGTGATTCTGGTGGTTAGAAATATATTTTTAACCGTTGCACTTAAAATATTTGTTAAATTGCTTCAGCAAAAAAGTGTTTGTAGTTAAATTAATGGCCTATATGTTGTTATATGATTTTGCATCGGTCTTTGTATTTGGTTCCATTATATTTTTGCAAGAATTAGATGACTTCAAAAACAAACTTATAACATGTACTTTTAACCCCTACTTCCAACACCACTTGAAAAAGAAAATGATGAATAGAATTAGCCTTAATTCGTGCCAAACAGTTCATACTTCATACACAAAATCTTAGGGCTATTTAATGGATGGTACCCAGCAAATGACCAATACATTGCTTTGGTACCCAACATTTTAATAATTAAGGGATGGTACCTAGAATTACCGTTGACTGTCAAGTCAAACGATTGACCGTATCATCTGTTAACTATATTTCGTAATTATTAATAAATTTTAATTATTTAACAGTGTTAACCGACCGTTAGCACGTGCTTTTGATAAAAACGTGCGATCTTATCTAATTTGATCTTACAATTAGAAATGGATTGATCTAACGGTTATAATTTGGCTTAAATTAATGTTGTTGTGCTCGTTCGGGACTCTCCTCAAACACGTTCTGTTCGTCTTCCCGTTGATGAAAATCTAAGTATGCTGCCATGTTTTTAACCCCTTTATATCTTCTTCCACCTGAAAATTCGAGTTTCCACAAGAACCCATGTTTTATAACCGTACCAAGACCCTAAACTACTCAACAATCATAGCCATTCGTCCATAAATACTCTCCAAAACCTTCGAATACTTCCACACAGTCTAACTTAAACCAGATTCATACCACTTCCTAAATCTACTTGATTAACCCTATTTTGAAAAAATCCCCAAATGTTGACTTTCAAATTTGTAAAGCTCTAAACGTATATTATCAAAACTAAAGAAGAATATGAAGATTAAATGAGTTCTCATAACTTTTTAGTCAACAATTTGACTGATTTTGATCGAAAATTCTTGAACTCTGAAAGTGAAAATGGTGGTACTGATGGTTTTTGTTCTTTTAGCCTGTAGAAAGATTAAGAAAAAACGGAAGAAGAAGAATGGTACTTGGAAGAAGAAAGGTGGTGGTTGTTGGTCTGTTAGTGCTGGAGGGAAGGGTGGAGGAGGGGGAATGTCGGCAGTTGTTTAAGGAGGGGGATGTGGGGGTTTTATCTTGACCGTTCGCTTCAGTAGATTCAGGCGTGCTACGCCGGGGTTAGGATAATCGGCCGACCTTTAGGGAGGCCTTCTATAGGATCAAAAATATGCATCATGTCAGACACAACAAATGTCCCAGGGATTTAAAATTGAAATTTTAAATCTTACAATTTCATAAAATTAAAGCTTACCCTGATATAATCAATCAAATTGATCACAAATTTCGATCGAGATATAATTAAACAATCAAACTCACAGTCCAAAGATCATAAAAATATCCATTAGTTCGATCGTAATTGATCAATTTCTTTATCATATTCATTCAAAATAGAAAAAAAAACGATTTCAATTTTCAATATCCAAGATTGAATGCTGAGAAAAATCTTGCGGTATCATTCAAGACTTAACGACTTTTGAAAGCTTACTAAATCTTCAATCAATCCAATGTTAAGACATGGGATTTTTTAAAACAAGAGAAACAAAATTAAAGAACAGAGCGATTTTAGAATTTGGAGAGAAGAAGACTAATTGGGTTTGGTTATGGGTTCTACGGATCCTATCCAATTACCCTGAACCTTGAGTCGAGTTGATTGGGACAACTCACCGAGTGACTCAATACTTCTTCATTTCAAGATCTTAATCGGCAAAAACCAAGACTCAGAAACTAACTTGATGGAATAAAGGATTAACTCTTAACCTAATTTGATGGAATCTCAAACCAGATCTTAAACTGGAGCCATGTTAAATCAAAACTACTAAACCCAAATATAAATACAACAAACAGATCAAACATACATGAAAACTAAATCCCGGCTCATGATTCTCGAAAATTAATTCCATATAGGATCTTCAAACTGAACCCATTTTCAGCAACATCAACAAAATGAACCTTTGAATTAATTAGACCAAAGTCACCAAACATGCTTTGTCCGTTTTGCCTTTGAGTGAGTTTAGAGTGAGTAAACGAGAAAAGGATTGTGAGGAGAAAGAAAGGCAAGCCATGGTGAGTATGAGTGCTTGGTATATGACGATGTTTCTATTCCACGTGTATGCCTTAGAGGTGCTTTGAAAAACCTTGTAATTTGCATGACTACCCACGTGTATTCCTTAGACTAAGTCTTATGGGGTGCTAGTCTAGCACCTAGATTAGCAGTCAGAAATACCTCTTAAGTCTTATGGGAGTGCTAATCTGCTAGCCTAGATTAGCGAGTCCACGTCGACCTAGCGCTGAACCATTCCGCGCCAAATGTTGAACCATTCGGCACCAGCCGCTAAACCATTCGGCGCTTCAAATCTCAAAAATCGAGATCAAAAATAAACCCTGTTTGAACCATTCCGCGAAAAGGTAGTTTTCAAGCGCCCGAATCATTCGGCGTAACTATCTAACATGCTAGTTCACATGCTAGCAACTGGTAGGAGAGAGAACTAGTGTTAACTTTTTTGCTACGTTTTTTTTTGAATTGCAACACTTAAGTGCTAATCTAGCACCTCCAATCTAGCCCATAAGACTTAGTCTTAGAGACTCAAATTTATCTTTAACTATTCTCATCACATTTTTGCTATCATATAGTACTAAAATGTGATTTAATTGGAAAGAATTCGCCATCAATTATTATTTTGTTTGTTTAAAATTGAAAAACGAAAATTGTAATATTAAAAAAAAAAAAAACATTGCTGGGTAAATTCAATACTTATTATTTTTATATCTAAAAGAAAATCACTCCACGATGCCTTCTGATCGGCCTCCCCACAACCCGCGGTCATCGGCCGACTGTTAAGGAGGCTTTTATAGGATCAAAAAAATGCAGGATGTCAGACAGAACAAATGTCCCAAGAAATTAAAATTGGTTTTCCTATTTTTCAATTTCACAGAATTAATTTTGAACTTTAGATAATCAATCAAATTGATTATAAATTTCTTTCGATAATAATCACACGAACATATTATTAGTTCAAACTTCATATAATCATCCACTGAATCGATCTGAATCGACCAAATTCGCTATCATATTTATTCAAAAAACAATCCTCAATTTCTTTGCCAAATCAATTTAAAAAAAAAAACAGTGTATACATCTTTTCAGCACAAAAAAACATCTAATACTTATTAGTTTCAAGGATGATGTCTTCAAACATGAATTTTAAATCTGGAAAAAAAAAACAGAGTATAAAGAAAAGTTGCAGGAATTTCGGGTCGAACTCGGTTGATCGCGGGTGTAGAAGAGGAAGTAACGGGTCGGTCAATTCCGTACATGATCCACCAGCCTAGAAGAAGTTTCCACCCAACGCGCCCACCGTTTCACTTACTTACACATCCTCTCTCTAAATCTCGATCAACCATCTCTTGATTCTCTTCCCATCAACTATGTGCCATGAGTCGATAACTGTGATGATGATCTAGTGATGATGTTCCATGAATGCATTTAGTTTTGCTACAATGCAATTATTCTTTTCTTCTAATCATTTGTGCTGGGTTCAATTATTACTACCCTAATTTTTAAATCCTTCATCCAATCAATCGAAATAGATAAGTTTCCTCAACTAATTGGATGCTTTAAGTTTAACTGTTCTGATGTTATTGTTATAAATAAACGGAATGAAATAGGGAGAAGGAGGCGGACTTATAGGAGGAGATTAGTGTACTAGCCGACTAGGTTACTAATGTTTTGTACCCTATGTACGACTTTGTTTACACGTGTGCATCATGCATACATTTCTCAGGACACGTCGAGGGAAAAATAGGTGGCCTATATGAATGTTTGATACCGTACCAAACTCGACGGATAAAAGTTGTAAAAATGTTGTACCATTGAGACTGGAGAAAAAAAGGAGAGATGAACGACAATTACACCGGAAAACAGTTAACTTTTTGTCGGCCTCCACCGCCTTAGTGATAATCTAGTTGTAGTCATTGTTAGCATTCATAAGGCTAATAAGGTAATAGCAATATTTAGTAACAGAAATTACAGTTTGACTTGACGGTCAACTGCAGTTCTAGGTACCATCTCTTAATATTCAAAATGTTGGGTACCAAAGCAATGTGTTGGTCATTTATTGGGTACCAACCATTAAATATCCCAAAATCTTACTACTCAACCGAGGTAATGCTTCATTTTATTGAGGTAGTGCTTCATTTTACTTTTCGTTCTCTTTAGAAAAAATAAATTGAAATTGATTAAGGGTAATGCTTATCCTTCTCATTTGTAATTTTAATTTTCTTTTGTTTATGCTTGGTCAAAGTCCTGTCGTGATTAGCCCCGGGTGATTCTTTCTAATCTTTTAGGCTTCTCTTAAATATAGCCCACAGATATTAACCATAACCCATTTTAAATAAGTGCTTAAACTAACTAAATATACCTTTATAATCATTCCAGATAGCCCACAAAATCATACATAATTTTTAAGTAGTGTCCACAATACGATAATCATCAAATCCCTAAATCAACAACAAAAAGAAGTTCTAATTTTTATAATTAAATTTATTTTTGTTTGACATAAAACATAAATACTGATTTTGACGATGGATCAATACTCTCAATTAATCTTATTGGATGTTCTAGGAAAAGATCGTAGTTAATTACTTTTTGATTGATGTTGTTGTGAGAAAAATGTTAGGAACAATTAGAATATAATCATGATTGAGAAAAAAAGATTATCAATTTAGAGAAAATTAAAATTAGGGTTTATTTTGTTTTGAGGAAAAAAACTTAGGGTTTATAATTAGTCAATTTTTAGTATATTAAAAAGAACAATTGCAATTAGTTTGAAGTATGATTAAAAAAGAAGTTAAGATTTATTTTGATTTTGAGTTTAGGAAATTTTAAGTATGATTGTTCGTATAAAAATTAAGACTTGTTTGGATTTTTATTTTGACTTAAACTTTTTGGGCTATAATTAATAAATGTGTGGGCTATATTTAAGAGAAGCCTCTTTTATCTCTGGTTTAGACATAAACATGTAGTCTTTTATTTTTGTTTTTTTCTTTTTAAATTCAATTTTGATTAAGATATTTTAGTTCCTTTTTAATAATATTTTCGTGGATTTTTCTCAATTTTCTTTTCAAATCCAATTTTGATGGTTTAATCCAATGGATTTTAAAACAGAGTAAGAATGTCGAATCATAATTATTCTTCGTCAAATGGAGGAGGAAACTTCGGAGTATATAGGGTTTAAAATTTTCATAGGAAATTAACATAGGTCCGAAAATCATGGAATATAAATTGTACCATCGGTTTCAAAGAGTTACAGAGAGAAACAAAACTTCCATTTCAAAGAAAAGAGAATAAAAGCAAATATTTAGAGAGAGAAATAAAAACAAAAGGTGCTAAATGCAAGGGCAATAATGGAACATCATAGGTTTACATAATAAAAATGTTAATTAACCATAAAGTTTCTCAAACACCAAAGCGCTCCTTAACGATTAACCTTTGCATATATGCATAGGTTAACATTGAGTCCTGATATCCTATGAACCCATGCATAGGATATGACATAATTATTAATTATATTTTATGTAGAACTA
>JAJJWW010013650.1:27834-126841 GCA_023531295.1 Papaver armeniacum
GTGTTTAGGTTATTGATTGCTTGAAGTTTATATCAGAATTTTAACAAAACACATCGGTTTCATAAATAAACAAACTCTGTTCCTACCCTTATACTACTATATCCCATCTCGTTCTCTATTAACTTTTATCATCATCTTCCTGATTTCGGTACAATTCAGAATTTTAGACCCAGAAACAAAACTAATTATCATATCCTTAACCTTTTTTCCTATCCGATTTTAAAATTCATTGATTTTTTTTTTTTTTTTTTGGTAAAAATCTCCATTGTAGAATAAAAACAGAGATTAAAATCAATTACGGAACTCCGTTGTAGAGATTAACAACAGAGATTTAGAATGGTAAAAATCTCCACTGTAAAAATTTCCATTATAGAGATTAACAAATCTACAATTTTTTTTTTTTTTGAAGGAAACAGATATCTTATTATATTAATCCTCAAATAAATCGAGGCGCTGCATAATACAATACGGTGGATCATGATGCGACCACCATCTGTTTTCAAAGTTTGAAATTAACAAATCTAGGAACAGATTTAAAACTAATATCACTGAAATCCTTGATGCGGTCTTTAATTGAGAGAATTGTAGAACAGATACTCCAAGGAATATCATTTGAGTTCCCTATAATAGCTTTAGGTATCTCTTCAGCATCCCCCACTATAATGATTTTTGACACTTGCATTCTTCTAGCCAGTTGTAGACCAAGACCGTAAGCTTTGGACTCCGCCACTGATGAAGAGAAAACATCGAAACACGAAGCTCCACATCCCAAATACCTTCCAGAAGAGTCTCTTGCAATTGCTGTGGCGGCACCTTTACCATTATTATAAGCAGCATCTACATTAATCTTAATGAAGTATATTGGAGGACATTCCCAGATGATTGTGTTTTGTCGCATAAGAGGAACTGAAGAGCAGAAGTTTAGAGCATGATGAAGATCAAACACTTTAAAGTCTTGTAGAGCTTTTTGGATACACTGTGGTACTGAAGCTTGAGTATTGTTGAAGACACGATCGTTCCTCATTTTCCATATATTCCAGACAATACAAGACCCCAAATTAAGCATAATACCCTGATCTGCCTAACCTAGCCAAGTCTGAATTATGCCCATCGAGCAACCACCATCTGGTATATCAATGAATAAAGGACTTTCATGAAATACTTCCTTTGAGAACTGACAATCAAACAATAGATGATCAATCGATTCTTCTTCCATGTTACATAGAGGGAAAATATGTTGAATATTATTGTTAAACCTTCTTAAGTTATTGTACACAACAAGACCATTATGAAGTACCTTTCATATGAAAGTGTGAATCTTTGGTTGAGTTTTCATTTTTTTCCAAAACAACTTCCATGGAAAAGAAGAGATTGTAGAACTTGTAGCCACATTATCTGCTAGAAGTTTATAGCAAGACTTTGTGGTAAAAGTTCCCGTCTTTGTCTTTAACCAAACTAATTTGTCCTTGACCAAATCATCCTGAGGGATATAGATACTTGCAATTGCCTCCACCTGATTTGCCGGGAAAATCTGATATAATAAGTCCATATTCCATTCTTTTCGACCCTGAACAAAAAGGTCTGAGATAACTTCCACCTGATCCATTGATTCAGTTAACCTTGTTGGTCGAAAACCAGGTATATTCGGCACCCAAGGATCATTCCAAATTTGTATTGAATTACCTGAGCCAATAAACCAACAACAATTCAATCTACTCTCACTAGATAAATCAAATCCACTGCAGTTCTTTCGTTGGCCTTGAAAAAAGGCAAGAAACACAAAAAGAAACCAAAAAAATTCCAAGAGAACACAAGGAAAGGAGATCGAGAACTCAAGATCGATTCCAAAACACACATGTATAACATGATTGATTCTTTAGCACGAACAAGGTCAGACAAGGTTGTAAAGGAAAAAAACAATTGAAACTGAGAAGTAATGTTGAAAACAACAAATCAAATTAAAGTTGGAGCAGAAATGTTGTAAAATTGTGCAGAAAACGAAAAATTGAGACAAAAGCCAGATTGAAGAATACTAGTGATCGTTGCAATAGTCTTACAAGAATGAAATTGATGGCTGCTGATGATCTTGCATTAGTCTTACGATTGAAATGAAATTGAAGATTGCTGATGATCTTGCATCAGTCTTACAGAATTGAAAGAAAATTGAAGGTTCTTTGGTGATCTTGCACCAGTCTTACAACTTGAAATTGAAAAACGAAAAAGAAATGTAAATCGACGGTAATTAAAAAATTGAAAGTAAAACATCAAACGAAAATCGTCCCAGAAACAGATCTGAGAAAACACAACGAACTAAGAAGGAATTGTTGCGGCAAAGCACAACTTGTTGAAGATGACGATTAAAGCAGTGATGATGGTGGTGGCAGAGAATTTGCGGTCATGGATATACTTGGGTGGCCCTCATGCTCATGGATATACTTGGGTGGCCCTCATGCTCATGGTGGCAGAGAATTTTCATTTAATCATGGATATACTTGGGTCACCAAGTAAGTAGAAGGCAAGAGAGCACAATTTGCGCTCTCATGCATTAGGTTATAGGTCACAGTGCTCTATTTCAATCACATTTACAGATATTTAGTGGAGGCATCACCATAAAAAATGGGTCACAAGGTTGGTGCCGGTGATTTGGCTCCGCCAGGTGGATTACGGTGGATAGCAAATTTAGTGGAGTAGTTGAGACCACCTCAAAATTACAGTGCTTCCATTTCAAACACTGCACTTGTACCTTAGCTTAATCACAACTGTCTACGCTAGAAATGTCCAAGTCAAAAATACGTTTCATCCGTCCGATCATATGATAAAAGTTTGAAGTGTAACCCTAAACGTATTGGCATCTCTACCCTTATGAAAAGTATAGTTGTAGATCCCATTTGTGCAAGCTAAAGCATATCCTTAAGGATGATAAAGTGAAGACTTATTATAGGGAGTAGTTGTTGTGTAGTTGTTTCTTTGTTTTTTCTTTTTCTTTCTTGTTGGTTTGGGTCTCCTTAACCCAGCGTGCTGTTTCAAACAAAAACAAAAACAAAACAAAACAAAAAATAAAATAAAAAAATGGGTGTTGATGGTAGGGAATATCATTCCCGATAGGTAAAGCATTTTCTAAGGGGAAATTTTTTGTCTGTTAGAAGAATCTTTCTGGATTTCGTGTAATCCTGACGATTTTTGACCATGGGGTATAATTCGGCCACTAAGTAATAAGCAGAAGGAAACAAAGCACAATTTTAATCATGCATTAAGTTTTGTGTCACAGACTCACATTGCTTGATACGGGTTACAGGAAGATTTTTAGTCATATGGATGTTGTCCAGCCCGGAAAAAATCTTCCTCATCACCGTTAAGTTTTTAGTCATTGCTTAATCACAACCGTCTACGCTAGAAATGTCCAAGTCAAAAATACGTTTCATCCGTCATATCATACGATAAAGTTTGAAGTGTAACCCTAAACGTATTGGGCATCTCTAATAGAGTAAGGTCTGTAATGTCATAAACTTCTATAGTTGAGGTCTGTCATGTTATTCATGTGAGTGATATGTAAACGTGTGAGTCACACGAGAGTGACAGTGAGGCATGAGCTGTGTGTCCGGACATGTCCGAGTGTGAGAGTATATATTCATGTAAGAACTCAGATGTTGAGATTATCCAATTCATTCAATAAACATATCATTTCATCATCTCTCACAATGTAGATATTAGGTTTTCTACTATGGTATCAGACCTGAGAATTGAAATTCTCAGGGGGTAGGATTCTAGGACCTGTTTCTTCTTCATCTTCACCACCACCACCATCACCACCATCAAAATAAAGAATACATTTTCTAAAGATAAGAGAATTTGACAGCTAAAATTTGATCAATCTGGAATCACCAACTTTACCTCACAACAGAATTCTTTATATAAAAACAGAGTTTTTTCGAGCGACGTGGTTAATCAGAGCTTCTGGTTGATTCTGGCTCCACCATTATAAATTTCAGCCAATAGAATTTCAAGATAATCTTTTGGGCCCACGAAATATTATTTGGCCAATCACATGAAAGAAAATAATTGCCTAAAATTACTAAATCTTATTTAATCTTGAAAAAGTAACAAAATAAATATAGACAACTTCAACATTTCCAAAAAAAAAAAAAAAAAAAAACGATTTCATCATATCACAATAAAATTAAATATGCAATTTTCATCATAGGGAATATATTTGCGAAACCATATCACAATAAAATTAAATATGCAATATTCATCATGATTTCATCATAAAATTAAATCAATCATAGGAATTTAAAAAAAAAATGTCCAATGTCCATTTATAGTTTTTATAATAAAATCCGTCTAATTACAACTCCAAACTACTGGTAAAATAAAATACTTGCAAGTACACTTTCAGTTGGTATTAAATAACTGGATCATTGATAGAATTAAGAAAAAAAAATTACCTGATTTGTTTGTGGATGTCACACATGAATCGAGTAATCTTCTTTCGAGGGCTTATAAAAGGGTTTGTTAATCCTGTAAAAATAAAAATAATACAAAATCATTAAGAATAAAAATCACCAAACAATAAAATTTGCAGAGAGGAAAATAAATCATTATCAGCGACAAAAAAATTTGAATATGATGTCGAAAAATATCAAAATAACAAAAAAAAAAAAAAACTTCACTGGAATGGAAAAAATATCAAAATATTGTTTAATTCCATAATTAAGAAAATTACAAGTAATTATATATTTTATTTTAATTCTATAATTATTTTTTATATTTTTCGTATGAAAAGCAAAAAATAAAAATATATAGTATTTCTGGAAAAAAAAATTACAAGCAAATGGTAGCTATCCAAAAAAATAAATAAGTAATCATTCCATAAAAAAAAAAAAAAAGATATTCAATAATTTTTGGACAAAAATACTGAAATGAGTAAATGTGATTATCCAAAAATATAGTAGCTAACCATGATTATATGAATCTTTACGATATCCATAGATATTATTTCCGAAAGATCTTTTTTTTTTATGGAATTAATAGGCTTGGTGACTCTATATATAAAGTATTCGAGAAAAGCTGAAACTCCGTTGTTTTGGCGCCGCCACTCTGTCTCTCTTCTGATGTTTTTTTTCTTCTGATTTTTTAGGGTTTTGCTGTCGGGTATGAAAGTAGCCGCAAATATTTTTTCATCTAATGATTGTCATGCCGTGTAGAAATTAGTGAATCTCTTTGTCTCAATTCAAATCTTAGCGTATTCATATTATGATTGTGAAATTGTTGTTATCAACAGGTTTTGTTAAATATTTTCTTTGAAGCATGTTTTGTTAACTGAATGTGTATTTTGTTTGTTTGTTTGTTTTGCAGTTAGAATTATCATGTGTGTATCCCAAGAAATTCTAATCGACATCCTTTTCTCTCCTATTCATGTTCTTTCTTATAATCTGATTGTTGTACATATGGAATATATTAAAAAATAGCTTTATTTCAGTTGTTTTTTTAGTTTTTTGTATTTTATTAATTGTTTACCGCAGAATAATCTTTTGAGTGAGTGTTGCTTTTGGTGCTCACTATTCCTAATCACAATCATAAGGTAGTACTTAATTTTTATATTTCTCTTTTTCTCATGCCACCATTGAATTTTTTGGAATCCACTCCAAAAATTGAAACAATATGCGGGAAGATATGCAGGAGATTCTCGATAATGTATTTTTTTTACAAAAATATATTGTAAAAAGTAAACGTGGGTGCCCAAAAACATGTTTTTATTTGGGTATGATGGAAAATCTAATAAAATTGGAAACAAATGATTTTTCTTATTATTTACCCGTAATATCGTATCAATTTTCTTATAATTTTTTAGTTTAACAAATAGAAATATATTTACGAATTAGGTCAAGAATCATAAAATAAGTACAGATTAATATGCTAACCAAAAATAATAAAATTGTGGATATATTTAGATCTTGACAAGCATAATTCTCAAAAAAGCGTTTATTTTTTAGGCTTATAGTATCTCTATGCGTTGGAGCAAAAGCCAAAACTCCCATTTTTTTTTTTGAGCATGCTTTGTTAACTGATATGTGCATTTTGTTTATTTTGCAGTTGAATTACCATAGGTGTGTATCCCAAGAAATTGTAATCGACAGTGTTTTCTCATATTTATGTTGTTTCTTTTAAACTGGTTGTTGTACTATGAAATATACTAGAAATAACTTTATTTCTGCTGATCTTTTAGTTTTTTTGATATTTTATAAATTGTTTGCTGCAGAATAATCGTTTGAGTGGGTGTTGCTTTTGGTGCTCATTGTTCCTAATCACAATCATAAGGTAGTACTTAATTTAAAAAAATTCTTTTCCTCATGCTTTTTTGTTGATTTTTAAGAATCCATTCCAAGAATGACTTGCTAGCTTTTGGTCTTAAATGCTCCATTTGATAAGGTTTATGTCCGTAATAATCATTTGATTAAAGTACTCGGATTCATGTTTTATGTTTGGTTGGAATCAGAAAGTAAAGATCTTCATGCTGTTATTAACCTCAATGAAATATGAGATCCAGTTGCTTAGTATTATCACAAGTGATACATTGAATTTAATGGCCCCTGCAGTAGGGCGTTTGCCTTTAATTTCACTTATGAAACAAAATCAGGATAACTTCCCAGCGAAACATTAGCTCCAATCTCCATCTCAGGGGTCGTTTTGCATGTTGCACCCACATGCCTCAGCCAACAGTATTTGTTTGATATTTATGTATTTCGCAAGTTCCGAATGTATGGCAAGTTAAAAATATTAGGTATGATAGCTCGAGCATTAAATATACTAGAGCGTGCTAATTTTAAGTTGGATGTAGCTAATGAGCGTAGAAAAACACAGTCCAACAATATGTTTTCCCATGTTTTGGTACAATAACCAATCATAAATCATTGGTATACATACCTGGACATCATATAAGACAATGGCTACTCAACGAACACCTGCATGGTCTCTTCGTTATTCTTAAGATTTTCAGCCAAAATCCCTACATCTCTTACGACTATCTTCCTTTCAGTGACTTGTGCAATAATTTTGACTGCAATATGTGGACTGATGATCGTACTACTTTTGTGACAAAGTTCTCTCAATGAGTGTAGTGCAAAAAACTTGGAATATTGCATAAGATATATATTTTTTTCTTCTCATGATCGGGTAGATACTTAGAAGAGACTGCACATTGTACATGACAATGCAATAGTGATCGCGAGGCCAAAATGTGAACTTTATAGAAACTCATGAGTTTGACAGTAACTTCCTAGCGACATTAGGCCCACAGCATGATTCTTCTTAGTGGAGATAGTTCCACATTTGATTCAATGCCCTTTTTCCTTGATTAGTTGCTGCAACTTTGGAAAATAAAGTCTCCATTGCATCAAGTTCTTATACAAAACTTTTCTTCTTTGCTATTACCTTGACGAACATAAATTCAAAGATGTTGTCATTTTTTCCATTGTAAAGGTTAAATATAGTAGGCTTTTTAAGATTTGTTCAATGTAGGAAGCATCTGTAAGTTAAATTAAAACTGCTGGCAGTTTTTACATTTTTTTGCCTATTATGTCACTAGCTAAGAGATATTCATTTGCGGACTGGTAAAAAATACTGGATGATGGAGTACAAATCAGGTGATTTGTATTCCACAAAGCTGGATAAGGAGGGCCCATTTCCTTATAGATCACGTATCTCTTTAAACTATATCCCGCCTGAAGTTGCATTCTTTCTTCGAACATCTATTCATAAGTCCGTATTTCAAAAAAATAAAAATAAAAAAAATCTTAAGTAAGCTCCATCAAGAATGACGCTACAAAAGAGAGGTATCTTGGTACGTTGCTTCGACTTGGTGCTTTCTTTGTGACCTTGAAGTTGAAGAAATTCCTAAACATGTTGGGAATGAGGCGGGTGAAACGGCACGAAGTCAGGGAACTTAAATTCTTTAATCTTCATTTTTCATGTGAGGATGTATTTAGCGGCTATCTACGTGGAAAATCATTTTGAATTGGGAAGATATTGGTAAAGGAAACATAATCCACCGGTTTGTATTGTGGATTCCTTTTGTGATAAGTTTATCACAGTTATAGCTTCTATAACGTTTTATCAAAGCGCCGCGAGATGTGGGTAGTTTAGTGTATGTATTGGTGGTTAAGTGAATGATTGGAGGAAAGAGGTTTTATAGTGCTCTTAGTTTATAGTTTTGAAACTTTTGCACCTGAAAGAATATACTATAAAATGATTCTAGGTTGACACAAGAAAAAAGCCGGAGAAAATCCCGTGAGGAGATGGACGAACGAGGGAAAGGCTCTATACAATGGGATTTAAATTGGCAGAGGTGGGTCCCGAGGCTGTGAGCCCCGATAAATATTCCTGGATTTTCTCCTGGGATATACAATATTTTCGTATACTATAAGGATATCTTTTTTTTATTAATAAGAAAGAACATACACTATCGCTTAAACTAAATTTTAAACTACATCTAAGGAGTATTTTATGAGATCTCCAAAATCGTGAGCGGAGACTAAATTTAAACTATAGAGATATCAGATATATATAAAAAAAACATAGGATATACTCATTTTAAAATGCTACATCATATGTTTCGAAAGATTGTGAAGATGCATACTATACTTATTTTTAGGTTGGAAAACAATTTATCATTAACTAATTTTTCTACGACAGAAATGCTACATTCATATGTTTCAGTTGATAGATTGTGAAGTTTGCAACCATTCGTTGAACATCCCTGTGACAAAAATATATGGTTCCAAATAAGGAAATGAGTACCATCTGATATACAAAAGAAGTTGAATCCAACGCATCTCTAAGACTCAAATATAGTTCCAAACATGACAAGGACCATTTGATGTACAAAGAGTTAAACGAAACATCTCTATTACAGAACTAAAGTGGAGTGTATACTTTATATAAAGATTAGGCGTTAGGACATTATTTCTAAAACTAAAAATTTATATTCTCTACATAAGAAAAGAAGAAGTGTAATTTACATTCAAGCAGTAGATACACAATTAACAATTCATGAGTTTATTAAAATTGCAATAGTATTCTGGTATTGTTTGTTTAGAAAAAACAACCATGCAGGTAAACATAAGAAAACGGACATAACTGCTTTATTAATTTCTAACAAATATTAACAATTTTTTTAATTTAATTAATTTCTGAAGGTGGCCTCCCAAGTACATAATAATGATCTTAATCTTATGTTACATTTTTATTATAACGGACATTGATGACATGGACAGATTCCAAAGCCCATTTTCAACAGACATGAAAATGGAAAACAATACCATCGAAAAAAGATGAGTATCTCCATTTCAACATGCGGTTATTTCAAAAAATAAATTCATTGCGAAAGTCACATGGAAAAATTTAATTAGCAAAACATAATGCATCTGCGGATTTTGTGGTTTTGATTTTCAATGGTAAACGTAGGCATGTCAAGGAAATTTAAGATTGCACTTCAACGATCGGACGTATATTCTTTTGTGGTACCAAAGACTTTTATTGTATAAATTAAATTTTATTAGGCTAGAGGATAGTGCAACATTCTACGTAAGTAATTTCTCATGACTATTTTTATAGTTTGTTACCACTTTGTTTCTATGTTTTTTTAATCCTAAGTTATTCTATGTTCGATGATTTCCTCATGTAAATATAGGTTTGTGCAAAGAGAAAGAAGACCAAAAGAAATTCATATGTTATAGAAGAAAAGCACTACCCTATATTTATTTGACCTTAATAAGGTACCAACATTATCATAAGACAAAATCGAGAAAGGGGAACTTATAAGATAACAAGATTTTTTTGAAAATATGGTTCATCACTATCTCGATGACAATTCGACTGATGAAGTAAAGGCACATACTAATTGAGTAGACTAGAGCAAAAATATATCGAAATATAACAGCATGAACTTAAGAAATTTAACGAATATTATTTTTAGTCAATTTGTTGTGAAACTACGCATAAGTGTTAATCTTTAAAGATGTTTGATTATTACAAGCCCAAGCCCTTAATTTTTCAATTATTTTTTCTTTGTATTATAGTTCTTATTAGATTGTTGAATTTTTTATTTTAGTGTTATGAGTTTACCAAGATTTTATAAGCTTATTTAGAATAATTTGTTTTTATAATGAAATTTTCTGTAATATGGATCTATTGTTCATAAACGAGAGCAGACCCGTGCATCGCACGGGTGAAAAACTAGTTATAATAGAAATAAGAACGGAAAAAAAAAAGTCGTAAAGAAAATAATATGGGTTCGTCTATTCTCCCGTGGGCTAAAAGTATTTTTCTGGGCTTTTTCCATAGCCAAAACAAACTTTTACAAATTCTAGGGTGAGCTGTACTTGCTTCCGTCAATGTGGACATACATACACAAGAAACTGATTCTAGACTTTAGTGAAGAACCATTTTTTGGGGACCATGGTCTTATTAGGCCACCTTCCCTATAGTTATAAGGGGTGTCCTAAAGTGTGGAAATGACTAACCTAACCTTAACCTAATTTAATTTAAAACTAACCTAATAACCACCTATATATATAACCACCACCTCCTCCCACCACCGCCGCCCACCACCACCTCTATATATATAACTTAATTTAAATCATTAACATATTTACTGTTTTACCTAATTAAAATTATAACTAATCTACAACTTCTTCTTCCTCTATTCTACAATTTTTCTTCTTCTCTTCTTCGTCAATTTATGATCATCTAACCCCGATCATATACAAATCTAATCAAAATCATCAAATTTTTAGCACAAGTCGATTCATTGAATTTTCATCGTCGATTAATCAATCTTTTATAAACAAACCTATCCATAAGTATTTTCCCACAAACGTTACTTCTAATTCGTTTTTGATTGAAATTTTGAGAAAGTAGTCATCAAAATATGGTTTAAATGGAAATTACGGTGGCATGTTCGGTTAGGAATAGTTTATAAAAAATAGTTTGCTAACAAGAACATTTTGAAACCAAGAACACGAAGAACACTTCGGTTATCACGAATTAATTTTTTCTTAACCGAACACGAGTTGGTTGGTTATAAAGAAGGCTAAAACTATTTTCTACCCGAACTTTACCAATATTACAAAAAAAAAAAAAAACAATCAAATGTAACCGAAGCTCGTGCTATTTTTCCCACTATGTTGATTTTTGATTTAAACGAACTTTGCCCAATATGTTCGGTTGGTTATAAAAAGAAGGCTAAAACTATTTTCTAACCGAACTTTACCAATATTACAAAAAAAAAAAAAATCCAATGTAACTTAGGTGTGCTATTTTGCCCACTATGTTGAGTTTCAATTTAACTTAGAACTTGTCCCACTATGTTGGTTTGTTCTAAAAAACCTTGACAAACCAAACTCTTAACTAATTGTGTGTAGTTCGGTTAGATATTGGTTGGTATGAAGTTTGCGAAACAATAGAACTTTGTACACTTGGTAAAATCTTAACAACGTGAAGTTCGGTTACATATAGGTTGCGAACTAGCAGAACTTCTAGACCTAAAGTTCGGCAACATTGCGGGAAAACCAGACATTACTCACGTAAATCCTATAAACAAAGTTCGGTAACATGCGTGTTAACCGAACGACTAAAAACCTCCATTAAGAGCGAGTTCGGTAACCGCGTGTTTGGAAAAAGTAGCAGAACTACACTTTCGGATGTGTTCGGTTGCACATTCTTCACATAAGGTAAGCAGAACAAGCCCAAATCTACTTAAAAAATTTACATTTTTTGAAATTTTGGATCAATTCAACCAACATTATCTAAGTTTGAAGCATACATGGGTACTCAAATACTCTTCCTCCGGTTGTAGTTGGTAAAATCCATGTTTTACTTCTTCATCTTCTCTAACTTTACTCTCTCAATAATTCTACTTCTTTTTTAAAAAAACCCATCTGATTTTTTAATCTCACTAATTATCTTTAACTTAATCATTTCACTAGTCACTACACTAACTATTATTAACACTAACTAATCATTACCCAAAATTAATCAGGAGTGTAATTTAGGTATTAATAAAAATATCTAGATAAGGGGTGACCTAGATTTACTTCTAATATCTTACCCAAAATATAAAAATGGTACCCAAAAAAAGGTTGGTCCCCAAAAAATGGTTCTCAGTGAACATCAGCGTTAAAGGATTAGAGATATTTGAATACACATGTAACAAGAAAATGTGGCAGCGGCAAAGAGATGTTACCCAGTGCAAAAGAAAATGGATACCCAAGCCCCTTCACCCGAAAAACCCAGCTAAGAGGACCCCGCTTCATCATATGCAGTGTAATAATCTGGCTATCCATTTTCATGTTGTTTTCATTGTTGTCGACCAATTTTAGTTGTTTATTTTCTATGATTTTTTAGGGAATAATGAACGTTATCCGATACCAAACAAGATATTGCAATGTTTATTTGCCGACTCAAATAAATGGCTAATAAATTTAGGAGATTTAGGAGTAGTCTAGGGACCACTATACCAAACTATCAAAAATAAAATAAAAAATAAAATGGCTAATAAATCTGTTTGAAAATGCTGTCACTGTTTAAGAATATAAATTTTGTCAAAATTGAATAATTTACGAGCTTTGATCATATTGTGACCGTAATGAGCCAAACTGCTACCATAGCATAACATTAAGACACTCAACTATTTCAGTCAGAAAATATGCTTCAGCCGTTAGATTATACTACAATAAAGTTGACATGAACGGTAGCAAGTTAACCCCAGACGGCCAGACCTAATAGGCAAATCCCCGGACCCCAATCCCTTTATAAGGTCCAAATTGTGCCTCCCTCTGTGAGAGAAAGAAAGCAAAAACCTAACCCTAAGAGCAACTGCAGTGGGACGAGTAAAACTAAAAACTAAAAACTAAAATAAAGTAAAAGAAATGGGTTTAGTCAGGTATTTGCGGCGCTACGGTGGTGGAGTAAATTTGGTGGAGCGTAGTTATAAAGGTTAAATACATCACAGGCGTAGGTATAAAATGCGTTTGTGTTGGGCGTAACTTTAAATTACGCTTTGATGTCGGGCGGAGTCTAAATTTGCGTTTGGTGTGGAGCGTAATATATAAAACCGCCTAGATGAAGAGACGTAATCACAAACTCGCCGACCAGGCGCAAATACAAACAACGCTGGTGGGGCGCAAATGAGACAAGATGAACGATGGGGCGTAACTTTGAATTACGCGACAAAGAAATGCATGAATCATAATGATACATGTTCTTGATACAATATACAGATTTTTGGATACAAAAACAGAGGTGCCTCATTAGTATTCTTGTCTTTTGAAACACCGAACACGAGGGATGGTAAAGATGATGAAACAACTCAAACACAAACAGTTTCTTGATGGCCCATTTTAGATTCTCAGTATAATGGTTTTGCTCATAATTTTTGATATGTCTCCAACCTCTCAGTTTCTTATGAGCACTACTGGGATTATCTGCAAATTTATAATAGTCTTTACTACCGCCAAAGAATTAACCTATAGCAGTGCCCCAGCTGAGCCCTGACTTCTAACATTAACAATTGTCACATGTAGCAATGAACAGAAGATTGGTTGTGGTTACGCCAGCTTAGTGCAATACATAGAAATTGGTGGAATGATGGGGCGTAGATTTAAATTACGCCCCATGTAGTAACAAGCGGAACTAATAATTGCGCCCGTATGCGGGCGGACTTTAAAGTTACGTGCAGTCGGCGTAACTTGGAACTACGCTGATTGAGGCGCAATTGAAACGTCTGCTTGTGCGGCGCAAATGTTAACTACGTCTCATCGGGCGTAGATTAAAGTTACGTTTCAAACAGACGCAACTAATATTTGCGTCTGACCAAGCGAAAATTAAAATTACGCCCCAATCGAAACGCAACTAATATTTGCGCCTCATGTCGGGCGTAGTCGTGAGTTACGCCAGACTAAAACCAAACCAAAGACCAAATATAGTTTGGTTTTTGGTTTTAGTCTGGTATATGATCTTTACTCCTCTCCGTAGCGCTTGGTTTTTCGACCAAATTTTTAGTTATACTCCTCGACTGTGGTTGCTCTAAGAGCAACTGCAGTGGTGCGACCATAACCAAAGAGCAAAGAGCAAAAAAAAACTAAAATTTGGGTTTAGTCCGTGTGTTTTATTATGAGTGGAGGAGACTAAAATTTGGTCGGGCGCAACTTTGAGTTACGCCCCAATCAGGCGCAACTCCAAATCTCGTCCCATTTTTTTTTTTTTTTTTATTATTGTTGGGGCGCAACTCAAAGTTGCGCCCAATTATTTTTTTTTTTAATTATTGTTGGAAGTTGCGCCCCATTGGGCGCAATTCCAAATTGCGCCCCATTTTTTTTTTTTAATTGTTGGGGCGCAACTTCAATTTACGCCCGACTAAAGACCAGACTAAAGACTAAATATGGTCTGGGTTTTGGTTATAGTCCGGTATTTGGTCTTTACTCCGTCTCCAATGCGTCTGTTTTTTACCAAAAAATTTGGTTATACTCCACGACTGTGGATGCTCTAAAGCACAAACAACCACACCTCTTTCCCCGTCTACCTATCTTCATTATCAACGGCGGCAGCAGAATTATGGCAGATGGTTCTTCTTGATGGAGCATCATCACAGCACAATATATATTAGCATGATGATTTCTTCTCTCAAAAATGTAAAGTATTTTCATCTTTAGCATTCTTAGCCCCTTCATCAATTTCTTTCAAAGATTAAGATCATTCTTGTTCTTTAGCTTCATCAACTTAAAAGTTTATTGAAGAGAAGAATTGAAAGGACTAACTGTGGAGAAAATGGAACGGAAAATATTGCATCTTAAAAAAGAATTAAAAGAGATAGATCGATGGAGGAGAAGATGTTGTTTATCTAAGATGTAAACGATGAAACTGAACATTTTAATTGTAGCAGATCTGTTATCACCAGTTCTATTTTTTACTTCTTATTATTAACGAAATTAGAAAACATCTATGTATGATCGATGTTATTATAAATTGAAATCTTCATCTGCTTAATTACTATGCATTATTGTTAGTCCATCTGCTTGTGACGAAGAGGGATAAGAATCAAATCCGCAGGCAACTGGCAGTAAGCCGGCCCAAAATTTATGCTATAGGGATTGACAGTGAAAAACTGAAAAAAAAACAGCTCAATTGCTCCGCTCACTGTAGTATTAAATAGTTAAGTATGTGCATGCACAGTAATTGATGCATCAAACTGGTGAACGGCCACCAGCATAAAGAAATCCGAACACAAGCCCCATCAGGCAACTTAGCTACAAGTTCAACACCCATGCTTGCAACCCAACATCGAAGCTTCATACTCAATGGTTGTTGAACTACGAATTTTCTTGCTAGGTTTCCACTGGTTATTTTCCCATTCAAATCGTTCTATTGTACGAGTAACCGTGACATAGTGGGCTATCATGTTTTTCTGATCGGTCTGTATTTTTAATTTTTAATTTTTAATTTTAAGCGTTCTGTAGTGTTCATGGTGACTTTACCAAGTGAAAATGGCAGTATCAAGCACGCAAAATTTGTGGTATTGTGGGCTATCTGTGTTGTTTTACCAAGTCAAAATAGCAGTATCAAGCACGCAAAACAATTGCCTGATCTACGTAATCGTGAGCAGCAATCGGAAGTTGAATTTGCTCTCCAGTGACAGGATTGCAAACATGGACATTTGTTTCCCATGGATCTTCAAATGAACGGGAGAAACTGGCGTAACAAACTTAACCGTCACATGATCCAATCATAAAACTTTTGAAGTAGGATGATGTTACTGGCATAATTAAACTGTGATAGTTTAGTTGTCGTTCCTCATCATCATCGACATGATTAGTGTGACCGCCTAAACATTATTTTGTTCCGATAAGTAAAATTCTGCCACTTCGGCTGCTGCCTTACGGTGTGAATTTTTTTTTTTTGAAGCAGCCTTACGGTGTGATGATACCCCGTAAAGTAAACTCATCTTGGGTTTAGGTAACAAAGTTCCCCATGTTGTGCATAATTCTCTACATTGTAATCGTGATCCTATAGGCAACCTAGAAAGTATGCGTGCTGTGATTTGTAAAGGTAAATTGTTCTAATTAAAAATATTGCCGAGAGCTTATAATAACTTGAATATAATAAACTTGTCTATCCCTCCCTCTCATATATTATAGGAAAGAAATCCTTCGATTTACGACAGCTTCCTTATTATTCACCGGTACGTAATGTAGTTCATATTATGACTGGCACTTGTAGACCAACTCAAAATTACACTGCATCCATTTTTAAACACGTACCTTAGCTCAATCACAACCGTCTATGCTAGAAATGTCGGTCAAAAGGTACAGCCAGTCACAAATACGTTTCGTCCGTCAGATCATATGATAAAGTTAAAGGGAGAGCAAAAAGAGATATGAGGAGAACATAAATCGTAGTCGACTCATTAACCGGGAAAGGTTCAGTATAATTGTACGAGCCGGACTAAATTACCCTTCGATCACACAAATCTCTCACACACGTTGAGCACCACCTCCTCATCGTCTTCTCCAAAGTCCTTACCCTTAATTACCCCCATTACCGAATTCTAGCCAAAAAAAAAAAAACCTGAAAATTACATTATACAGAAATGTTAATCGTGATAGTTGTTGATTTGAAAAGAGCTAGTGCACAAATAATCAAAATCAATTTTCTAATATTAATCACTGTTAAGGAAAGTATTGTCCATGATATGATGCACATATTTTGTTTCGTTTGATAGTGAAATTCCGTCGAGGATCACAAACACGATCCTACAAACACATCAGCATATGTATCTGCTGGTGATATTTGAGTTCTCTATCGGTTAACACGGGCAGTTCATTTGTTTTTGGAGGGTTAAGTGGATGTATTTTCTATATGCTTGGTAACAGTTTTGTCTTACTTGTGATTACAATGCCAAAGACCAAAATTCCCCTCCATTAATGAAAGTTTAAGCTGCAGTAACGGTAGTTAGGGTTGGGGAGATGAACAAAACGAGGCAGGAGATTAGGTTTCATTTTGATGATGAATCGGTGAGCATGTGAACAATTCATGTGTTTAGAAAGGGTGGTTTTGTCCAACTCGGTGATATGTATAGAACCGGCCTTAATCAGTGAGTTGACCACGATTTTTGCTCTCCTCGGATCTCTTTTTGCTCTCCCTTTAACAAAAATCAAGTTTGAAATGTAACCCTAAACGTATTGGGCATCTCTACTAACCCTTATAAAAAGTACTATAGTTTTCTACTGGATGGATCCAGTTTGTGCCTCCATCCATCTATCGCCTCTGGAAAGCAAACCTAGCCCTAGAAACGGAGCTTTTTACCCATCAACCTATGTTCATCATCAACGACAGCAGCTGAATAATGGTCACGGCGGATGATTCTTCAATAGAAGATCATGAAGAACAAAATATATATTTGCACTATGATTTTTCCTCTCAAAAATATAACATATTCTTTAATATTTCCATTTTGTTATTGCCTCTTAAATTGTTTTTAACATGTTCTCATTCTTCCATCTGTGCTTCAAAAACTTGTGTTATTTGTTGAAGAGAAAATACGAAAGAAAGAGAGAAAATAGGAGAACTAAAGAGAGGGCAAATTTTGGAAGAACTTTTTTCTTTTTACGGATGGTTTTGCGTAGGAAATGGTGATGAGGAAATTTTTGTAACTAAGATGTATGTGAGCCAATTGCAAAGATTTTTTTTTTTTGAAATTTGAAATGTGCAAGATCTGTACAGAGAAATACACATCCGCAATGATATTTGATTTTCACTGCTTAATGTTTACATCTCATCTGGAACTTGGATTAGTCCATATACTGATAATCCATCTATATGCATCAAACTGGTTGAATGGCCACCAGTAGAAATACAAACACCAACCCCATCAGGCAACAAGTCCAAAACCCAATATTCCTAGATTTATACTCAACCCAAGTCCAAAACTGGTAGTACTACAAATTTAATTGGTAACCTTTTTTCTAATGCTAGCTTTTCTACTAGTAAATTTCCCCATTCAAATTGTTTTATTTGTAGAGCAGTCGGCAAAATTCGTAGTTTGTGATAAGTCTTCACTGTTCATGTTGAATTTGTTGGAATTTTGAATAGAAATATGAGTTAGTTAGTTAGTTAGTGTGAATGGATGTGTCCACTCACTTAAACCTTTTCAATATGTAGTGTCTTATCCCAAGGGATGTGACTCTCCACTAAGGGTTGTGACTCTTCATGAAAGGACTTCTCCAAGAGTCACCTCTAACCTATATAAACCCCACTCATTCACCATTGCAAGTATGGTTTTTAGAGTCATAAAACTAGTACTAGAAATTTAAGAGTTTGCATGTGTCTCCAAGAGTTAAAGAAGAGTTTGTGCTATACATCTATTCGCGTTTGATAGGTGTAGAATACACCGTATTTACTATATAGAGTTTATGCTTTCTTTGCTATTTTTCTTGTGAATTATGTATTTTACGCGTGCTTTTGAGTTTTATAGGTACAATGGAGTCGCTTGGGAGCAAACGAAGAAGAAATCATTCATTTGGAGCACAAAGTGGCAAAAAGGTCAAATCACGCGAGTTATATTCAGAGCAAAATAGGTTGCGCAAGAAGGAGGTGAAAAATGAGGCATCGGTTCACAACCCGACAATTGAAGCAAGGAAGAGTTAGGCGATCGGTTCTAAAGCGCGAGGCCAAAGATGAACCTAGGATGGCCCTTATCCATTTCGGGCGCCTAAGATTAGTAACCATTCTTACATTACCCTAATTCGAGAGGCGTTATTATCTTCTCAACTATTAGCATCACACAAGCTCGGAGAGGTGCTCACGAACTCGAATCCAAGAGAAAGAAGCGCTGCTGGTGTGAAATCGATGGAGGTTAGGGTTTCATTTCAAATACGTGGTGGAGGAAGTAGAGATCTGTGGAGAGTTCGGGTCCGAGAGAGGTCCGAGATTGAGCTGAAGCTGCAGATTACGTGTGGGTGAGTTTGGTGACGATTGATGAGAAAAGGAAGAAATGATTGAAGGGCTTAGAAGAAGAATTCGATAGAGATTATTCTAATCGGAATGTTGGGTTTGTCTCGAGTTCGAGGTTAACATCGAGATTAAGCTATTGTTGATGACGATTTGTTGAGCGAGGGGGTTAGGAGCGATTCAAGCGGTGGTGATGAAAGAAGCGATGTTGTGGGCTTGAAGATTTGTTTGAAGAATTGAAATGGGTGTCTCGGATTCGATAGCGGTAAGCCATAGAAGTTAAATTTCTTGGTGGCGGTTGAGAGTCGGGGAAGAAATCGAGTCTTTGGTGGTATTAAGGCTGGGGGTGGCGAGAAGGAGATTGTGTTGATTACGGGGAAGAGATGGCACTGAGTGCGTGTAGTGTAGTACTGTTTGTGAAAGTAAGAGCAGGGGAAGAGAAGATAATGCGGTTTAAGGCTGCGGAGTTGAGCATAAGAAAGCGGCTGCAATTGTGGGGATGTGATGAGGCTGCGGTGCGAGGCACACATTGATGGTGGTGGTGGAAGTATTTGCAATGGCCTGAGCTTGTGGCTCTTAAGTTGCGGGTCGGAGTGGAAGTGATATGTTGCTGTTGGAATTGCGGGGGTTACGCTACGATTACAAGCGGGGTTTGTTGCTATGGGTGTTGTGTATGAATAACAATGAAGCTCGGATGGTGAGAATGGAGTGAGTTCTTTGCTATGCACAGTAGGAAGTGCGGGTATTGAAGTGAATTGGTTGGCTGTAGTTGAGGTGTTGCCATGGCGAGTGGGTTACTCGGGGTGGGTTGTGAGGGAACTTGACCAGAAGGCATTCCTTTGAACTTGAGTTTGAAGGTTGTTGAAGTGCGGGGTTGAGTCATTGAGCTGCGAGGCAAGGGAATAGCTCCTTAAGCGGTGTGCTCTGTCACAAATGGAGGTGTTAGTCTTGGCAATACGATGGGAGTGAAGGCTGGTGCTTTGAGTTAGTTTGTAGAAAATTTGGAGCTGGAATTGGAGATGTGACATTGCTAAGTTACAGGCAGTGATGCTCAAGGGTGGTTTTGGTTGTAATTTGGTGGTGACTGATGCTGCAGTGTTGCAGGCAAGACAGCAAGGTGGTGGTTTTACAAAGGACTTGAACTGAGAGGGTTCTGCTCGACATATAGTGAGGATCTGGGGCTTTGTGTGATGTAAGTGCGAGGCATTGCAAGATGGAATAAAAAGCTGGTGGTGCATCACAAATTTGAGATGGAATGGCATGGCTTGAATTGTTAGCTCGGATGGCTTGAGTCTCGGTGGTGTGGCGGAAGCGGGTCGAGCGAGAAGCGGGAAATGGGAGTGGCAGGATTGAATGGATTGGAGGTTCAGCTGTGGAGAAGTGAAGGTTGTTAATCTGCAATGTGCTAGGATCAGGTGCAGGCTTAGCAAATGGAGAAGGGGAATATGGTGCTCTTCTTTGTTGGTGAATTGAGCTTGCGGTGATGCATTGTCCGAGCTTTGAGGCGAGAATGGGTGACCGGTGTGGTTGTAGCTCGAGGCATTGCGAGATGGAGCAAACTACGATGGAAGAGCGTTGGCGATAGAAATTTGAAGAAGTTGAAAGGGTGTTGCGGGTTGGAGTAGAGCCATCATGGTTTGGATTCTCATCGATGCACAATGATTGTGCATCATCAGTCGAGTATTTGTGTAACTAGCCGGTGACATGAACGACTCATCGATAGGCCTAACTGAGTCGACTCTCCCGACCGTCGACTCTCCGGCCAGAGTTGAATCGTTCGACCCGTTGACCCGGCCGTTACGATCCGACCGGTGACCGGGCGGACTTTGCGATCAATTTGTTTTCGGCGACTTTCCGGCCGATTTCCGGCCACATCCCGAGACTTTGGGCGTATTTTCTACACGGGTTTCTCCTTCTTGTGGGCTTGGTGGATTCTCACCTAATGGACTTTGAAGACTAGACCTAATTTTAGAAGTTGGAGAAAAGCTATAAAGGAGGTTTTCTACAACACATGATATATCTTTTTCTTGGAATTTTGGGAGAGCCACTTTTGTTTAAAACACAGGGTTTGGTTTTGTTCTTCTTCTTCCTTGTTTTATTATTGAATATTTATGATGATGAACTCCATAGCTATGAGTAGCTAAACTTATTATTGGTTATGGGATAAAAGTTGATTTCTCAACATGCTTTTGATTCAATGAATTAGTTTTGTCTCGGTAATTATTGTTTGTGATTCACAATTAATAGTGTTATAAGATTTGAAAACTTGTTAGGTTGAGTCGGAATCAATCAGGATTTGTGTTCATCTCTAGAGCTATATTAGGGTTTTAAATACGAAAAAGTTGTTTATCCCTGGTTCTAAGTAGCATAATTGTGGTTAGTGCTTGTAGTGATACATCCTACTAGTCACAAGTGAATCATAACTTTTGTTAAAGCGTCTAGTGCTTTTACACATTCGTTTGCATTGATGAGTCTTATTCCATAAATCTTAATGCTTTTGGGAGTTAAACTTAATTGTGCTTTTACACTTTAGGTTGCTTTATTGAAGAATTCACATATGCATCTTTTAATGTGGTTGTGATGAAAACGAGGAATTAACGGGTTATACTTGCGATCAAGATATCCTAGGACTTTTAGTAAATACGAGATTAAAATACCAATTCTAATCATTGATGAAAATACATGTTTGTGAATGATACTATCCCTTGACCAATATCTTCTCTTATTGATTTCTCAAATTATTTACTTTGCTTTCAATTACTTTTAATTCTTAAATACGACAAACATACTTTGGGTTACCTTAGAAAGCTGAAATTTACATAATAACAATTGCCTCTCTGTGGATACGAACTCTTCCTTACCTTGTGCTTCATTTAAATTTAGTGCGTAGAAAGTGAAATTATTTTGGCGGATTGACACACGATCAAATTTTGGCGCCGATTCTTGAGTGAGCTGCGGCTTGTTATTGAGTTTTTAGTTTCTTTTTACAATTTTGCTTTTATCTTTGCTTTTTGTTTGTCGTCTTGTTTCTCACTTGTTTGCTAGAATTGTTTTGAGTATCAATCCTGGCTACTAAAGGTGGAATTATCAAGGTGCGGGATAGCTACTCGAAAAGGCACAATACTCAACCAAGGGCGAAAACACGAGATGAGCACGAGGAGGAAGTAGGAGAAGAGATTTTCCAACACCAAGAAGAAGAAGCAATGGGTGATGCAAATCGTTCACTCAAGGACTTAGCTTCTCATAGGCTTGATACACAACGAGGGGGTGTATTCAAGCGAACTCTACTTTTGAGATAAAGCGGGGTTGCTTGAGAATTGCAAAATTCCATGGCATGGTGAATGAAGATCCTAACAAACATCTTTTGGACTTCCACACCATTGTCACGGCTATGCTTCGACAAACGTTGAGGCGGATGGTGCCTTGTTGAAGGTTTTAGTTTCTCTTTAATGGATAGTGCTAAGGATTGGTTGTACTATTTACCTCCGGAAGTGTCACAACATGGAATGGGTTGAAGAAACTCTTTTGGAGAGATATTTTCCTGCATCCAAGGCTACTCAAATTCGCAAGGAGATTTGCGGAATGAAGCAAAACGTGGGAGAATCCTTATATGAATGTTGGGAGCAGTACAAGAGATTGGTTGCAAGCTGCCCTCACCACCAATTGATGTGGCGATGATTATCAATACTTCATGAAGGACTCCAATCAAGTGATAGGAATCTTATTGTGCTGCGGGTGGTGGTGCTCTAGTTAGCAAGACGGTGGCACAAGCTAGAGAATTGATTGAAAACATGGCGGCGAACTCACAGCAATTCTTGAGTCGTGGTTCGGATGTGATTCTAAGAAGGGTGAGTGAAGTGGCGAGGTGGAGGAACTTCGTCAACAAATGGGTAACATGGCTGACAATGTTGCAACAAGTGGCATCCGCAGTTATACCAACTTCTCCTCAATCTTATGAAGGCGAGCAAGCTAATGCGATCTTTCCAAATCAACCAAGGCGGTATGATCCCTACTCCAACACTTTACAATCAGGGATGGAGAGATCACCCCAATTTTAGCTATGCTAACAAGCAGAGAGCCGTTCAACAACCTACTTTTTCAGCGAGTCCTAGTGGTTTCAACCACAACAACAACAATTTGAGCAACCTCAAGCACAACAATCAATGCAAACTCAAGGTCTTGATATTGATGCAAAGCTTCAAACTTTTATGCAAGGTATTTCCACCATGTTCAAGGAAAGTCAACAAGAGACTAACACAAATGGGCTCCATGGCGGTTGATATCAACAATTTGAAGGCACAAAATAGTGGGAGACTTCCTTCTCAACCTATTAACCCAAAAGAGGGTGTCAATGCTATTACGTTGAGAAGCGGTACACAACTTGTGCGGCCGAGGATTCTTTGATTCGGGCAAGGTGGAGACACCAAAGGAACTTTTGTTTTGGAGGAGAAAGTCGAGGATTCTCCCCAAGCTTAAAGTACCTATTTCTAACTCTAAAACTCCGGTTTCTACTTATGTTCCTCCTCTCCCTTTTCCTCGCAGATTCGCAAGTTCTAAGAAGGCGGAACTAGAAAAAGGAGATTTTAGACGTTCTTAAAAAGATCCATGTGAACATACCACTCATTGATGCTATCAAGCAAGTTCCAAAGTATGCAAAGGTGTTGAAGGACTTGTGTACCAACAAACAAAGGCTCAAAGGTAATGAAGTGCTTAGTGTGGGGAGAATGCCTCGGCAATCTTACAACACAAACTTGCACTTAAGTGCAAGGATCAGGGTAGTTTTGACATTCCCGTCACAATTGGTAACACAACTTTTAACAAAGCTATGTTGGATTTAGGCGCTTAGTTAATGTTATGCCTGCGTCAATGTATAATTCACTTGATCTTGGTCCTCTTAAAAAGGTGAAATTGTATTACAATTAGCCGATCGCTCTAATGTCTGATGGGTATTGTTGAGGATGTTCTTGTGCGGGTTAATCAACTTGTATTTCCTGCGGACTTTTGTGTGTTAGAGATGGATGAAGGTGCGCCGGACTCGTCTCTTCCATTGCTTCTTGGGCGTCCCTTCATGAAAGCAGCGAAAACCATAATTGATGTGGATAAAGGAGCGCTAACTATGGAGTTTGATGGAGAAATAATACGTTTAAACATTTTCGAGACGATGAGATATCCTAGCGATGTCCACTCTTGTTTCTCCATTGATGTGATGGATACATTGGCACAACAAATGTTTGAATTAAAAAACGGTGATGATGCTTTGGAAGCCGTGTTAACTACATCCATGGATAATGGTGTAGAGTGTGGTAATGAAGTCAAGGAAGCTCTTGGTGATCTTAATTCACTACAAGAATGCCCGAAAACTCATAATATCTCTTTTATTTCTTTACCATGCGGTGATGAAAAGCTTGTACCTTGATAGTTAAATCTCAGATTTTAGAATTGAAACCTCTTCAGACCACCTTAAGTACTTGTACTTGGGTGATAATGAAGGATTAAGGTGATTGTTTCTAACAAGCTTAGTGATTTCTGAGAGCAAAAACTTCTAAGGGTTCTAAGGAAGTACAAGGCGGCCATAGGATGGACAATTGCTTAGATATCAAAGGGTATTAGCCTGCTTAGTTTGTATGCACAAAATTCGTTTGGAGGATGATGCAAAGCCTAAAAGGGGCCCGTATGCGTCGTTTGAATCCTCCATGATGGAAGTTGTGAAAAAGGAGATACTCAAGCTTTTGGAAGTGGGTGTTATCTACCCCGTATCAGATAGCAAGTGGGTAAGCCGGTACAAGTAGTACCAAAAGAAATCGGGTGTGACGGTGGTGGAGAATGATAAGAATGAACTTGTCCCAACTCGAGTGCAAACCGGTTGGAGGGTTTGTATTGATTATAGAAAATTGAATGCCACAACTAGAAAAGATCACTTTCCTTTACCTTTTATTGATCAAATGCTTGAGCGTTTAGCTGGACACTTCTTACTATTGCTTTCTTGATGGCTATTCGGGTTATAATCAGTTGTGATAGCTTAGGAGGACCAAGAAAACCACTTTCACTTGTCCTTTCGGTACTTTTTGCTTATAGAAGGATGCCTTTTGGTTTATGCAATGCTCAGCTACCTTTCAAAGGTGTATGGTAAGTATCTTTTCGGAATATGTTGAAAACATAATCGAAGTGTTCATGGATGACTTTAGTGTCTTTGGTGATTCTTTTGACCTTTGCTTGAACAATTTGTCTCTAATCCTTGAGCGATGTGTTGAAACAAATCTTGTGTTAAATTGGGAGAAGTGCCATTTCATGGTAACTCATGGCATAGTTTTAGGCCATATAATATCTTAAAGGCTTGGAAGTCGATAAAGCTAAGATAGACCTTATTCGTGCTCTAACCCCTCCACTACGGTGAGGGAGATCGTTATTTTCTTGGTCATGCGGGTTTTTATCGTAGGTTCATCAGGACTTTTCAAGATAGCATCACCATTATGTAACTTATTGCAAAAAGATGTGGTTTTTGACTTTGATGAGAAATGTATGGCGGCATTCAATCGTTTGAAAGAACTTTTGATCTCAGCCCCTATCATTAAACCACCGGATTGGAGGTAAGCCGTTTGAACTCATGTGTGATGCTAGTGATTATGCGGTTGGTGCGGTGCTTGGGCAACGTGTGGGAAACTTCCTCATGCTATCTATTATGCTTCTAGAGCGTTAAATGAGGCTCAACAAAACTACACAACCACTGAAAGGAGTTATTAGCCATTGTTTTTGCTTTAGAAAAGTTTCGCTCTTATCTAATTGGTACAAAAGTTGTTGTCTTTTACGATCATGCGGCACTTAGATGCTTGCTTACAAAGAAAGAGGCGGCAGAGGCTCATACGATGGATACTACTCTTGCAAGAGTTTGATATTGAAATCAAAGACAAGAAAGGAATTGAGAACACCGTTGCGGATCATTTGAGCCGACTTCATCGTGGACAAGGAGACTATCCCGTTGCGTGAAAGTTTCCGGACGAGCAACTTTTCTCAATTGCCCTTGGAGAACCATGGTATGCGATATTGTCAATTACTTAGTTTCTAAACAAATCCCAAAGAACTTGTCTCGTCTTTGAGAGGACAAACTTAAGAGGTTAGGGAACCAATACATATGGGATGATCCATACTTATGGAAACATGGTAGTGACCAAGTGTCTGAAGGTGCGTGCCGAATCCGAATTTAACTCTATCTTGTCTTTTTGTCACTCTTATGCTTGCGGAGGACATTTTGGGAAGTAAGAGAACGCGCACAAGGTACTTGAAAGTGGTTTTATTGGCCAACTTTGTTTAAGGATGCACACATATTTTGTACAACTTGTGATAGGTGTCAAAGAAGCCGGCAATCTAGGTGTCCCAGAAATCAAATGCCACAAACTTATATTCAATTTATTGAAGTTTTGATGTATGGGGTATTGATTTTATGGGGCCTTTGTCAACTCCCATGGGAATTTTTATATCTTACTTGCGGTTGATTATGTCTCGAAATGGGTGGAAGCTAAAGCCACCTCTACTAATGATTCTAAAGTGGTTTTGATTTTGTGCAAGCTAATATTTTTGCAAGGTTTGGAATTCCAAGAGCCATAATTAGCGATGGGGTTCTCACTTCAAAAAACGAGGATTTTACAAAGCTTGTTGGCGAAGTACAATGTGTCGCACAAGATTGCAACACCTTATCATCCCCAAACCAATGGACAAGCCGAGGGTGTCTAACCAGGAGGTGAAATCCATTCTAGAAAAGGCAGTGAACCAGAGCAAGGAAGGATTGGAGCATGCGACTTAATGATGCTTGTGGGCGTATAGAACCCATATAAAACACCTATTGGAATGTCTCCTTTTAGGCTTGTGTATGGTAAACCTTGTCACTTACCCGTGGAAATTGAGCATAAGGCGTTTTGGGCTATTAAGCAATGCAACATGGAGATGGATGGGGATGGAAAGCAAAGGAAGTTACTGACTTCAAGAGCTAGAGGAGCTTCGCAATGATGCATTTGAAAGCTCACGGATTTACAAAGAAAAGACAAAAGCATTCCATGATAACATGATTTCTAGGAAACAATTTTGCATTGGCGAAAAGTGCTTTTGTTTAATTCTCGCTTGCAATTATTTAGGGTAAACTAAGGTCACGATGGATCGGACCTTTTATTGTTACTAATGTGTTTTCTCATGGTGCAGTGGAAATTCGTAGTATAGCTACGGGAAAGAACTTAAAGTTAATGGGCACGGTTGAAACCATATTATGAGAACTTCACTTAGAAGTGGTGGAAGGAGTTAACTTTGTGGATGTGCTCCTCTGGAGGAGTCATAGAAAGCAAGGATCTAGTGGTGACGACTTTAAACCAAGCGCTATTTGGGAGGCAACCCAAAGGATGAGTATTTCTTGTCTTGTATTTATTTCTTTTCTTGTTTTTCGTTTTTCTTGTTTTGTTTTATTTTATTTTCTTTGATTTCTTATTAGGATTTCCACCTTGGACGTACTTTGGATGATTCAATTTACATTGAGGACAATGTAAAGTTTAAGTGTGGGGAGTGGTTTATGTTGTAAGTTTTTGCAATTTTCAACTTTTTTAATTTTTCAACTTTTTTGTGAACTAATGAATAAGAACACTCCAACTTGTAGTTAGTTGAGAGTCACATAGTATACATGTCGCTAAGATTACATCGAGAATCTCACAATAGTATTTGAACTTAGAGATGTGAGGAGAACATGATCGGGTTTCTTAATTGTATGAGAGTTAAAGTTGGATTTAACCATGCGATGGCAAAATAAGGTCTGTTGAATTCGGTATTAGAGCAGTGATCCCCTATAGTGGAGACTACCCATGTTACATAATGTGAGGCACCAACCTTGATTCTTTGTACTGTCTAAATTTGTGCTTTTAGAGTGTGTGTGTCACCGTACGTAAATTAGGAGCAGAATGGTGGGCTGTCAACTTCCACCATAGAAGCACTATTTTGATCTCTTGAGTGCTATTTTTATCAACCATGTTGGTGACATCAATTGCTAACACATACCACTTGTGATCTTGTTCGCGATTAGCACCATCCACCTTATCTCTCTGCACCAGCGGGTCCATAGAAACACCATCATCATCAACAAGAGGGCATCACAAATTCGAAGGAAAGTTGAATACGTTCGAGGTTTACAAGCAACACTACGGTAATAGGCAGATTTGATTTGAGTAAAGCAACAAAGCAGGGCGAGAATTTTTATAAGTTGAAGACTATAATACAAGAGCGGAAATTATCAAGGATGAAAGTTAGAAGTCTATGATATCAAGACATATAAGTTGTGAAGATTCAAGCGGTAAAGTACTTATACCATGGCATTGTACTTACATTTTTATTTTGGTATTTTACTTTCTCTTGTCTAGGAAACAAAAAAAAAAAAAAAAAAAAAAAAAAAAAAAGAAAAAAAAAAAAAAAAAAAAAAAAAAAAGAAAAAAAAAAAAAAAAGAAAATTAAATAAAAAAAAAAAAACAGAAAAAGAAAAAAAAAAAAAAAAGAAAAAAAAATTGGGTTTGTATAGTTTGTTTTTATTTTTTGTATTCTTTCAATAAAGCCTATGGAAAGAAGGAATATCTATAATGAAGTTTCAAGCGACAAGGAATTTGAGGAAAGAATCATATTGTCAAAGATTCTCGAAGTTCGAGTTATCATCAAGAGTTGAAGACAGAAGGCGAAGATGAAGACAGATAGAAGGCAAGAAAAGGCGTTTCTATGGATCTTTTTGTGAGTGGTGCTAGCTGCTGCCCGGGAGACGGATTCCTTGTAAGTAGCATATTCCCACCTTCGTTAAATGGTTTGATTTCCTTTCGAAGAGATCGTCAGAAAAATGGGTTTTCAAAAATATATAAAAGATGTGGGTTTTCAAAATACTTCGGAGGGTTATGCCTTCCTACCATTCAACGTGTCGCAGGATTCTCTCTTCATTCCAACCTGGACACATGTGTGACCCATAAAGAGTTGTTTATTATTGAGTGCAATATCATAAAACCCTTTCTTGTGAGGCGAGTCGAGACTTTTGATCACTCAGGGGCGAATTTTAGTCGAAGGGATGGTTACTTCTCTCTCAACTTTTAAGAATGAGATTGTGTTCATTTATGTGTCTAACTTCTTATGACTAGTGTGCAGAATCTCTATGTCTTCTTAGCGCGTTGGATACTATCATTACGGAGAACTAGTAAGTTGGAAAAATAGGTTTTGTGGGTATATCTCTAGTAAACCCTCACGAGACTATAACTCGTCCACTAGGGACACCTAGGGTTTAAAGGCTTGTTATTTATGCTAAAAGTGACCAGTAGCCTCGGCGACACGGAGTTGTTGTATTATATTGTTTTGTTTGATTTGCTCGAGGACAAGCAAAGTCTAAGTGTGGGGAATCGATAGGTGTAGAATACATAGTATTTACTATATAGAGTTTATGCTTTCTTTTGCTTTATTTTCTTGTGAATTATGTATTTTACGCGTGCTTTTGAGTTTTATAGGTACAATGGAGTCGCTTGGGAGCAAACGAAGAAGAAATCATTCATTTGGAGCACAAAGTGGCAAAAGGTCAAATCACGCGAGTTATATTCGGAGCGAGAATAGGTTGCGCAAGAAGGAGGTGAAAAATGGCTATCGAGTTCCTGCAACCGACAATTGAAGCAAGGAAGAGTTAGGCGATCGGTTCTGCCCAGCGCGAGGCCAAAGATGAAGCTAGGATGGCCCTTATCCATTTAAGGCGCCTAAGATTAGTAACCATTCTTACATTACCCTAATTCGAGAGGCGTTATTATCTTCTCAATTATTAGCATCACCTGAAACTGAGAAGGCTGCTCGAACTCGAATCCAGAGAGAAAAGCTGCTGTGGTGTGAAATCGATGGAGGTTAGGGTTTCATTTCAAATCTGTGATGGAGGAAGTAGAGATGTGGAGAGTTCGGAGGTCGAGAGAGGTGCGAGATTGGTTTGGCTGCGATTGTGTGGGTGAGTTTGGTGACGATTGAGGAGAAAAAGGAAGAAATGATTGAAGGGCTTAGAAGAAGAATTCGATAGAGAAGTTATTCTAATCGGTCTTTGTTGGGTTTGTCTCGGAGTTCGAGTTAACATCGAGATTAAGCTATTGTTGATGGCGATTTACATTTGAGCAGGGGGGTTAGGAGCAGATTCACAACGGTGGTGATGAAAAGAAGCGATGTTGTGGGCTTCAAATCTATTTGTTTGAAGAATTGAAATGGGTGTCTCAGATTCGATAGCAGTAAGCCATAGAAGTTGCAGCTGCTGGTGGCGGTTGAGAGTCAGGAAAGAAATCAGTGCTGGTGGTATTAAGGCCTGGGGGTGAACTGAGAAGGAGATTGTGTTGATTACAGGGAAGAGATGGCTGAGTGCAGTGTAGTGTAGTACTCAATTTGTGAAAGTAAGGCGAGGAAGAGAAGATAATGCGATTTAAGGCTGCGGGTTGAGCATAAGCTGGCACCTGCAATTGTGGGGTTGTGATGAGGCTGCGGTGCGAGGCACACATTGATGGTGGTGGTGGAAGTATTTGCAATGGCATGAGCTTGTGGCTCTTAAGTTGCGGGTCAGTGGAAGTGATATGTTGCAGCTGGAATTGCGGGGGTTAAGCTCACGATTACAACCGGGGTTTGTTGCTATGGGTGTTGTGTATGAATAACAATGAAGCTCGGATGGTGAGAATGGGTGAGCTCTTTTTGCTATGGCACAGTGAGGAAGTGCGGGTATTGAAGGTGAATTGGTTGGTCAGAGTTGAGGTGTTGCCATGGCGAGTGGGTTACTCGGGAATTGTTTGTGAGGGAACTTGACCAGAAGCACATTCCTTGAACTTGAGTTTGGTTGTTGAAGTGCGGGGTTGAGTCATTGAGCTGCGAGGCAAGGAATAGCTCCTTGCGGTGTGCTGTCACAAATGGAGGTGTTGGTCTTTGTTTGTCTGATGGGAGTGAAAGGCAGGTGTGTTGAGTTAGTTGTAGAAAGTGAGCTGGAATTGGAGATGTGACATTGCTAAGTTCGAGGGCGGTGATGCTCAAGGGTGGTTTTGTTGTAATTTGGTGGTGGTGATCTTTGCGGTGTTGCGGGCAAAACTGACAAGGTGGTGGTTTTACAAAGGACTTGGGCGAGAGGGTTACGCTCGACATATAGTGAGGATGCGGGGCTTTGTGTGATGTAAGTGCAGGCATTGCAAGATGGAATAAAAGTTGGTGGTGCATCTTGTTGAGATGGAATGGCATGGCTTGAATTGTTAGCTCGGATGGCTTGAGTCTCACGGTGGGTGGCAGTGACACGAGTCGAGGCGAGCGGGGAAATGGGAGTGGCGGGGATTGAATGGATTGGAGGTTGGTTGTGGAGAAGTGAAGGTTGTTAATGCACAATGTGCTAGGATCAGTGCTTGGCTTAGCAAATGGAGAAGGGAATATGGTGCTCTTCTTGTTGGTGAATTGAGCTTGCGGTGATGCATTGTGCGAGCTTTGAGGCGAGAATGGGTGACAGTGTGGTTGTAGCTCGAGGCATTGGTGAGATGGAGCAAACTACGATTAAGAAGGCTGTTGGCGATAGAAGGCCGAAGTTGAAAGGGTGTTGCGAGGTTGGAGTAGAGCCATCATGGTGGATTCTGATCGATGCACAATGATTGTGCATCTTGAGTCATTTTGTGTAACTAGCCGGTGACATGAACGACTCATCGATAGGCCTAACCCAGTCTGACTCTCACGACCCGTCGACTCTCCCACTGCCAAAGTTGAATCGTTGACCCGTTGACGGCCGTTCGATCGGCCGGTGGCCGGGCGGACTTTCTGCGATCACCGGGCTGTTTTCCGCGACTTTAGGCCGATTTCCGGCCACAATCCCAGACTTTCAGCGACCACTTTCGGGCGTATTTTCTACAGGTTTCTCCTTCTTGTGGGCTTGGTGGATTCTCACCTAATGGACTTTGAAGACTAGACCTAATTTTAGAAGTTGAGAAAAGCTATAAAAGGAGGTTTTCTACAACACATGATATATCTTTTTCTTGGAATTTTTGGGAGAGCCACTTTTGTTTACCCTTCTAGGTTTGGTTTTGTTCTTCTTCTTCCTTGTTTTATTATTGAATATTGATGATGATGAACTCCATAGCTATGAGTAGCTAAACTTATTATTGGTTATGGGATAAAAGTTGATTTCTCAACATGCTTTTGATTCAATGAATTAGTTTTGTCTCAGTAATTATTGTTTGTGATTCACAATTAATAGTGTTATAAGATTTGAAAACTTGTTAGGTTGAGTCCGGAATCAATCCGATTTGTGTTCATCTCTAGAGCTATATTAGGGTTTTCAATACGAAAAAGTTGTTTATCCCTGGTTCTAAGTAGCATAATTGTGGTTAGTGCTTGTAGTGATACATCCTACTAGTCACAAGTGAATCATAACTTTTGTTAAAGCGTCTAGTGCTTTTACACATTCGTTTGCATTGATGAGTCTTATTCCATAAATCTTAATGCTTTTAGGGAGTTAAACTTAATTGTGCTTTTACACTTTAGGTTGCTTTCGGCGAAGAATTCACATATGCATCTTTTAATGTGGTTGTGATGAAAACAGGGAATTAACGGGTTATACTTGCGATCAAGATATCCTAGGACTTTTAGTAAATCCGAGATTAAAATACCAATTCTAATCATTGATGAAAATACATGTTTGTGAATGATACTATCCCTTGACCAATATCTTCTCTTATTGATTTCTCAAATTATTTACTTTGCTTTCAATTACTTTTAATTCTTAAATACGACAAACATACTTTGGGTTACCTTAGAAGCCGAAATTTACATAACAACAATTGCCTCTCTGTGGAATCTGAACTCTTCCTTACCTTGTGCTTCATTTAAATTTAGTGCGTAAGAAAAGTGAAATTATTTTTGACGGATTGACACACGATTTGTCCCGTCATTTGTTCGGTGTTATCAATCTTTGAAAAACATCGAGGTATTGTTGAATGTTGGAGACATATGCCGTTAAATGCTTAACAACATTATATACAGGGCATCAAATGTCTTAAGCAAAGAGATTACTCGCCTCAATACACCCAAGTAAGTTTGTTTAAGTTTTGTGATTGATCATCTCTTTTCTACACTTCTTTTCTTGTTTTGCTGTTGGTATTAATTACGAGATGTAATACATAAGTGAAAACCATGTTACAAAGAGTTGTAACGGATCGGTGGATAATACACGAGTTGTATTATTGGAAAATCGGTAACGAAGATATTTATCCAACAATCTTAAGACATTTGAGTTGATTAATCTTCATTACTGATCAAATCTGCATTGTCTCAAAACAGTCCAGTATGTAGATCCATTCCATTCGTTAATAATTTGGCTCTATGACATAGTGGGAATGGAGTAGATTGTCAGCAATCGATTTAGAGCATCAATGAGTTAAAGAGATGCAAACATCAGTGCCCATTCTATAATTTGTCTCTATGACATAATTTGGCTCTCTTTTCCCATATTCTAACGTACCCATTGAAAATTCCTCAACGGGTTTTCCCGTTTCAAAAGCGCCTCTTTGGCAAGATGGTATCTATCAGTGCGTCGTTTGTGTACATATTTGGATCTGCATTTTCAAATTTGTTTGTGTTAGTGACCTGGCTAACATGGATTAGGAACATGATATCATTAAATTAAAATGATATACTAATAATTCCTTGGAGCAACAATGGGTTCAACACATTTTATGATGACCATGAAATGGAGAGGATATGGGATTAAATTAACTTCGTTGCTCTGATTTAATTCTTGAACGGAACCGAATACGTGTTCTTGTTTGATTGACTTTAAAAGACCAGTATGGGTCTTCATTGAAGTGAATAGACACAAGTGGTGTGTATTGGTTGGTTTCATGACCAGGAGAAAGAGATGTTTGGATTTTTCCGTTACTAGTTTAGTAATACAAATTTGAAATTCATGTAGTTGGAAGACATGGATGGTATCTCTTAAAATTTAAGTAGCAACTCTTTGAGAAGGCACGTAGTTGATTTATAAATTACTACTTTTGGTGGGTGTTTGAGGACACAAACTCATACTCGGTTTGAATCCGCCCTTCTCTCTAGTTCGTGTTTTCTTTAAAAGATTTGAAGGTTCAACTTTGGCAACGTTGTGGAAATTTGGGTGTATCTCCTAGCTGGAGAGGAAATTGGATAAATTCTTTTGCACGTACATAAGATATTACGATGATAGTCCACACAAAATTTTAGAATTTTGAAGTAGTGGAAGTGTTTTGTCAGTTTTGTTTAAAGAATTACGAAGAGCGGAAACCCGATTCTAGCCCGAATGGTTTCCAACCTTTTTGTTACTCTTTTGATTTTGTAGTAAAAATGGAAGTTGCAGGTCTGGATTTTGTCTTGATTATCCATTTTTGAAAATCTCCATTTGGGCCAAGATGGGAAAGATACAACAAATCCAAAATTGTTTGGTTGTCTGTCGAAAGATACGCATCTCTTCATGAAATGGCTTCATTTGATGGCTAGAGTTTTGCTTTTTGTGGGAAAAGTAAAAGGAACCATAAAATATTATGGTTAAGGTGTAATTCGAGGTTACGTCTTGGTGTGTACTTGACTTTGATTGGCCAAGGCAATGAGGCATAAATACTTATACTTGAATGCACTATGGCACACAAGCGATGTACTTTTGCATGCGGCTGATCACGATAAGCGCCCATGCGAACTTACACGTTTAAAGCTTGTTGTCCTAATCAGAACTTCTCCCATTCTTTTACCTAATCGGAACTTCTCCGTTTTGGTTTAGCGATCGATTTAGAGAGTATGATGGATTGTCAATCGCATGGTCGCACATAAGACGCATTCAAGTATGATTTTTTTTGACGGTATCGTGAAGTTTTGGTACACCAAGTCCTAGAAGTTCAGAACACCATTTTCAGTTTCCTTAACGTTCAAGGATGATAGAAAATGTCGGGATGATGGCATTTCTTGAGAATAGAAAGAAAAGAAATCGCACTACAAAGGATCTGATAGAATTCTGTTTGTTAGAATATTGGTCCCTGAATTAGAATTATGACTCAGTAATGGTGAAGTGTCCAAATATGACTTCTTATCTTCAGTGATAAATGTTGTTGATGTCCTCTTAGTGGAGAACAATGTTTTTCGGAAACAACAATTTTCGAAGAACATGGATAGCACAGTCTTAATATTTGGAATAGTTTCCAACTTAAGGTGAGAGGCGTCACTTTTGGAAATTGTTGTTGTGAGGTGTCTGAAACACCCGGCCGAGAAAAATAAAATAGCAAATTAGCGGTGGTAGGGATTTTTAAATGAGATCAAGTGAATCCCTTAATTGTGGGGGTACTTGATTGAGTTTGAATTCTCACAAGTAATGCGAGAAATTGAAGCACGTAACTAAAACTAATGTGCACCACAGTGCAATAGTTTACTGTAGTCACCGTAAAGTTTGCTATATGTTGTTGTTTAAAGTTATGATGAAGGTTAGTGACTAATTAGTTGATTTGCGATTAAGTAAAGGTTAATCCATGAACAGTGATCAATTAATTGTGACTCTTTGGTTGAGTCGATTATTTGGATTGGCTAAATGATGCCTCCCTGAAAATTACTAAAAGTGATTTTTCTATCTTGTTTAGGATGGTCAATGGTAATGACCTTTCAAAACATGAAATGATATAAATTTCTCTGGCGGTAGGTGGTAAAAATATTATCTTAGTATGATGAGATAGTAAAATCTCAATATGCTTCCCGACTCTGGTACGGAAAAAAAGTTGTTAAGGTGCTAGTATGGAAATTGAATTTACTAGACCGGACACGGTTGGTTGTTATAGAAAGATATTTTTATGATGAATTAAGTAAAAATGTGGGGAAGCTCATGAAATAGCTAGTGCCATAAACGCTATTGATGTCAAGCAGACTTTATAGTCAGATGCTTGTTAAGAAAAGTAGCCTTGAAACATAGAAACCGCGGGGTGCTATGTGTGGCAAATGATGATTTTAAGTCATCAGTAGGGAAACTATGTGCTTGTGTTAGGAGAAATGCTCTATCATGGAAATGATCCGAATGATTGTTGATGACAAAATCAACTATAAAATACGGAGCTTTGGACGCAAAGTCGGATGAGAAGTTTGAGTAAATTTTGAAATTTCCTTGGATATATACTTATGGCCAAAGTATAGTATGTTGTAAATAACACATAGTTTGAGTATTATGGTAGGTCTTGATACATAAATCGAAGACATAAAACCATACAGCAATTGCTCTCAAATGCGCGCATCTAAAAGAAATAATGTATGAGAATTGTATCTAGCCGGCAAGTGATACACATTCTAGAGAGCGTATAATTGCGTCATCGAGGGAAATGGGATAGCCTATATAGAGTAGTATTTATAGCGGATACCCAACCTAGCGATTGGAGATCCCATGGTTATCTAGGTTCAAAAGGGACAACCAAGTTATAAATTTATACTCACCAGGAAACCTTTGTCGAGTTTACTCTCTTTCCCATTTCTATGATGAAACAAGTGTTACTGTCAAGTGAGAGGTTGAGATTTTCTCTTAATGATTCCTATGGCTTAGTTTGACTAAGAAAAGTATGGAGGATACTTTCAAATAGGAGATCACCTATGAGTGTGAAGTGGTCTTTGCTTCTATGATAACTATAAGGCTAAGTTAATCTAGAGCACTCATGAAAAACCAACATCGTTCAGGGACGAAATGAACACAATAGAGAACCAGGATATGTAAGGAAATAAAGCTGTATGATATCTATTGCATCGGTTTACATCATGAAAGTTAGGCGGTTCAAGACATCGCTTTCCAGAACAACTAGTAAACCCGGTAGGTATTCACTACGGAAGATTCAAAGCCAAAAGCTATCTCTCCGTCTGCGGTGATGTTCCGCGCACAAACTCTTTCTAGTGTATGCATTAAACTTGCATGGATTTCTATTCAATGTGGGGATTGTTGGAATTTTGAATAGAAATATGAGTTAGTTAGTTAGTTAGTGTGAATGGATGTGTCCACTCACTTAAACCTTTTCAATATGTAGTGTCTTATCCCAAGGGATGTGACTCTCCACTAAGGGTTGTGACTCTTCATGAAAAGGACTTCTCCAAGAGTCACCTCTAACCTATATAAACCCCACTCATTCACCATTGCAAGTATGGTTTTTAGAGTCATAAAACTAGTACTAGAAATTTAAGAGTTTGCATGTGTCTTCAAGAGTTAAAGAAGAGTTTGTGCTACATCTATTCGCGTTCTGTTAGGTGTTATCGGAAGTCTTCGAAAAACAGTAGTATTGTTGAATGTTGGAGACATATCCGTTAAATCATGTGACATTATATACGGGGCATCAAATGTCTTAAGCAAAGAGATTACCCGCCTCAATACACCCAAGTAAGTTTGTTTAAGTTTTGTGATTGATCATCTCTTTTCTACACTTCTTTTCTTGTTTTGCTGTTGGTATTACGAGATGTAATACATAAGTGAAAACCATGTTACGAAGAGTTGTAACAGATCGGTGGATAATACACGAGTTGTATTATTGGAAAATCGGTAACGAAGATATTTATCCAACAGAATTTACCAAGTTGGTGAAGATTTTACTATCGCCATGTGAATACAATTCTCGGGTTAATCCAAGAATTGACTGGTCTTGGATCGTTAGTGTTGCAAATAGATGGGAAAATTTTCTCATATCAATCTGACTCGCACAAAGCTGCTAAACACCAAGTTGGCTTTGGATGGAATCGAGGAAGCTTTCCTGATTTCGTGTAATCGTGACGATTTTTGACCATGGGGTATAATTCGGTCACTAAGTAAGCAGAAGGCAACAAAGCACAATTTTAATCATTTGCAGCAGCCATAACCCGTTATTTTTCCGGGACTAAAAATCTGCCGGAGTATCAAGCAGTGTGAGTCTGTGCCCAAAATCTCATATAACTAAATTGGTTACCCAACTCATGGTATATATAGAGCCCAAAATCTCTTAACTTAAGGAAATGGTATTGGTGTAATGTCTTTTTTTATTATTATTATCAGAATTGGTTAAATGTAATCCCCGATACAGAAAGCATTTTTTACAGTGAATTTTTCTCGATTTGATTTCCGAAAATCCTAACAGTTTTTTGATCTTGGACCAACATAAAGTGTCAGCCGAAACAACTACAGAAAAGAATAGAGCCATTTAGTATGAAATTAGGTGAATTGTCACTCGGAATCTCAGATCATCATACGGAATAAAACAAATCCACCGGATTGCTAATCTCCCATAAATTTCGCCAATTTGTATTATGACTGCCCCTGCATAATCTGTAGAGTCGACCATTTCAAACACTGCACGTGTAGACCATTTCAAACACTGCACGTGTACCTTAGCTTAATCACAACCATTTACGCTAGAAATGTCCAAATCAAAAAATACGTTTCATCCGTCGGATCATAAGATAAAGTTTGAAATGTAACCCTAAACGAATTGGGCATCTCTAACCCTTATAAAAAGTATACTTGTAGATCCAGTTTGTGCCTCCATCCATCTATCGCCTCTGGCAATAGAAAGTAAGCAAACCTAACCTAAAAACAGGGATTTTTATCCTCTCAATAATCTACTTATGTTCATCATCGAAGGCAGCAGCAGAATCAAGGTCATGGCGGATGGTTCTTCAATAGAGCATCGTGAAGAACAAATATATATTTGCACTATGATTTCTCCTCTCAATAATGTAAAATATCTTGGAATTCGATTTCGTGATCGTTCTCAACTTCTTTTTGACATCTAATCACGCTTGCATTTCATCTTCAGAAACTTGTTTTATTTCTTGAAGAGAAAAGCCGGAAAGGTAGAAAGAAAAGAGGAGAACTAAAGAGAGGACTAATTTTGGAAGAACTTTTTTCTTTTTATGCATAGCTTTGGGTAGGAAATGGTGAAGAGGAAGATTTTCAATCTAAGATGTATGTGAACCGATTACAATTTTTTTATTAATTTTTGTTGAAATTATGAAATGTAGCAGATCAGAGAAATACAGATCCGCAATTATATTTGAATTCCACTGCTCAATGTTTACATCATGGATCATCTAGATAATCCATCTAGATTTTGAGAGTTAGTGGACATAATTCAGTTCAAATAGTAAATTTTGCCGATAAGTCATGTTTTCTGACGCACTCACGCACGTATCTTTGCTATATGATTAACTTTGGGTTATTGCTGAAGATTTTTGGTGATAGCCTATCTCGATTTCGTGTAATTCTGCCAAGAAGTCATTATACACATTTTAAATCAGTGACCAAATTTTGGGCTTGTGCTACATGGCACTTCGGCCACAATGAATATTTTGTTTCATGAAGCATTTTCGGCCAAATTTTGGGCTTGTGCTAGTCTAAATCACATGGCAGATCGCATTACAGATTTTGAGTAACATCTACATGGCAAAACTTTTTGATGTAAACGAAATTGGGTCATTGTGAGTTACAATGCAGATTTTGAGACAACAGGTAGATGTATCACAATGCAGATTAGGGCTCATGAAATTATTTAGAGAAATTTATTGTTATGACCCTGGAAATTATGGGTCTTACACTTTTGGCCCCAAGGTTATTTAATAAATTTGCAAATTATTCCGGTGGTCCTAGAATATTATAGGAAGTAGGATTAACAAAATAATCCATGTGCATATTGCCTGCACACTATAAAATATGAAGAAAATTTTAATTTTTTTTTACAAAAATCAGTGTACATATATCCTGCACACTATAAAATATGAAGAAAATTTAAAAAATGATGTATAGAAATCAATGTGTATATTTCCTGCACATAAAATCAGTGTGCATATTATCTGCACCATAAAATATGAAGAAAATTTTAAAAATTATTTAGAGAATAATAAATTTCATGAAATGAAAATTTGATAGTTATATTTACACTCGTTGTGTAGGTCTTTCAAAGAGCTTTCCAAATATATGAAATTTGTCGAATTCTTACGTATGATTTGTGAGACATGTTATGTTTAAGTTGGCATGACGATTATACCCTTAAAGGATATAGTTTATTATTTGATAACATCATGAAACATCTTTATCCAAATGGCCCTCCTTCTTTTTTAAGGGTCATTTCAACAAAATGAGTTAATTCTTTTAAAATTGAGTTTTAAGTGAAAGGCCATTTGAGTAAGAGAGAGTGACGGGAGGGCCAAACACTTAATTCCCACAATTTAAGGTTAAGTGCAGATTTTTTAAAGGTTAAGTGCGGATTTTGGATTAAGAATAATTAAAAACTAATATTGTCGTTTTACAGACTAAAAAACTCCATTTTGTTACATAACTACTAAAATAAACCTAAATAACAACCACAAGGTCTCACGTTCAGTCTCAAAATACATAAGATTCAGTTGGAATTTAGCCATGAATCGTAAACTACCTTTCACTAGTCCGAGACTTAGGTGAAACAATTCATACTATTTCAACATGAATCATGAAACAATTCGGTTACACTTTAATCATGAATTCGTAGACTACCGTTGACTAGTCCAAGACTTTGGTGAAACAATTCATGCAACTCCAAGATGCACAAGATTCAGTTGTTTGGACTTTGTTAACGAATCGTGGACTACCGTTGACTAGTCTGAGACTTTGATGACACGATTCATACCATTCCAAGATGCATGCGAAAGAGTTTTGTGTCTTGGAAAGTTACACATTGCTATAGAGAGATCAACAAAGCTGCTGATTTGTTAGCTAGGTTGTATCGTGGTGGTACTTGGGTGGAGCTTCGTCATGATGATTTTCTCTCCTGATTTCAGAGAAATTCTAGCAGCTGTTAAGGCCCAACAGGTTTATCATAAAATAAGAAGATGCTCTCATTGTGTCTCTTGACCATGCTGATGAGCTTACTTCTGAACATTTGGTGAAATTCTGAGTTAGCCCAGAGTAGCTACAACGAAATCCCATTCAATCATTCCATAATGCATTGTATCCCAGAAAAAAACGAACCGTATTCTTTTATGTTCCTCTTCTTAGTTTTTAGGTTATTTATGAGACAAATTTTTAAAATGTAGTATAAGTGGGGGGCTAAATATAAAAGTTATCATAACTTATTATGCTATATATTTTGATTTTTTTTCGTAAACCAAAGAATAACTTGCAAAATCCAAAAAAAAAATTGGGCGGCCTTCGGCCACTAGGCACTAGTTAGTTCAAGAATTTGACTATCCATATACAAATTTATATCGAAATTTGATACAATACTTGTGTTTTAATGGAAAGATATCAAGTTGCTCATTGTAGGTGTTTTATTACTTTTATCTTTATTGACAATTTAGACCAATGAAATTAAGAGCTCACGAAAAAAAAAAAATTTAGCCCCCCTAAACCTAAAATCCTGGTTTCGTCGCTGTAAATTATTTCACAAGTAGTTAGTGCTATGGCTCGATATTCGCTTCCTCACTTGATCGCACAACTACATTTTGTTTCTTGCACCTCTATGTTACCAAATTTACTAGGAGATTTGTCTCAAAATCGAAAAAATAATGCATACGATTCAATTGGACTTTAGTCATGAATCGTATATTAGTTACCATAGTTTTAGTCAAGAATCGTATATTAATTACCATAGTTTTAGTCAAGAATCGTAGACTATCGTTGACCAATGATAGACTTTGGTGAAACGATTCATATTATTCCAAGATGCACAAAATTCAGTTGGACTTTAGTCATGAATCATGTTGCCGAGAACAACCTAGACAGCATGTGTGCTATGATTTCTAAAGGTAAAATCTCCATCAAAGTATTATTCTTCTTCTCAACTTAAAACCTTTTTTTATCGGTTTATTTTGTTCAAGCTCCTGGTTTGGGTAGAAAAAGTCTTGCCGCGAGCTTATAACTTGAATATAATAATCTTGTCTATCCCTCTCTCTCGCGCGTGTGAACCCCAAGTAGGAAAGAAATCCTTTGATTTACGGCAACTTCCTTATTGTTTTACCGGTACATATTAATTCCGTTGTTTAGTCTTGGGTATAATAAGATTTCACTTGACCATCTAAGACCACCTTTGACCTTAACCTCTGGTCGTTGAAGGAGTAATAATTTATACTGCATATTTGTTCGGGGAATTTCTCCCGGTAAACATATCTAATCTCCCATGTAATTCGCTAGTTTATACTGCATCCATTTTAAACGCTCACGTGTACCTCAGCTTAATCACAACCGTTTACGCTACAAATGTCGGGTCAAAAAGTGGGAGTAGGATCAAATACGTTTCATCCGTCAGATCATATGATTGAATTGTAACCCTAAGCGTATTGGGCACTCTCTAACCCTTATAAAAAGTATAGTTTTCTAGTTGGTAGATCCAGTTTGTGCCTCCATCGCCTCTGGGAAGAGAAAGAAAGCAAACCTAACCCGAAAAACAAAGCTTTTCCACCATCTACCTATGTTCATCATAAACGGCAGCAGCAGAAAACAAACATATATTTGCATTATGATTTTTCCTCTCAAAAATGTAAAATGTCGTGGAATTTTGTGTCCCCTCTAGCTTTCTTTTGACCAGTCATCACTCTTCCATTTCTGCTTCAAAAACTTGTGTTATTTCATGAAGAGAAAAGACTCAAAGGAAGAGAGAAAAGAGGAGAATTAAAGAGAACTAATTTTGGAGGAATTTTTTTTTTGTTTTTCTTTTTTTTTGAAATTATGAAATGTAGCAGATGTGTTTAGATCTATTTAATGAAATTATGAATAAATCCATGTATGATGTTCATATTGAAATCTCCAATGTTTGATTTCCACTGCATAATATTTGGATCTCATGATCTGGAACACATTAGTCCATCCACTGCTTATCCATCTACAGTAACGGATGCATCCCATCCAACTGGTGAATGGTCACCAGTACGGGGAAATACAAATTAATACCATCAGAAAACAAGTCCAAAACCCATGGTTGCAACAAATATCCAAGATTGATACTCAATGGTACTTAAACTTCAAATTTAATTGGTAACCTTTTTTCTAATGCTAGCTTTTCTACTAGTAAATTTTCCCAATCAAATTGTTTTATTTGTAGAGCAGCCTGCCGGGATAGCAAAATTTGTAGTTTGTGATCAGTCTTTACTGATCATGTTATTCACCAAGTTGGTGAAGATTTTACTATCCCATGTGAATACAATTCTCGAGTTTATCCAAGATCGTTAGTGTTTAAATAGATGGGAAAATTTTCTCATATCAATCCAACTCGCACAAAGCTGCTAAACACCAAGTTGGCTTTGGATGGAATCGAGGAAGCTTAAACACCACCATTTTAGCCTACTAGATTAGACTTAAAACTCAGGTTTAGGCCACGGCCAATATAGGTGTTGTATTGTGTGTATCCTAAAATTACAGGGAACATGGATTTGTTGGGGAATATCGTTCCGGATAGGTAAAGCATTTTATTCTAAGGCAAAACTTTTTGTCTGTTAGGGGAATCTTGCTCGATGTCGTGTAATCGTGACAGTTTTTGACCATGGGGTATAATTCGGCCACTAAGTAAGCAGAAGGAAACAAAGCACAATTTTAATCGTTTGCAGCAACCATAACCCGTAATTTTTCCGGGCTGGATAACACCTATGTGACTAAAAATCTGCCGGTGTATGAAGCACTTGAATCTGTGAACCAAAATCTCTTATTTTTTTTAGATAACTTAATTAGTTACACATCTCATGATATATATAGAGCTCAATATTCTCAACATAGGAAAGATCTACTATAAACTAGAAAATAATATATTGTAAATAAGGTGAGTATGTGGCTCTAGGAAAGAAATTGCCATGCTTTTTTTTTTTTTGATCGATCAAAAGGAATTGTATTAAGAAGCACACAAGTCGTGCACAAGCGAATACACCAAAGAAAGGGGAAAGCAACCCCAACCAAAGCAACCAAATTCTAGGAATAAACAAAAAGCAACAAAGGCCTCTTGACAAACCTTAGAAACTAAACAACCATTATTACTTGAGCACTAAACCAAGAGCGCAAGCTACATTTAAGTAGGATTTTCATGAACCTTCCATGGTTAAACCCTTGTGATTTTTGGCCACACCACTGAACATTTCTTGACGGTTTGCCTTCGAAGAGGGAAAACTTAACCCCATTATAGAACCAAACTCCATCAAATTACCTGTTGAAATCTTACTAGGACTAGTAAGAGATTTGGAAGGGAATTTCTTTTTGCTGCTTAATGTCTCATTGGCAAAGAGACTAGTCACTTTAGACTTTCTGCGCAACCTAGTATTGGCTCCTTGAACCGGCTCGGACACTGCTGGTTTGGTAATGCTAATGTCGGCGTTTTTTGAAGCAACCTCATCTTCTTCGATCCCTTGGGATCGGTTATAAGTTTCGAATCCAGAGGGAATTGACGGATCCGAAGAAGAGAATTTTGCCCCTTGTTCCATTTGATGCAATTCTTGAGACTCATCCTCGAAACTAGGAGAAACTCGTGATGGTATACTAGAATCTGCCTTTGCCCCTTCACAAGTTTGGTCTTTCAAAGCATCAACATGTAATTGAATTCCATGTATGATCATCTCCATAAATTGTTCTTTTGAATCTGGAATAGCTGTCCTCTTAGGGCTTAAAACCCCCTTTTGCCATATCAAAAAGAGTACCAAATTTGTATTCCAAGTATCTTTGAGCCTTGTTTAATTTGACAGGATCACATTGTCGACCCAGAAAACAAGAATCAGACGGGGTTACAGTACTACTGACCTGAGAAGCCACATTTTTTGATATCACCATTTCATTATCAGCTTGATGGGATGGTTGATTTGATTCCATCAAAGCGTTGTCCAAAGGAGAATTCATTGCTGGGGATGAAGTCGCGAGTATCTCCTTAGAGTGCGCCGAAATATCTTCAAACGGAAGAGATTCAGAGACCATATGATGAGAAGAATCATGCGAGCAAGGAGAGGTAGAATTAGGGATTTCCCCCTCTTCTAATTCCTCCGATAACGATGGTACCAAAATCTCTGAGTCTTTCACATCCCGAGTCAGATCGGCAGTCGGTAACTCATTTGTCTGTGACTCTGCGTCAGAACCAGTCTCATCCAACGGTCCCAATACCTTATCAGCTACATGAGACTCGACAAGAGAAATTGAACGAGATGACTTCGAAGTCGAAGATGGAGAGGGACTGGCTAATAAGATGGGCCTTTTGTCTAAGGAAATAGATCCCCTAGGAACAAAACCATGCTGGGCTTTCATAGACCCACTAAAGTTTACTTTAGGTTTAGGTTTAGCCAGCGCAGCAATAAAATTCAAATTTTGCCGTTGTGAAGAGTACAACAGAGACTGACTTTCCTGCACGGCATTAAATGGAGTTGGTTGAGAATTGATGGGAGGGGACGTACCAGTCAAAGGAGAGATGACTTCTGGAAGCCCTTGATTTATCCTCGAGATGCGCAATGCTTCATCACCAGCATCACCGATATTGATTAATGCTGATTCCGGCTCAAAAACCAGGTTCCGATGAATCCCTGAAGAGTGCTCTACCTGTTTCTCAGCAATTGCGATCTTAGCAATGACCCATTCACTTTTAACAGTCAACCCCAGAGACCATTCACTTGCTAAAATTGGACCTTTCACCTTTAGTCTAATTTCGGAGATCACCTCTCCCGATCTAGTTTCTTGGCTAATGGCTAAGAGCCCACCACAAGCAGCCCCGATATTGTTGAATAACATTAAATCCCAAGAGTTTTGTGGTATACCAGATACAGTAACCCACGCATTTGAGATGTTTCGAGCAGAAGTTGAGTTTGTTTTAGAACACCAAGGAGTAAATTTGATCTCTACTCCGTCCACCATTAAAGAACCGGTAGTAACCAGCCTCAATTTTTCTTCTACAGAAAAAGCAAACATCATTCCTTCATTAAACGATAATGGCCAGATCTTAAAAGCTTCTTTAATGTTTAAATGTTGTTGCATCCACCCCCAATTTCAGACCAATCCACATTTAATGCTTTAACCTCTAATTTTAAAGCCAGATTCCAATTGCCCAAGTAGTTGGTTTCAGGATCGTTAGCTCCTTCCACCATGGCCACCGTGGGATGAGTCTTCCAACAATTAAAAGATAGACCATTAAGAGCAGAATGTTCTTTCTGAAGAATGTTGGAATTATGTGCAGCAGCTTTGTCATTGAAGTTGCAACAGATCTCAAGATTTTTACATAACTCACGCCAGCCGTGTTTGTTCCTCCCCATTGGAAAGAAACAATGGTGAAGATAGCCTTTGGAGTCAGGGATAGAGAGCTTTAAAAATTCCCCTCCTTGGTTCTTGTCTCTTGAGAGAGTAAACCATTCGGATTTCAGCGAGAATGTCCATTCTTTTTTGTGAAAATCTTCTTGAAGTAGTTCATGGAGTTTTAAAATCAGCCAATGTCCTCCTTCTTTGGTGAAGGAATTGATCCACTGTTTTCCTTTGTAAGATTCCTTATCGTGATGATTTTATCATTCCCCCAAATCTCATAAGATTTTGCTTGAATGGAGCATTTCAGTGAGTTCTCTCCCTCCCGAAGAATCGTGCCACGACCTCCACCCTTACTTTTTCGATTACGTTTTCCGGTGGCCAATAACCAGGATTCTTCAGACATCTCTTTTCTCTTATCAATGCTACTTATCTGTGTAGACTTATTGGAAATATAGACAATGATACTTGAACTAGATACAATGACCAAAATTAACCCAGAAACAAAATGAGAATTTCATCTTATATTAAGTAAGAAGAACTAGAAATTGCCATGCTTAAAATCACTTGAGTTGTGTAATTCATTTTTACCATGGAATTAATTAAATGCGATTTCCCAAGAGTAAAACTCAGGTTTAGGCCATGTCCAATGTGGGTTTTGTTTTGTGTACCCCAACATAATCACAACCATGTTGTCTACATTTTAGGGTTTGCCGGTCAAAAATTGAGGTGAGTCGTAAATACGTTTCAGCCGTTAGATCGATCACACAACAATGTAGAAATGAGTAATGGGCAGATCTCCAACCCGTATAAAACGTGCCTCCCCTCGTAGAGAAAGAAAGCAAACCTAACCCTAAAACACAAACAACAACAGCTTCTTCCCATCTATCTATGTTCATCATCAACGGCAGCAGCAGAATCATGGAAGATGATGAAGGTTTAATAGCATCATCAACAACAAAACATATTAGCACTATCATTTCTCCTCTCAAATGTGTAAAATACCTCGGAAGCTGAAGCTGTGTGCTTTTTCTGCTCTATATTGTTCTTGTAAATCTTATAATTAGTCTTAACTTTTGCTTTTAATACTTGAATGAGCAATGGAGGAGGAAAAAAACTGAAGAAGAAGATCTTTTACGCGATTAAAAGTGATTACTGGAATATCAAGATTTCTTTTTTATAGGTGAACCAATTGCAAATGGAACTATGATTTGCAGCACATCTGTTGTGCCCAGTTTTAATTTTTATTTTTATTGAATGAAATTATGCAAAGATCTATGTATGATGTTTTTTTAGATATTGAAATCTTCAGAATTCCATTGCTTAATATTTGTATTTGATCTGTAATAGTTAAATATGTTTTGTCCACCATTATGTAGTATCCTGCACAGCAATTCACAAGCCCCATCTGGCAACAAGTACAGGATTCATGCTTGCAACCCAATATCCAAAGATTCATACTCAATGGTTGTTAAACTACGAATTAATTGGAGTGGCCTTGGATTATTGCAGCTCTCATAATGTTGCAATAGATGGGAAAACCTTCTCACATCAATCCAACTCGCACGAAGCAGTAAGCTAATTAGTTGCAACCTCCCCGAATACGCATAGGTTAAGTTAGACATTGGTAGCTCTAAAATTGCTACACTTAAGAGTGGACCACTCATTGTACCTGGAATGAAATGGTAGCTCTAAAAATTGCACAGCTCTTAGACACCAACAGCCTGGTTTTAGCCTTCTTACGGTAAGACTTAAAACTGAGGTTTAGACCATCCGGTGCTTTGTAGTGCCTACCGTACCTAAACTTATCGGCAAATCACTAACCAAATAACAATGGGGCTGATTCTCAAAAAAAGAATGAATTGTTTTTAAAGCTTAATGCAGTATCTACGATCTCTTGCAAATCATATGCAATAATGGATCGAGCTGATGAATGTCGACCACCAGTATAAAGAAATGCATTGGGCGAATCATTACTCATCGGGCAACAAAGTCTAAAACCCACAAGGAGATATTTATACCTTGCCCATTGCTTAGTATAGTTTTTTTTTTTTTTTTCCTTCAAGTAAATTAGGAATTCATTAAAATGGACTAATATAAAGTGTCAGCCGAAGCAACTATAGAAAAAATAGAGCCATTTATGGAATTATGTGAATTTTCACTCGGAATCTCAGATCATCGTATGGAATAAAACAAATCCACCGAATTCCTAATCTCCCATTTTTTTTTTTTTTTTTTTTTTTTAAAACCTCTAACCTACTAAATTTTACCGATTGAAAGTTGAGATTACAAGAAGGCGGTCGGGAGTCTAGCCACAAGTGAGCTCCCACCCCTTCGAATAGCAAAACCTATCCTGTGGAAAAGTAAACTACCAATTTTGCCGTTCATGGTATGGCTTGACAAAAATTTTTTAAGCCTCTTTAACAGGACAACCGCATCATCATTTAGTTCACCTAAAGTAGTGAAAGCAAAGTACAAAAACCGTAACCATGAGCCAAACACATGTCTAAGTATTTTGCATTTGCGGGTAACCGCATTGGAGATGGCTTGACCAGGTATAAAAGTACGAACCCGCCTCCAAGAAAAGGTGAGACACCCGTCACATCGTAGCACACATCCCGACCAGTTCTCCCGGTTGTGAACAAGAACGTCTGTAGGTCTTCGATCCTAGCCGTTATCGATAAGAATCCCAATGCGGCTTCTTTGGTGATATGAACTCGAGATTTAAAACACATATCCATAAGCACATCTCGAACTAAATCATGCCGAAATTTGATTCCAACGTCTTTAGAACGATTACAACGCGTGATCGCCAAAAGTATCCATCCCTTTGCCGCAGCTCGGACAAGTACTATCTTCCTCAAAGAGTGGTATACCTAATCAGAAGACAATATGGAAGCAAACTGTCTCGGTCCCATGGGTGGTTGAGGCCACTAATGGGGATAGCCATCAAATAGTCTTGTGCATGTTCGGATTTGTTACATTGCCACAAAACCGAGTCTCTCTTAGTGAAACGATATTTATCCTAAGCATCTCCTTCATTACGACATCAAAGTATGGTACTTCCAAGGTCGCATGGGATGGGGGCGTGTCATTGATGTTGAGGTTTGGCGAGATAAGCCACATACCCGTAAGTAATCGTGTAGGGCATGTTGAGAGATGATACTTGACTCCGCGGCATTAGAGTTCCGAAGAATAGCACATTGCAGCCGGCGTGTCTGAATTTGCGATGCTAAGTAACAATACTTGATGGTATCATTCATTGTATAGATGCCTAGACCACCACATTTAATCGGCAATGTTGCAATACGTTTGTTGAAGCAAACCGAACCCCGCACCATCCGCCGTGATGAGTTGTCTCAAGTATTGTATTAGATGAGCGCCAAAGTGATTTTTAGGTTGTTGTAGAGCAGCCGGATCGGTAGTGCGCATCGTAAGTATAACCTTGATACCCCCCGCAGGCCAAGCAATAGAAGCAGTTCACTCTGCGGATCCTTTAGCTTACCAATAGCCTTCATCAGGTCGACTGTTTTCTTCACCCTAGACATAACCATGTCACTGCAGAATTGCATGTCCAAGCTCACTGGTGCCCCCAGTAGTTTGACACCAAGGGAAGGTCTACCGATGTTGCTTGGAAACACACCGTCACCCAAACCTGGCTGTCATGTGTAGGCCATAATAGCTCCGTTTTTTGATATTGAGATGTAACCCTCTACTATTACCATCGCTTTGTATAATGTGTAAAGCCTTGGATACTTCCAATGTGTCACCAATAATTGTGCCGTCATCTAGATACCATGCGTGCGGATCCAAGTTGCACCGAGTTGCTATTTTCTTCACTAAAGGATGCAATGCCAAAGCAAAAAGCAATGGCCCAAGGGGTCTCCCCTGCTTTGAACACCCTTAGCCGAAGATAGAGTGGTATTGTTATAATATAGTATTGGTGGTGAGGCGTAGCAAAATTCCACCCACTTAGAAATAGAAGGACACTGGTTCCTCACCTCTCTAATGATGGTTGTCCTATCAACTAAATTAAACGCATTGGCAAAATCAATCAACAACATAGAATTACCTTGTAGATTTCCTTTTGCCTCCAAAAGTCTGTTAACCGAGTGCAGAATACCTTCTCCCCCACAAACCATACCAACACCAAATTGATAGTCTCCCAAAAATTCATTCATGTCTTTACTCACTGAAGAAGCAGCTAGTTTTGAGACCAATCTCCTCCAAATAGTACCCACAACAATGGGACGGATGCCTCCACCCGGCTTTAACAACGGAGTAATAGGTGCGCTAGCTATAAATTCACCCAAAGCTGCCGGGCAATGACCAAGAAGCCACAAATTAACAATTGCATTGATCGAATGTAACAGATCTTCTGCTACTGCCGCTGCAGGACCACTCATGGCATCCAAAAGGTGTTGTGCGCGCAACCCATCTCTACCACAAGACGTTCCCCTAGGAAAGCCCTTCAATGCATTTAAAACAAGTGCTAGTACTCACGACTGCAGCAACTTGAATGGGTTCAGGAGGAATGATGGGAGGAGGTGCATAGGGGTGTTTGTTTGTAAGTCCAATAAAGTATCAAGCATTCATAGGTGCCAAGCCATCCGAAGAAATGACCCTAATTGCCGCACTATAGTGTCCCCGACTCAACTTTTTCTACAAGCTTGAAGGTTGACAAAGCATCTTGTGTATTTTGCTTTCGTTGATTGCCCACCGGTTTTGAATTTGTGAACCCCAATATTTTTCCATTTTAAAACAAGACAGTAGTGTCGGGCTCACACCATGTTAAAAGAGCTTGGTTGATGGAAGCAATGCAACCTCTTCCTAGTGCCGGATCTCTCTTCCAAGGTACACTTAGGGTGTACAAATTGAGGGTGCAAGTTGGCAATAGAATTAAGTGTATCCAAGAAGATAAATCCTAGGCTTTGTATTACCTTATCAATTGCCGCCTTTAGAGTCCGAGAAAATTTTACCCGCATTTTGGAGGAATGCTAGAAACGTCCGGATTTGTTTAAGAAAAATCTTCTTGAAAGTAAATCCAACGATAAGCAGTCGATGTACCACTGACCCTCCTCCGTAACCGCACTCATGGGTACCGATTTGTGGATTCTCAATGTCGTGAATGAGAAAATCAAGCACCCCTCCTCGTTCGACGCTGACCCTGTCGTAATATCACCAGATGACACGGCAAGGTCTGCTCCAAGCATGAATGAGCATACATTGGGTGCAAAGCCACATCTGCATATGTTTTAACTCTCTCTCCCAAGTCCCAAAAACATCAGAATACGGTGTAATCTCTCCTACAAATAACCCTTGCTTCTTCATTTGCACAAAGGCTTGTCATGTAGATGTTTACAGAGAGAGCTCTTTGCAAAACCTCTTCCATTCCCATTATCTTTACACCGTCAAAGTTTCGGAAAGGGCAATGGAATAAAATGCCCCGTGGTTCTTGTGCAATTGTGTTATGTAATGATGGAGAAGATGTTTGGCGGTGTGTTGGATGCGTACATCACCATCGCTGCCGCGTGAATCCTAGTTGCCGTGAAGGAAGAATTTCGAGGATAGGCATTTCCAAAACCTAATGAGGACCGTGAAGCAAGTGATAGCTTATACCGACAAACAAATATGCTATGCAAGAAGTTCGAGACAACCCGTCGAACACTTCAACCGCACTATGTTCACCGAGATGTTTTACAACAAAACACCAGGGAACCACCTAAAATTGCCTTCGTCACTGCTAGAAATAAAACAACAAAGAACCCTTCTAACCCAATACTAATTTTAGTCTACCAACAAAGATCAAACTTGACCGACGCAAAATCCACCACCAAACGAAGAACCAAACCAGTGAAAATTAAAAACCAAAACTTGGAGATCTTGAGACCTAGCCAAATGTGAGATAAACAGAATCACGGGGTAGAGAATCGCAGTAAACAGAATCACAGTAGCTTGAATCAAAAGAGATGGTAACAGAATCCTCAAAAGAGATGGTAACAGAATCCGTTGCTGTAAACTTCGATTCCTCAAAAGAGATGGTAACAGAATCCGTTGCTGTAAATCTCCCATAAAATTCGCCAATTTATATTAGAGCTTCTCCAATGGTAAATGTGGATGTTTCATATGTGGCATCACTTTTAAGACATCCTCTAGGTATAAAATCCTAAATATTAGGAAAAAATAAATTTTATCTCCAACCCATTAGATTGTTTCATCTTTCAAACTACTTATTTGTAGGCATATATAATTGGTTAAAATTATTTCCATTATTGTTCTCATTGATTTTTATTAAGTGTGACTAGGATGGGAAGACATCCTCTAAGTGAATGTCTAAAACTAGAGGTTCACCTAGAGGATGTATAACTTTTTTTTTGCCACCTCATCCCCGCATCAATGGGTTGGAGATGATTTTTTTTTTATAAATATGGTTGTGCATCCTATGTGGATGAAGACTTTTCCCCTCACATACATTCCATTGGAGAAGCTCTTACTGCACCTGCAATCAAAACCGTCTACTTGTTCCACAGGTACCTGTAGTAGACCACCTCAAAATTACAACTCACGTACGTGTACCTTTGCTTAATCACAACCGTCTAGGCGGTCAGTCACAAATACGTACATCCGTCAGATCATATGATAAAGTTTGAAATGTAACCCTAAACGGATTGGGCATCTCTAACCTTTATAAAAGTATAGCTAAAACAAAGCTTCTTCCCATCTACTTATGTTCAACGGCAGCGGCAGCGGCAGAATCATGGTCATGGCAGATGGTTCTTCTAGAGAGCATCATGAAGAACAAATATGTATTTGCACTATGATTTTTCCTCTCAATAATGTAAAATACTTCTGCACTCTCCCATTTTACATTCCCTCACAAGTTCTTTTTGCTTTGTCTTCCCCTTTCGTATTCTGCTTCATAAACTTGTTTTACTTCTTGAAGAGAAAAGACTGAAAGGAAGTTAGAAAATAGGAGAATTAAAGAGAAACTGATTTTGGATGAAGTTTTTTTTTTTTTTTTTTCTTTAAATAGCTTTGTGTAGGAAATGGTGATGAGGAAGATTTTTTATCTAAGATGTATGTGAGCCAATTACAAATTTTTTTTTTTTTTTTTGAAATATGAAATGTAGGAGATAGATCCGCAATGATATTGTCGTCACCCCTTTTGGGTTGCATGTATTGATCTTTTAGTTATTTCAGTGGAATAAATAAAATGGTCAAGCTATAGAGGTTTAGCTTTAACAGTTTAGCTTGTATAGTGTTTTATCCTTGGCTTGTGTAGTATTTTATCCTTTGCATACATAGGAATTGGTCGAAAGTGTTCATATTTTGTTGTTTTATTTGAACTGTTTTTTTGGACCATGGTTTTTTTGGGGGACCATGGTTTTATTTGGGTAAGACATTAGAAGTAATTGTAGGTCACCCCTTATCTAAATATTTAGATTAATACCAAAATTACCCTCCTGATTATTTTTGTTTAATGATTAGTTAGTGTGATTAATCTTTGATTAAGGTTAAATTAATAGATTTTTAAAAAAAAAAAAAGAACTAGAATTATTGAGTGACTAAAGTGATAGAGGAAGAAGAAGATGTAGAAAGAAAATTATTTTGAGATGGGTGAATATGGAGAAAAAACTTCCTATGGGTACCAAAGTATGCTTGTAACTTAGTGAATGTTGCTATAAACGACCTAAAATATCTTGTAAATCAAAATTGTAACAAAAAAATTTCAACCAGGTCAACAAAGTTCGGTTTTATTATATGAAGAACATGTAATCGAACTTTCGTAATCGCAGATTCGGTTAATAAATCCAAAATCATAGGCAACCAAACCGAGCTTTAATGGAGTTTTTGTTTGTTCTGGGCTTAGTCGATGAAAAATTAAATGTAACCGAATTACTATGCTTGAGTTTACAGTGGTTTTGTTCTGTTGGTCGACTAGACCACGTTGTAACCGAACTTTAAACAACAGAGTTCGGTAAGTTCGCAGAATTTTGTTTTTTGCGATTAAACCGAACTCAACATTTGGCTATATAGAGAAGAGTTCGGTTTTGAAATTATTTTTGCGAGTTAACCGAACTCATTTACAGAGGTATGTTCGGTTGGTTCGCAAACTTCAACGCAACCAAGTTCCCAACCAAACTGCGGGTTAAAAGTAACCAAGTGTTAGAAGTTCGGTTGGTTCGCAAACTTCAACATATTTTGCGAATCAACCGAACTGAGCTTAAATATGCAATTAGGAAAACGTTCGGTTAAAGTAAAAACTTAACAATTTTTGCGATCCAACCGAACTGCACTTGCAAATGCATGTATGGAATTAGCCCATAGTTCGGTTAAAAGTATTTTTGCGAATCAACCAAACTCTGAGTTCGGTTCAGAAAAAATTAATTCGCAATAACCGAACTTTTTGACTTAAACCGAACGTTTTACGGCGTAACCGAACTAAAAGTTCTATTTGAGTCTTTTTTTTTACGACTTAACCGAACCTGTCTCTGAAAAAAAAAACCTCCATTAAACCTCTCTGCAACTTCCATTTTCAGCTTATTTTGATGATTACTTCTATTTCTTCAACCAAAAACGAATGACAAGTAATGAGTTTGTGAGAATATCTTTGGTAATGATTTAAACTAAGCTATATATATATATATAGAGAGTTGGTGGTGGTTGGTGGTGGTGGTAATCGGAGGTGGTGGTGGTAATCGGTGGTTGGTTGGTGGTGGTGGTAATCGGAGGAGGAGGTGGTGGTAATTGGCGGTGGTGGTGAATAGGAGGTGGTGGTGGTAATCGGTGGTTGGTGGTGGTGGTAATCGGAGGAGGAGGTGGTGGTAATTGGCGGTGGTGGTGAATAGGAGGTGGTGGTGGTAATCGGTGGTTGGTGGTGGTGATAATCGGAGGTGGTGGTGGGCGGTGGTGGTGGGAGGAGGTGGTGGTTATATATATATATATATATATATATGTGGTTATTAGGTTGGTTTTAAATTAAATTAGGTTAAGGGTAGGTTAGTCATTTCCACATTTTAGGACACCCCTTATAACTATAGGGAAAGTGCCTAATAAGACCATGGTCCCCTAAAAAAACCATGGTCCCCAAAAAAATGGTTCTTTTATTCAGTATCGCCAATGGGTTCAATAGAAAATGCAATGGACCTGAACAAATTGAATTACTGGGCGCACCAATTATAACAATCTGAATGGCCCAAAAAGTAAGAAAAAATTAAAGTACATGAAATAATTTTGAACCATTATTTGGGGACCATGATTCTTTTTTTGGGACCATGGTCTTATTAAGCCACCTTCCCTATAGTTATAAGGGGTGTCCTAAAGTGTGGAAATGACTAACCTACCCTTAACCTAATTTAATTTAAAACTAACCTAATAACCACCTATATATATAACCACCACCGCCGCCCACCACCACCACCTCCGACTACCACCACCACCAACCACCACCACCTCTATATATATAACTTAATTTAAATCATTAACATATTTACCCTTTTACCTAATTAAAATTATAACTAATCTACAACTTCTTCTTCCTCTATTCTACAATTTTTCTTCTTCTCTTCTTCATCAATTTATGATCATCTAACCCTGATCATATACAAATCTAATCAAAATCATCAAATTTTTAGCTTGGTCGATTCATTGAATTTTCATCGTCTATTAATTAATCTTTTATAAACAAACATATCCATAAGTATTTTCCCACAAACCCATTACTTTTAATTCGTTTTTGATTGAATTTTTGAGCAGTAGTCATCAAAATATGGTTTAAATGGAAGTTACAGTGGCATGTTCGGTTAGGAATGGTTTAAAAAAAAACTAGTTTGCTAACCGAATATTCTGAAACCAAGAACACGAAGAACACTTCGGTTATCACGAATTAATTTTTTTCTTAACCGAACTCAGAGTTCGGTTGTTCGCAAAGAAGGCTAAAACTATTTTCTAACCAAACTTTACCAATATTACAAAAAAAAAAAAAAAAATCAAATGTAACCGAACTGTGTTATTTTTCCCACTATGTTGATTTTTGATTTAACCGAACTTTGCCCACTATGTTCGGTTGGTTCGCAAAGAAGGCTAAAACTATTTTCTAACCGAACTTTACCAATATTAAAAAAAAAAAAAAATATATATATATATATATATATTTCAATGTAACTGAACTGTGCTATTTTGCCCACTATGTTGAGTTTCAATTTAACCGAACTTGTCCCACTATGTTCGTTTTGTTCGCAAAAAACCTTGACAAACCGAACTCTTAACTAATTGTATGTAGTTCGGTTAGATATTGGTTGGTATGAAGTTTGCGAAACAACCGAACTTTGTACACTTGGTAAAATCTTAATCAACGCGAAGTTCGGTTACATATAGGTTGCGAACCAACCGAACTTCTAGACCCTAAAGTTCGGCAACATTGCGGGCAAACCGAACATTACTCTGTAAATCCTATAAACAAATTTCGGTAACCTTCAGTTTGTAGGTGAAAATGGTTTCTGCTGATTTCGTAATTGCGGGTGTGCAGTGAGAAACAATTCAAACCCTAAACAATGTACGCAAGGGAGTACTTTAGATTCGAGAGATCAATCAGCGTACAAGTCCGGCCTAAACCAAGAAATGGCCGTTCCAGACTTGCTTCAGTCACCAAGTGGAGGATAATAGGTTGGTTTTGGGGAGGGAAGCAAGGAAAGTGGTGAGACCGAGAATAGTTGATTACGGAAGAGTAGTTGGGTTACTACGACTTGTTATCGAGAAAAGTGAGAGAGCTCCCAAGGTGAGCTAGCAAGTAAGTATTTCTGAGTTTTGTATCTCCCGTATGAACTTGTCGTTCAATGGAAATAGGTAAGACCTATTTATACAAGTCGGAGTAAAAACGTACCCTGGTCTCATTAAGGAGTGGGGAAGTAAATGGGAGGAGGAGGTGGTAACCGTATGCATGGGATTGATGTTCCATAAAATGGTTAACGCATGAAACTGGTTTTCATGAAATTGCTAACGTTATGGAATTGATGTCCCATAAAGTTGTTAACGCATGTGCTTTATGTCCCATGAACGTTTCACACATAACTTCCCGTATTACTAACCGCCTCACCCTTATGACACTTCCTTATAACGGGCGTAGTGTACGCCGCACGCTGTAAACCGCCAAACCAATACCCAAAGAGGATCCCCCAGTTTGTGTTGATGTCTCGAATATTTTGGAAAACATGTAGCACGTTGTTGTGGCTTGGCAAGTCAAGCTCGGGGAAACTTGCCGCCGGGTAACCTTCGACGGTCGAGATTTTGCATCTTGAGAGGAGGGGCAACCGTTGATCGTTGCACGCCTTCGTTTTGGTAGCCGCGTAGTGAGGGCCAACGTGGTGGCGCGGCTAGGTTGGCATGGCAGGGTTTGGCGTGGCCAAACTTTGGTTTTCGGGCCAAAGGTTACCATGTGGCGTCTGGTAACCTTGGATGGCTAGGATTTGCTCCTGGGTTTGAAGGGCAACTGTTGATTGTTGCACGCCTTCGTTTTGGTGGCCGCGTAGGAAATGCCAACAGGGTGGCGCGGCTAGGGTGTGGTTAGGCTTGGCATGTGGGGCCAAGGGTTCGCCTTGGGCGTGGCTAGCTTTTGCTAGGTGCGATTTTGGCTTGGCATGTGGGGCCAAGGGTTTGCCATGGGCGTATGGCGTGGATAGGGCCAAGGCAAGGGCGTTTGGATTGGCATGATGTGACTAGCATGGCTAGGGCCAAGGCAAAGTGCGTTTGGCATGGCGCGGCTAGCTTGGCTAGGTTTGGTTTGGCTTGGCATGTGGGGCAAAGGGTTTTCCATAGGCGCATGGCGTGACTAGCTTGGGCTAGGTGTGGTTTTGGCTTGGCATGTGGGGCGAAGGGTTTTCCATAGGCGCATGGCGTGACTAGCTTGGGCTAGGAGCGGTTTTGGCTTGGCATGTGGGGCCAAAGGTTCGCCTTTGCGCGTGGCTAGCTTTGGCTAGGTGCGGTTTTGGCTTGGCTTGTGGGGCCAAGGGTTTGCCATAGGCGCATGGCGTGACTAGCTTGGGCTAGGTGCGGGACCAAGCTAGGGTTTTGGGGCAAAGGTCGTTTGGTAAGCTTAGACGGCCAGGATTTGCTCTTGGGATTGAAGAGAAACCGTTGATTGTTGCACTCCTTCGTTTTGATAGCCGCGTAGTGAAGGCCAGTATGGTGGCGCGGCATGGGGCCACGGCGTGGTGCGTTTGGCATGGCGCAGTAGGTGTGGCTGGCATGATTTGCCATTGGCACGGAGGTGCGGCTAGCATGGTGGCATGCTTTGGCGCGGTCGGTGTGGGTCGGCATGATTTTCCATTGACACAGAGGTGCGGCTAGCATGGTTGTCATGCTTTGGCGCGGTCGGTGCGGATGGAATGATTTTCCATTGGCACAAAGGTGCGGCTAGCATGGTTGGCATGCTTTGGCTCGGTCGGTGTGGCTGACATGATTTGCCATTGGCACAGAGGTGCGGCTAGCATGGTTGGCATGCTTTTGGCGTTGTCGGTGTGGCTGGCATGATTTGCCATAGGCACAGAGGTGCGGCTAGCATGGTTTGCATGCTTTGGCGAGGTCGGTGTGGCTGGCATGATTTGCCAATGGCACAGAGGTGCGGCTAGCATGGTTGGCATGCTTTGGCGCGGTCGGTGTGGCTGACATGATTTGCCATTGGCCCAGAGGTGTGGCTAGCATGGTTGGCATGCTTTGGCGCGGTCGGTGTGGTCGGGCATGATTTGCCATTGGCACAGAGGTGTGGCTAGCATGGTTGGCATGCTTTGGCGCTGATCGGTGTGGCTGGCATGATTTGCCATTGGCACAGAGGTACGGCTAGCATGGTTGGCATGCTTTGGCGCGGCTCATATGGTGGCACGATTTGCCATTGGCACACGTGGGAATTAGGGTTTGGCTTGTCGTAACCCCAATTTGAAAAAATACCCTGGTAATTATTTAGGGACACATTAAAGGTTTCAGTAAATGTTCCGAGTAAATTCTTGTTACTTTAAATGTTGTGACATCACTGTCTGCTAGGGTTTAGTGTTTTACGATTTTAACCCTAAGTTAAAAACCACCATCATCATTAAGTCCCCGCTTAGGAACAGTGCCTTGTTGCGAGGTAAGCATATGGTGGTGACAGATAAGGACGGAATCGAGGTGTAAATCATTGCGAGAGATGGTCGGGAGAATCGACTAACCTTTTTGAGTGGTAAAGAGAGTTTTGGCTTCCCATGTTGGCGGCCCCTGCGTAAGTTGTACCGGTAATGCGGGCCCAGGTGGAGTGGTGAGATGAAACTTACCGGCTTGGTCTGGTCGTACATCTCTAAGGAAAAGGGGACGCGGTCTTGGAAGGCGACGCAAGTGGACGGCTTGGCTCGAGGGGCCAAGAGGTGGCGTGGTCTTGGTGAGGTAAACGCGTGTGGATGATAAGGTCGCGACAGTGGAGCATGCGGCTTGGCATAGTGTGGTCTTGGCAAGACGAGACGTACACGGACGTCTAGGCGTGGTGGGGCCGCGGCAATGGAGTGATGGCTTGGAACGAGCCGTCAGCATTGGTCGGCTTGGAATAGGAGCCGCAGGTATCGTGCGGCTTGGAAATGAGCCGTGAGCGTTGGCTCCGGGAAGATAACAACTTGCTTCAGTTCCATGGGATGTCGGCAACTTTGTCTAAATTAGGGTCCGGCATGCCCAAACCCTAATTAACGCCCCTTACTAAAATCGTTGTAGAATTCTCATAGGAACTCGGATTTTGACGGTCGCCCCTTCATTATGATTGGAAAAGAATTTCCCATCTCATTGCGGGAATATTTAGGTTTTGAGTTCGTTTAGAGGCGAAAACAGCCCGACAGTTGAAACTCAGGAAGAAATCAGGAGGGATTTTGCGGGCACGAGATGGCATAGTCGCGCCCACTCATCTATTCCCGTTCATGACGCAAGAAGGAACCTTTATTATGTTCAAACTCTAGAAACTCCAACCCGTATGAAAAGAGATATCGACCCTCTTCTGCTTTCCGTTGCTCGTTTGGATGCGTGCTTTCGTTTGAAGTGTCCATCCAGTGGATTCCAAAATTCACCAAACTCCATTGCATTCTTGGGATGGATGGATGAATATATGCTCGGTAACGATTATGTCAGGGCTAATCTTGGAGATTGTGGTTGTATTGTCGGTCCATCTTTGACTTTAGGTTGTTTAGTGTCTGAACCTTCTGATCGCGATGATGATACGTTGTGGATGGTAGGAACATTCTGAAGCCACGTGATGAAATAGACGAGTTGGTAGACATTCTGTTTCCAATGTGTTGTTATCAAATCTTCAAGGACTTTGCCCCAGGAGACACCCTTCGAACTAGCTTATGAATCTTGGACTGTGGTATGGAATGGGATGCGGTGAGCAGTCCCCAGTTATATTTCTGTTAGATCCGATGGCATGGACGAATATGTGAATGTATTTTTGTTGAGTGCTTTTGGAGTCTTCGATGCACATGTACGACGTGCTGGTATTCCCCTTGTGTAGCCTATTTTATTGCATCGCCTTGAGTCCATGTCCACGGAATTTGATACAAACTTATTGTACTCTTCTGGATGTGTTGCTGGGATGCACATGGACGAAATATTCTGGATAGCGAAGAGGTAGGAATGAGAGAGTTATGTTGTTTACCGTGGCTCCCTCTGTTTCTTCAAAAAAAAAAAAAAATTAGCTGCGTCTCTGGAATGGAATGCGATGAGCAGTCCCCGGTCGCACTTTTCTTTAGTTTCTGAAGTTTTTTTCCTCTAAACAGGCTTGGGATCCGCTGCGGCCTCATAAAGTGTTAAAGGCGTCTTCTAGACAGAGAGATGATGATATTCTTGCGCTACACCCTTGAAGAGTAGATGACCTCGTTGTGGCTATGTCCTTTTGGTTGATTGTTTCATCTGAGCTTTGACAGTGAAGAGATTCCGTGTAGATCTTTGTAGTGATTGTCGTTGTGGTGAAGCTATGGCTAGTATCAACAAATGAGCGGCAACAGTTCTTGGTAGCGAGATGTAATCGAAGAGGCTACATTATCGTGGGAACAAAGTAGGTTGGATGGAATTGCATGGGCATCCATGGAAGTAAAAGGATTGGCCGGATGCGTAAGCGAGCAAACTATCCATGATCACGAGTTTTGGCGGGATGTATCAAAAGGTGGCCATGGTCCCGAAGATTGGTCGGGCTGTGATCATGATCCTTGACATGGTGAGTGTGGTGGCACGACCCTTTGCGGGAAGGAGTGGCGTTGAAGTGGCTTCGGCTCTTGGAGAGGACGTTGAAACTTAAAGAGCCAAACGTTGAAGCTTCAGTTTCGGATCTGGAGCAGCTTATGAAGAGAACGCTGAAGTAGAGCGGCTACTGGAGCAAACGTTGGAGCGGAGAAGTTGCCAGAGGACGTTGAAGAGGAAAGGCTGCGTCAATCAGCGTGCTGTCAAATTGGACACCCTTCACGTGAAAAACGGTTATGAGTCCCAGTTTCATTCATCAATCGTGCTTTCAGAGAGGTCGGGGTTTGGGAACAACTTCCCGGGCCGGAGACTGTCTTGCTTTCCCGATGCGGTGCGGTTGAGGGATGCAAATACATCTTGACGTTTTGCGCCTTGGAAAAATATGGAATCTCATATAAAGTGTTTCATCATAGACTGCACGATTTTGTGGGCGAAGTCCTCAGAAATCATGCAGCTCCTGACGGGAATAGGGTCTTCGTGAACTCAGGAGGGTTGCTGATTTTCTTTGCCTCGATTTTGGAGCTTATCTCCACGTTTGGTGAAATTGGATTGTTGATTCCCTTATACTTGGCGTTCAAGAGCAACGCCTGCCTCTTCGTCTATAAACGCGCGTCCTGCTGAAGTGCCTGGATGTTAACAGTATTTCTTGCCATCTCCATCTAGGGTTGATGTGGCTCTTGTGGTGGACGCTCTGTTAGTGTCTTGAGGAAAATAGGTATCTTTTTCTGAGTTGTATCCATGTCCGTCTGAGCCTTACGAAATCTTTTCATCTTTTCACCAGATGAACAGTGGTAAAAGGGGGGCGGCTTCTTCTCGCTTCCCCGGTCTCTCGTTTTGATGGTGGAGTAGCAGTGGCTCTGGTGATCGGAGGTGTAACGCCTGAAGGGACATTTTTCGCATCGCTAGTGTCAACAGGTGGCATATTAATATCACTTTGTTAGGAGGCAGGAATAATCTGTGATCCTTGCGTTCGCGGCTTGGCATAAATTTGGTTTGGCCATCGAGTGTTAGTCGCTAACGCAGCAACTTTGGCTCTTGACCGGTAGCGGTGGCGTCTCTTTGGAAGGACGCAAGCCGTTAGCGCTTGAAGGATGCAAGTCTTTAGTCTTTGGAAAGATGCAAGTTCTTTGTAAAGATGCAAGTTGTTACCGTTGAATCATCTTGAAATGGGCGTTGGCTTAATGTGGACGCTGGCTTGGCATGGACGCCGGCTTGGATTTGGTATGGCGCGGACTGTTGGCTGGGCATGGCGCGAACTTTTGGCTTGGCACGGTGCTGGCTTGGCATGGCGCTGGCTTGGCATGGCGCGGACTTGTTCTTGCTGGCCCAGGTGCCTCTTTCCATACGTATCTCAAACAGGAAATCCTTTCCTTATTCAAATTCCAAAAGTGTTATGCCTATGAAAGGGGTTGGCTCTCCTTTGTTATCACGTCTTGGTGTTAGCGGTAGCGTGGTAGCAAGTGGTCAAGCATATTCCAGGTCCGTACTCCAGCGTTTCTCTTCCAATTTGTTTTCTTGTGTTGGTGTATACCCTAGCCATAGGTATGTCATTCATAAACTTGTAGAAGTACTTGTTCTTCTCTTCGAATATCACCGTAGTAGTGTCGGCTACCTCATGAATAGTGACTGGTAATCGTTATTATGCGAAGTAGGTACGTACGGGTAGGTGGCTGACTCCACGAAGGACTGGGCGTTATGGTTTCTCTGAGATCCAAAAGTTACAGGCCGAGGTGACCAAAGGTCCTTCCGCGGACGAGGTAAAACAACAAGAAGCGGAGGTCGAAAGGCTGTCCAACGAGTTGGAGCTGAAACAGGCGGTCCTCCAAATGACGAAGGACGCCTTCTTCGAGAAGAGAAAAACACCGTTGAATGGCTTCCTTTGAATGCACTTGCCTTCTTACGAAATTCTTCATTTCGTTTTTTTTTTTTTTTTTCGAAAGGCAAATGGAAAGCCTGGCTTATGGTTTTGATTTTCTGGATTTTTGGGTTGATAGATAAGTGTTACCTATGAGGGTTTTGGATTATTATTCTGGATGAACTGTTTTAGGATGATGCCGTTTTTGGTTATGATTGTAAGTAACACAAACATCCTAGGGAAGATATGGAAACATGAACGTTGGGTGTCAGTAGATTACATGGGATGAAGCATAACATGGCTATCGGTTTTATCATTCCCGTGAAAACATGAAATAGTAAACCATGTATTTTTTCTAGGCAAGACTTACTCGGTTTTTTGGATCTGCTAACGAAAACGAGTCAGGTGGAAGTCCGACTTTCGCGGGAAAAACCGCGATTTTGGAAAGTCCCTAGTTGTCCCCGAGTCACTTGATGATCGAGTCGTCGATCCCTGAGCGGATCTTTTTTCGTTTAACCTCTGGGAAGTCCCCAGGTCACCCATTGCCTTGTCCAAGACTGGTTGGATCGTTCGCTTTTTAAACTCTAGGCAGTCCCAGTCATCCATTGTCGTGTCAAGACCGATAATCGGGTTGTTCCAAGCGAGTCGTTGATTCGAAGCGGACGCTCGCTTTTACCGTCTTGATGTCTAGGTCAAAGCATGAAATCGATGGTCGAAAATTGACATTGTAACCGAAAGATCAATCTCCCACTGTGGTCGCCAATTGTTTGTAGGTGAAAATGGTTTCTGATGATTTCGGTAATTGCGGGTGTGCAGGTGAGAAACAATTCAAACCCTAAACAATGTACTGCAAGGGAGTACTTTAGATTCGAGAGATCAATGCTGTACAAGTCCGTCCTAAACCAAGAAATGGCCGTTCCGGACTTGCTTTGGTCACAAAGTGGAGGAGAATGGGGTTGGTTTTGGGGAGGGAAGCAAGGAAAGTGGTGAGACCGAGAATAGTTGATTCTCGGAAGAGTAGTTGGGTTACTACGACTTGTTATCGAAAAGTGAGAGAGCTCCCAAGGTGAGCTAGCAAGTAAGTATTTCGAGAGTTGTATCTCCGTATGAACTTGTCGTTCAATGGAAATAGGTAAGACCTATTTATACAAGTCGGAGTAAAAACGTACTGGTCTCATTAAGGAGTGGGGAAGTAAATGGGAGGAGGTGGTAACCGTATGCATGGGATTGATGTTCCATAAAGTGGTTAACGCATGAAACTGGTTTTCATGAAACTGCTAACATTATGGAATTGATGTGCCATAAAGTTGTTAACGCATGTGCTTTATGTCCCATGAACGTTTCACACATAACTTCCCGTATTTACTAACCTCCTCACCCTTATGACACTTCCTTATGACGGGCGTAGTGTACGCCACATGCTGTAAACCGCCAAACCAATACCCAAAGAGGATCCCCCAGTTTGTGTTGATGTCTCGAATGTTTTGGAAAACATGTAGCACGTTGTTGTGGCTTGGAAAGTCAAGCTCGGGAAACTTACCCGACACTGGTGACCTTCGACGGTCGAGATTTTGCATCTTGAGAGGAGGGGCAACCGTTGATCGTTGCACGCCTTAATTTTGGTAGCTGCGTAGTGAGGGCCAACGTGGTGGCGCGGCTAGGTTGGCATGCCGTTGGCATGGCAGGGTTTGGCGTTGCCAAACTTAGGTTTCGGGCCAAAGGTTACCATGTGTCGTCTGGTAACCTTGGATGGCTAGGATTTGCTCTTGGGTTTGAAGGGCAACCGTTGATTGTTGCACGCTTTCGTTTTGGTGGCCGCGTAGGGAATGCCAACAGGGTGGCGCGGCTAGGGTGTGGTTAGGCTTGGCATGTGGGGCCAAGGGTTCGCCTTGGGCGTGGCAAGCTTTGGCTAGGTGCGATTTTGGCGTGGCATGTGGGGCCAAGGGTTTTCCATGGGCGTATTGCGTGGCTAGGGCCAAGGCAAGGGCGTTTGGCTTGGCATGATGTGACTAACATGGCTAGGGCCAAGGCAAAGTGCGTTTGGCATGGCGCGGCTAGATTTGGTTTGGCTTGGCATGTGGGGCCAAGGGTTTGCCATAGGCGCATGGCGTGACTAGCTTGGGTTAGGTGCGGTTTTGGCTTGGCATGTGGGGCCAAGGGTTTGCCATAGGCGCATGGATTGACTGGATTGGGCTAGGTGCGGTTTTGGCTTGGCATGTGGGGCCAAGGGTTCGCTTGGGGCGTGGCTAGCTTTGGCTAGGTACGGTTTTGGCTTGGCATGTGGGGTCAAGGGTTTGCCATAGGCACATGGCGTGACTAGCTTGGGCTAGGTGCGAGACCAAGCTAGGGTTTTGGGGCAAAGGTCGTTTGGTAACCTTATACGGCCAGGATTTGCTCATGGGATTGAAGGGCAGCCGTTGATTGTTTCACGCCTTCGTTTTGATAGCCGCGTACTGAAGGCTAGTATGGTGGCGCGGCATGGGGCCATGGCGTGGTGCGTTTGGCATGGCGCAGTAGGTGTGGCTGGTATGATTTGCCATTGGCACGGAGGTGCGGCTAAGCATGCTGGCATGCTTTGGCGCGGTCGGTATGGTGCGGCATGATTTGCCATTGGCACGAGAGGTGCGGCTAGCATGGTTGGCATGCTTTGGCGCGTTTGGTGTGGTGGCATGATTTGCCATTGGCACAGAGGTGCAGCTAGCATGGTTGGCATGCTTTGGTGCGGTCGGTGTGGCTTGCATGATTTGCCATTGGCACAGAAGTGCGGCTAGCATGGTTCGCATGCTTTTTGCGCGGTCGGTGTGGCTGGCATGATTTTCCATTGGCACAAAGGTGCGGCTAGCATGGTTGGCATGCTATGGCGCGGTCGGTGTGGCTAGCATGATTTTCCATTGGCACGCAGGTGCGGCTAGCATGGTTGGCATGCTTTGGCGCGGTCGGTGTGGGCATGATTTGCCATTGGCACGAGGTGCGGCTAGCATGGTTGGCATGCTTTGGCGCTGATACGTCGTGTGGTCGGCACGATTTTCCATTGGCACACGTGGGAATTAGGGTTTGGCTTGTCGTAACCCTAATTTGAAAAAGATACCCCAGTAATTATTTAGGGACACATTAAAGGTTTCAAGTAAATATCCGAGTAAATGCTTGTTACTTTAAATGTTGTGACATCACATCATCGCTAGGGTTTAGTGTTTTACGATTTTAACCCTAAGCTAAAAACCACCATCAACACCTGCGTGTTAACCAAACGACTAAAAACCTCCATTAAGAAATGAGTTGGGTAACCTGCGTGTTTGGAAAAAGTAACTGAACTCACTAGTCCAAAACCTAGTTTTAGGATACTCCCGGATTTGAGAGAAGGACGAATTAGGCGTGTAATTAAATACTTTACAGATGAGATATGTCAATTAATTTAGATGTGATTACTAACGCTAGTATCCTGTCATTTTGTTTCGTATCCGTATAACCCCACGTACCCAAATTTCCACCTCTATCGGATCAAAACACCAACCCTTAGATCACTTTAATCATAAGGCTTCTAATTAGATCCTGGAACTTCTCACACCTAAAAAACATCGAGAGAATAAAGGCTTCCGAATCCTCCTCCGTGTTTATCAGAACTGAAACTTCCTAACTTCCCCCACTCTTCTGAGTTTCTTTTTCTTTGACTCAAAACTTAATCAACTTCATCACATAAATATCTTTAATTTTCTTTAGCACCCCAAATTTTTCTTAACTGAAACCGATTCCAATTCCTAAACAAAGATTTACCTTGAAAGGGTGAAAGTGGTGGTTAGTTGATGGCAAAGATGAACTGAATTGGTTAGTCTTTTTCAGGTATGACTCTGCTGAATCAAACTACGGATTCGTTATTCTAAATGTATGATTTTATCAGATCTGAGTTCAATTTGTTGGTGTAGAGTATTTTCGTTAATGTTCTTGAACTCGTTGTTTGTTAGAATTGAAAGGAAAGTGTTACTTGGTGGTTTAATTCGAGTGAATTAAACTAGATTTGACCGAATACAAAGTAATATCAACTTGAAATTTCAGTGTTGTATTTGTTAATGCTGATATTATTAAGTTTATTTATTTGTTTTTTCAGATTTAATTATTTTTTTGTTTGTTTGATTGAAGATTGTAGAGGAGCAAAGGAAGATTGTAGAAGAGCGGTTGAACTAGAGAGTAATTCATCAAAGGTTTCATCAATTTCTTCATTTTCATTTCTATTTTATTAGGTGTATAATCTTTTTATTTTAATCTTACCTTAGATGCAACCTGTGTGGGATTATTGATTAGGCTTACTGGTTCAACCATAATTTTAATAGTTTGGGTACAAATGCTGCATCTTTACTTTTCTATTTTACTTGAATTGCAATATCATGATCATCTCAAAAATTTGCCTTTTAAGAATTCCCAAGAGCCTTCTTGTGTATAATCTGTGTACTGTTAAATGCAAGTGGTACTTACGTAGATTGTCTTAGATGACAGTCATCAAAGTCATTGTAGTTGTGTTCATACATAGTCAAAATTGCTTGAGCAGTTTCGTAGAACCAAACTTATTCAGAATATGATTATTATCATACTTCTGTCCTTGGATATGTAGAACCAAATTATATTTTAGCTCTTGCATTGCTACAATGGGAAGAGTATGCTTAAAGAATCCACCAACTTGGGAATGTTTTATCTGATATAACATTGTTTTATTTCTTATGCAAGTTATCTTGTATGTGTATTAGTCTACATGAAGCGTATCGTTTGGAAGCTGTACTATTAATCTTTTGATTCCTTATGCGTTGATACCTTATATTGAATATCTTATTAGTTTGTTACTTAGACTACAACAATGTCTAGATGGGTTTTATGGGCGAAAATACACAAACTCTGTTTTTGCTGAAAATGAGCCCCTCGGATTCTGGATTACCTCCCCAAAAATTTTACATCTTTCGTATATGCTTGTGCATTTTCGGAACTCCAATTATTTATAGTTGATATCCTTATGTCCTTACTATGGTTCTATTGGTTGTTAAACTGACGATGGTCCCATGGTCATACAATAATGGAAATCCATTTACAAACCTGCTTCTCTGTTTTCGGTTTCCTTCTAGCATTAGTACTGCACTGTCATGGTCCCAGGGTCGTGCTCGAGGTAATACACTTTTTAAGTTTGTAAAAAATAATGTCTTACTGTTGACGTTAATTCATTCCTTAGTGATGCTTTAAAAAGGTAATGCCCTTAAATGAAGAGGATGAACATAATGTGTGTAATCTTAATTCTTTTCTTTAATGTCAATTTTGTTCATCTAGCTCACATTACTCATCTTGTTTTGGTCTCTCTTGGTTGTATGTTTTTGATAACACCCTTAATTTCCTTTACCTCTATCGCTTTAATCATGTTTGATATAACCACTAGATTATCTACCAGTGTGTACCTTACCATTTGATGTTAACTAGATTATCACCAAGTTTTTTGACCTATGTATGCTCTTCTCTTCAGTGGATTACAACAGCGAAACTTGGATCTTTGAATGGGCATCATCCTCTACTAGAAGATGTAAAGAAGAAGACAGTTGCAGGTGGACATGTTAATTTTTAGTACACCAACAAATGATGTAAATTATGAAGTCCTCATCGATGAAATTATATATAGCAGTATGGAACTATGTGTTGGAGATGGAACACTTGGAGATATTGATCCGGTGAGATGATTGAATGGCCAAAGCAGTATGTAACTCGTGCACTAGGATGTTAAAATCACACTGTTTTTACTTCTTATTGTTTTTTCTTCTTCTTTGTTGTTTTGAAAATGAAGTAACTTTTATTGTTCAATTTAGAGATGTTTGGGTTGTTAAGTTGTTAACTAAATTCAAAGTTAATTTTAATAGAATGGGTTGCATTTGCTTACAAAATTCATATGTTGGTTTTCTGTGCTATTAATCTAAAAACAATAACGAAGAAAAAAAAGGGGGAAAAATAAACTCTTAAAGACTGAATCAGATTCGGCTGAAACTAAATCACCTGAATCAGATTAGGAAAAATCTCTCATTATAGAATTTCGACAATCATCACCAGTCGTTATTTTTGACGATATCCGTTGTTAATTTTGGACAAGAACGAACCGTCCTATAATATATAGTACACCAAAAATATGACAGACTTTAGGACGGATCATATTTGTCGTATAACTCTATTTTTGACAGTTTCGACCTGTCTTAAATTCCGCATTTTGGACTAGTGACTACACTTTCAGATGTGTTCGGTTACCTTTTCTTCACATAAGGTAACCGAACAAGCCCAAATCTACTTAAAAAATTTACATTTTTTTGAAATTTTGGATCAATTCAACCAACATTATCTAAGTTTGAAGCATACCTGGGTACCCAAATACTCTTCCTCCGATTGTGGTTGGTAAAATCCATGTTTTACTTCTTCATCTTCTCTAACTTTACTCTCTCAATAATTCTACTTCTTTTTAAAAAAAAAACCCATCTGATTTTTTAATCTCACTAATTATCGTTAACTTAATCATTTCACTAATCATTACACTAACTATTATTAACACTAACTAATCATTACCCAAAATTAATCAGGAGGGTAATTTATGTATTAATAGAAATATCCAGATAAGGGATGACCTATATTTACTTCTAAATGTCTTGCTAAAAATAGAACCATGGTCCCCCAAAAAAACCATGGTCCCCAAAAAATGATTCATAGTTTTGGTCATCACATCTTTTCAAACCAATTTTTGATCCAAAATCAAAATAAAAAACACTCACCTTACATGCATAAACAACAAAAGTATATTAGAAATATCAATGATTTTCCATGGAGAGAATCAAACACATTAAAAAAGAACGACAATCCTGTCCTGGAAGGCTAGATCGCTTAAAATTCACATTGTTAATTTACCCGTAATTCTATTTTAATACGTTTAATGAAATAGCTGACTTACAATTCCAGTTACAAAATCGTCATCCTTCTTATAAACCTTGTGGGTCTTCTTCTCTGAGGATAGTTGATAGCGGATGTGCAATTCCCTTAGGATAAATACTTGGTTGTCTGCAATTAGAAAGTGAAAGGATAAGCATGGTCACTAACCTCAAAGCAACATAAACTGGCAAAAAAAAAAAACCTATACATAACGATCTAACATCCAGACCCAATTCTTGCAATTAGAATAAAAACATTTTCGGATACATTTAGCCGGATACTTTAGCAAGAACTCTATAATCCAAAAAAAATCAATAATGCCCTGAGCCATTGGGTGTGAATTAAACAATGCATTTTTTGTATGATAAATGAACACATTCTAAGGCTTACTTGTTAAATCATGTTGTCAGAGAAATCATATGCACTTATCGTTGCAAGGTACTGAGGAAGAAATACAGAGAGGGGGAAAATTTGTTAGCTATTTCAAAAACTTGTTTCTAACCTTGACATACGAACCAATCAATTGATCAAAAAAAAAAAGAAAAAAAAAAAAGGTCAATCAATGAACTAATCTGAAATTTTAGAAATTAATCATACCATGAAACAGGGTAACACTAGTAACATAGGTAAACCTGATGTCTACATTGCAACGATTTGAATCAATTGATTATAAGAAAGATAAGATTCAATACAGGACATACCTGAGTATATAAAGAACACTCTTCTCTCGACACATCTCACGTGCGACTCCCACAATTCATATAACTTGCACACTCTCATTTCACACAAACACAATTCTCGTACTACAGACTCTCTTATGCTATTACCCTCCCTCAATCCCAAGTTAGCTGTAAAAGACAACTTGAGATTGGAAACACAATTCTCGTACTATAGACTCTCTTCCAGTGTGCATAATAGTTGAAGCATTACATGGTGCAGAATAATAGGGAGTAGCATAGAAGCAGCAAGTGTAGGAGATGAAAACAAGAGACGGGTGAGTCACAACAGTTACCATTTGATGTTACGGTAGCATAGGCAAGAAATAAGAGCTGCAGATAAGTACCAAAACAGCATACCGAAATGTACATTTGTCTCACAGCTGAAGTTGTTGAAAACATACGATGAAGCTGATTACTTTCAATAAAGCTCACACAAAGAATACCAACAGAGGAACCTGCCAACAGATCCAACTTGTAAAAGCACCAACTCCAAGTATCATTGGCAGCTGCAATGGCTATGCAAAATTGAAAAATTAAGTTCTGCAATCACCTTGGATTATTCATTTCATTTATTCCATTAGGTGTTGATGGAATAAATGGCTCAAGCAACATATCCTGGAAAGAATTGCAAACCAAACACCAACATAAGAAGCATTGGAAGAAGTAAATACAACAAGATGTGTTGATGCGAAGTAATAGAATAGTCACTTCCAATCTTCTCACTTATTCTAATCGTTCCACTTATTCTAACAATATAGGCACAACATGATCTCAATTTGGATGTGTATTATTCATTAAATCAAAATTGCAAACAAGAAAGTAAAGATAAAGGATCACAAGGCTACATTCACAATTGAATGAAGACTCAACAATAGAACTCCAACCTCTAAATCGCACCAAACCAAGTCCAAATACCACTGCACTCTCAGCTCCACCATTGAAAACAACGTAAGATTTTCAACACCACGCAAGTGAGGACAGTCTTGAAGCAAGAATTGAGTCATGAGTATGAATATGAGCAATTTAAGCACTAGATTTGTGCAAACAAAATTCACCAACAATAATCTCAACCTTCTACTGAATCTATTTAGTGTAACAACTTTAAGCTATCATCTAACTAGCACACTTGTGGTAGACTCTAACATGCTCAGACTCAAATAACACCAGGAATCAATAAAACTAAATCTTGATTAAGAAATTAGATGAAACTAATTATGGTGAAGACAAATTATGAAGAGGAAATTGAATATTATTGAGATATGATGTAGAAATTGAACACATGAAATCGTATTTGAAGTAATCTAGAGATAAAAATTGAGATTACCAAAGATAGATTCGATTTACCAGTTGAGATTGAAGAAGCAGAACCAACAAATCCAAATTGAAGTCAAAAACCAATTGATTCCATATTGTACAATGTAATCGCCAAGAGCACATACTAGATAAACCAAATTTGAGATATGAGAATCACGCTTGATTCATATTGTTGAAGCAAGCAGTATCAAACGAAAACCCTAATTTCTACCAAAACCTCCATGAATCATCAGAAAATTTAGATCAGCAGCAACATAAGAAGAGATTAATGGTGGTGGTGGTGATGAAAGTTCATGAAATCGCCAAGGATCGACGCTGTGAGGCTTCCCCCTCGATGATACCATAGTAACATAGGTAAACTTGATGTCTACATTGAAACGATTTGAATCAATTGATTATAAGAAAGATAAGATTCAATACAGGACAGACCTGAGTATATAAAGAACACTCTTCTCTCAACACATCTCACGTGCGACTCTCACAATTCATATAACTTGCACACTCTCATTTCACACAAACACAATTCTCGTACTACAGACTCTCTTATTCAATTAAACATTGTGAAAAAAAAGTACAGAGCAGCTACGACCACAAAGATTGAATTCCCTTTAATGTGCTATCTTAGAAGCAACACTGTGGTAAAAAAATGTAGACAACAGCTACTATCACGGCTGGTATATTAGTAAAACCTTAACATGTATATGTGTATACAAGTTAACAGGAACAACTGCATGCAAGTCTGCAACAGACAATTCAATTTCAAATTGGTAAGTATGCGAACAGTGGATGTATAAATCAGTATAGCATCTGACGGGTAATTCCGACCAACATTATTTGTTTGGCGGATAAAAGTAGGTACGATATGAAAGCATGACGCCTATCTAATGCAATATATCCCATTTTTTCTTCTTCTAAATAAATAAATATATTACTTGGCAGTTGGGACTAACCAAAAAAAAAATAGCGTACATATACCAAATGCCCCTTCAAGGCTTCTAACTTGCGGAAAAATTCTTTGCGCTTATCTGAGTGAATGAGGACACTGAACTAAATAAATCAGAACATCAATCCAACTAATAGTTTTCATTATATACCCAATCTATCAATTTATTTTAGGTGAAGTTTTGTTATTACTTTTAGTTTTTAAACGACAAAAATGGGATCTATGTAGTCCTATTTGAATTAATCCTTGTGTTTATACCTAACATTATTTCTAGGCACTAAACACGATGGTTTGATGATGATTATTGAAAATTAGGATTAAGAATCGAATTTAAGAATAAATAGAGAAGCCAAAGATTTAACGTGGTTCAACAAGTGTTGCCTATATCCATGGAGGAATCCCGTAGGGGAGATATTGTATTGATATGAAGTTTACAATAATTGTGGTTAGCTAACCTAGGATTCCATGTCCTCTTAGAGTTTAGGATATATTTATATTGTTATGTATACCCTAATTATGATATAAATTGGATATGCAAGCAACTTGGACGACGAGACTTCTAGAAACTTCTGGAATCTTTTGCCACGGGCCGGCTAGACGGGCTTGATTATAAGGCTCTATCAATTTTATTGATGGTACAAACACCTTGTGAGTTTGACTCGTTAATTATTTTAATACTCCCTCCGTTCCAATTTACTTGATGTTTTAGGGGTTTTTTCGTGTTCCAAAATAGATGAAGGTTTAAGTATTTTTCCCAAATTCTCACTGATTTACCCTTGCTTTGGAATCACAGCATACCATTAATTCTCATTAGAATCAGCAGATAAATGATTATTCCAAGGATTTGGATGGAATATTTTGTTTATCCCAAGTAAATTATAATGGGATTCGTAATTTACATTAAATTTAGAAACTAATAACTAGGTGGCTTAAAATTTTAGGAAGCTATTAATATGGGTAGATTTGGAAAAAATTTATTCTCTTTATTGTTTCTTAATCTGCGCGTGAAAAACTCTATAACATCAAGTAAATCGGAACGGAGGGAGTATAATTTTTCTTGAATTTTAGAATTTTGTTTTAAGTGATAACAAATATGTATATGTTATTATAACCCAACGAGTCAAGGTTCGAGGCAATGCCGATTGTGGTTCCTTTCATTGGACATCGACATATCGTCTTCCTTCCTCGATTACTTTACACACGTTAAACATGATACTAGTCCAAGACTCCAAGTTGAGTCTGTTTGACGCCTTAGAGCTTCTCCAATGTTGAATGTGGATGTTTCATATGTGGCATCACTTTTAAGACATCCTCTAGATATAAAATCCTAAATATTAGGAAAAAATAAATGTTATCTCCAACCCATTAGATTATTTCATCTTTCATTACTTATTTGTAGGCATATAATTGGTTAAAATTATTTCCATTATTGTTCTCATTGATTTTTATTAGTCAAAGTGTGACTAGGATGGGAAGACATCCTCTAAGTGAATGTCTAAAACTAGAGGTTCCCCTAGAGGATGTCTAACTTTCTTTTTTTTCCACCTCATCCCCACATCAATGGGTTGGAGATGATTTTTTATAAATATGGTTGTGCATCCTATGTGGATGAAAACTTTTCCCCTCACATACATTCCATTGGAGAAGCTCTTACATGGAAACCGTAAAGAATAAAGAATCATCAACAAACGTGAAACTAACATTGCACTGTACAAGGTTGGTTGTTGTATATGCTGCAACCAACCCATTGGCATATAGAACGTGGTCTACCCATGGATGCATGACTTTCATGAAATGGTTTGCACCGTGCAAGTTAATGATGATGCATCATCTTCTTCCCCTTAAAGGGCTTGACAAAATTTGCTCTCACATTAAATGGTGATGTAATCTTCGCTTCATATTTGCCGAAATAGACTTTTCCTAATATAGAAGATATGGTGAGAACACTTGCTGAAACTCTATTGGTTGGAATATTTAAAATTAAGTTACACTTTGTTTACATCAGGTACTTAACTGATTGTTAGTAGCGGTGTCTTCAAAAAAATAGGTGAACAACATTTCGGTCAGAGTTTTAGCTTAAGTTATTTAACCACGCCATGTTTACACCAATACTTAACTGTACGTTAGTATAGGTGGACAATACTTACATCAAAATTTAACACCGAGTTTCCTTAGATTTTCCAAACAATTGGGATTTCATAAAAATATCCGATTGAGCGTGGAAACCAGTGAATTGATTTCCAGCTTAATTGGGTCGACCGACCGGAGGGCCCGTAGGGAGGGAGTCCCTTTTATGGTCAAATGGACCCTAACAATTTTGCAAAAAAATTTCAAATATTTTTGTGTCCAATTTCAATATGGTCTGTTGGATCACATAGCTTAAATACACGGAATTGATGTAAGTCGTTCAGATTTCTATGTCTAGATTCGATATCGTTCGTTAGATAAGACAAGGATTTCGGTATAATATATAAGAAATTATGAGGGTTTATACTAAATTAACTAAATTTATAAGGACCTAAAGTTAAAAACTATATATAAAAAAATTCACTCTGAAAAAATTTCATTCCTCTCGATTCTTCTTTCTTCGAAATAGGTTTAAAGTGTTGCTGCGGTGATTTGGGAAGATCTGTTAACAATTTGCATCTAGGATTTGAGAATCTGGTGCTATGAGAGATCGAATAATAAAGAACAGCAGATGAAGTTGTTTCTGAATCTGTTGTAAAGAAGAAGTTGATGATTAAATTAAGAATTTTACAAAGTTGATGGTTCGAGAAGAAATTGAGGATTTTCTCTATTTGGAGTTTGCTGTTGGAGTTGGATTAAACCTAACGTTCAATATTCTTCAACTTCGGTTCAAAAATTACTCAATCTTTCCAAGAATCGTTAAAAATGAGAAAGAACAAGGGAACTGAAATGAAGAGAAAGTTGAGAAATTGGAACTCTAATCCCCAAATTAGATAGAAATCAATCAATTGCACCAAGACATGTTGATGATGCTACACTCTCAGGTAGACTTAATCAATCAATCAAAAACAGTCACCAGGTTAGTACTGAATCAAAGTTAAGATTTGAGTTTAATTTGATTTAAAATTTCGTATTGAATTCAATTTAATTCTAGAAATTGTTTTCATTGTTTGGGGAAAACAAAATAGGGTTCCTTAGGTCATTGATAGATTTTGTATTACAATGAGTTGAGATTGAGAATTGGTATCTGAAATTTATGGTAATTGAGGTTTTTTTTGGGAATTGGTTTTCAGAAGTTTATGTGAACTTGCAATTTTTTTTAAGATTTGAATTTGCAATTGTTTTTTATGTTAACAAATATGTGCTACATGTCAATTAAAGTAAGTGCAATGTATTCTAGTACTTGATTAACTTCATCACAACTGCCTCTGTACAAGGGACTAATGACCTCCTTCAGCAATGGGAATAAATATTTGCATTTAGTTCCAATTCAGAGGTGGTGATGATTTCTAAGCACCCGAATCCATAGACAGGATTAAAAGCTCTAGTTTTGTTTCTACCTATCAAAAGAGTAACACCAAGATATTTATCAGTATCTTTCATTTCAGACATTTTTAGTTGAGTAACAAGAGTCTGTCTAGTACTAGAACTAGTATTATGACTAAAGTAATTAATTTATCTAAATTAATTAAGAACTTGACCAGAAACTTTGCCAAATTTATCAGAACAGACATGATACCAACAACATTATGCATATCTGCTTTAGTAAAAATAAGGATGTCATCTGCAAACATTAAGTGAGTAATACCCGGAGAATTTCTAGCTACCTTAACTCATGAAATTATATGGTTAGTTTCAGCATTTAAGAGTAGTCTAGATAGGTATTCATTTAGTATCTAATCCCTATGAATATAAAGGCTAAAACCATGGTGAACCCCATCTTAGAATAATAATCCCTATGTCAACTTTTAGATCTCTTTTGGAAGTCATCCCTGGAAATCAACTGTCACCCTATTTATACTGCCAATGTATCTTGTCACCAATGCCGTTGAGCACCCCCTGAACGGCATGCTAGTGTATCTTTACTTCATTTTTTGGTTGCCATTGAAAATAATAGTCAAGAGTTTAATAATAAATTTCAAAAGCATATACTCGCAATTTCTTTGTGTGTCTCGGGCCTGCAGGAGATACTGGTTTATCAGCGTCTGATGAGTCGTCTCTTCTTTGTCTGTCCCGGGCCTGCAGGAGATACTGGTCTATCGACGTCTGATGACCATCGTCTTCTTCTCTTCAAGTGTCTCGGCACATCGATCTTTCTTCTATAAAGTTTCTTTACATTTCTTTCTCCCAATGCTTCCAAAGAAACAAAGGAGTTGGTGTGCGGTAGTGGCACCTTCCAATCCCTCGTTACTTCATCAAAATCATCGCATGTTTCTACTTTTTGTTCATTGTAACGAAGGACGTGATCTCGACCATTGGTTACTAATACAAGTTGACCCATCTTTGCAGGGCCGTCTCTACCATTTTTGAGGCTCGGGGCGAACTTTCAAAAACGGGCCTTTTCTTCCTAGGGTACATGCGCATAAATGATCGATGGAAAACGAACGATTAATTACATATCGAGCAATCCATTTATGCATAGTAGTACCATAGTAATATTTTCTAGAAATAGCGGCCGAAGGCCGCCTAATTTTTTAACATTTTTTATGTTACATTTTGGTTAAAAAAATACCACCAACATATTATGCATGTTGCAAAATGTTTCAAAAATGAAAAATGTTAAACTCAGTAATTTATATGATTTAGGAAATATTATGGGCTACGGAAAATAACCTTTGAGGGTTAACAAGATTTAAAAAATCCCAAAAATTTGTGAAAGATAGGGGTACTAAAAAATCAAGCGAATGAAATCCCTTATTTCCAATGTTCTGATTGTTCACTATGTTATGACCAGGGAAAAAATGTTTCAAAAAAAAAGAACCCTAATTTGGGGCATACAATAAAATTTGGGGGCATACGAGATAAGACAAAAAAAGGGTGCTCATAGTATTTTTAGGGTTGCCCTTATCCGCCTCTTTTCTAAAATGCAAAAATACCCTTCTGAGATTAGTGTTAAATTAGTGTTAATCGGATTAATTAGTTGTTAATGATTGTTGTTAGTTTAGTGTTAATTTAGGATAATAATTTTCTTTTAAAGATAGTTAGTGAGTTAATTTTGAAAAGAAGGAGGAAAGAAAAAGGAGAGGAGGAATTTTTTTTTTTTGTTTGTGATTATTGAGAGATGTGTGATACAAATTCGAGTGAGGAAGGTGAATCTTCATCACATAAAGCTAAAAAATACATATCAATTACGATGGAGATCCGGACATTGCTTATTTGTTGGATTATGAAAATGATTTTACCCAAACTCAACTTTTTTCTCAAGCTCAAGATGATTCCTTTATGGAGCCAAATCCGTAAGATGAGTACATGGATGAGGAACCCAATGCTAATAATACGTATGGCTGTATAAGTTGTTTAATTTCCGTTTTGTAGCTTGATTTCACCAAAAGTTAGGATTTCGCAACTAGTTCGGCGCAGAGTAAGGTTCGCGAGATAATATATATGCCGAACCATAATAAATAAGAACAGCTCGGTTTCTTCGATTGAGAAATATATGCTCATGAATTGTTATCAATTATTTTCGCCAAATAATATTCATGGTTCGCTAACCGTGATGTGAAAATAACAGCCGAACCGTAGAAAAAAAATAAGAGTTACAGTGTAATGTTCGGCCTACACGTTATCGAGCCGAACAATATTTTTTGTTTTCATAAATTTCCAAGTCTTCTGGTTCGGCTTATAATATTAGTTCCCAATCGGCCGATTCCATGTTCGACAAGTAGTTCGGCTTATCTTCCAAATACTGACCAAGCCGAACCCCGAGATCGCTTACATAGAGTACATATTGTGAGCCGAACCACCCAAAACTCCGTGCGATATTCTTGTAGATTGTTCCTCAAATGGAAACTATGGAGGATCAACCACCGCCTCGTTGATGTCATTCATGAAGATACTAGAGATCACTTCCAACCGACTTGGTAGGTAACTAACGTAGTTTATGTTTTTATTAATTTTCTAGTATGTTGTATGCAAAATCATTAATAAAACTTAAGTTTTGTACTTGTGGATATGTAGACGTGGAAAACCAAAGAAGAAGGCTGTTAAATGGGTTGAGGAACATGCTTGGAAAATCAATTGCGTCCTAGTTAAAGGTAGACAAAGCCGAAAGGAGCGGGTTGAGATGGTTTGTGAGAGGGTGGGAAGAAAGTAAGCAAGAAGAAAAAAGGTAAGCCATATGTTGGGAAGACGGGAAAAATATAAGACTAAAACAAGGAAGATAAATTGTCCTTTCAAGATCGTCTTAAGTTGGAACATAAATGAAAGAGTTTTCACAATGAATAAAGATATGGATTGCCGCCATAACCACCCACGTCCAAAGGATCTTCATGGACATTATAGAGCCGAAGACTCAAAGCTCATGAATATGCGGAGGTAGATAAAATGACACGAGCACGTATGGCACCCTCTAAAATTCTTAGCAAGTTGAAGGCGGATGATAAGAATAATAAGACTACGTTGCAACAAATCTATAACGAAGTACTTTGAGAAGAAAGGATTTGCAAGGTAGGTTGGTAATCAACAATTATTGTGGTTGGCGCAAAAGAAGAAATATGCTTGCCAAAAGAAATTGGATGAATTCGGCCATGTGACGCACCTTTTTTGCCCATCGAGAATGCGTAAAGTTGGCGTTATGCTTCCCACAAGTTCTCATATTGGATTGCACTTACAAGACCAATAAGTATGAGATGCCCTTGATGAACGTTGTTGGTCATACGTCAACCAAGTCACCTTTCACCGTTGCTTTTTGTTTTTTGCATGATGAGTTGAAAGAAAGCTATGTGTGGGCATTGGAACAAGTGAAGTTAATCTTCCCGGAGGATGCTCTTCCAAAGGTCATGGTAACCGACCAAGAGGCGGCATTGATGTTTGCTATAAGGAATGTATTTAGAGAACGCGCAAAACTTTCTTTGTACCTTTCATGTATGGAATAATGTTCGGAAGAAATGCCAAGGGATAATCCAACCGCTTAAGTTGAAAGAGCTAGAAGATTGCTACATTACCGGATGGAGAACGAGAAGTGAAGAAGAAAGAATTCAAGCAAGCATATGAGGCTAAATGAAGGATGTGGGCATGTTTCCACAATGATTGTGAAGCTTTGACTTGGTCCATCACCGAAGAAGTGTTTGAAGAAAATGTTGCAAAGCTCATTGCGAATTGGGGCGTCAAATACCTAGGAGATAATTATATATTTACGCAAGCAATTCTTGGATACCAACGCACATAGATTTGTTAGTGCATTTAAAAACCACCACAAGCACTTCGGACAACCAAGCTACAAGTATGGTAGAAGTCGGCTCACTATCGTTTGAAGAGGAATCTATTTGGGTGCGTGGACACGTTCCACGTTGTGTTTGACGCAATGGAAGACTATTTCATGAGTGACGTTATAAGAATTAGAACGTTATTCGAAAAAAGTCTAATGATGAAGCATGATGATTTCCCTGGATGATAAGTGGCTCCGGGACTAACCCATAGGGTCTCTCATTTGTGCATTGAACTTATAATGAAGGAAGTGGATTTGATGGACAAAATGGATGCTAACTCCCAAGAAGAGTGTGTTTGTAAAATGAGGGAAAGCATGGGACTTCCGTGTCGGCATGAACTACGGTACAAGGATTGTCTTATACCTTTTGAGGATATTGATCCTCATTGGAAACAATTGAGTAGTGATCCTATGCCCGACGAGGACGATGATGTAGAGATTTGGGACACACCTTATGGCAAAAGGTTGGCCGAAATGTATCATGGGATGTTGCGACCCTGAAAAACAAATCTTATGGGACAACATGATGCCAATCCCGTATCCTCACACCCAACAAGGTATATTAGAACGAGGAAAGGGCCACAAAAAGGTAGGCCACCCACGAAAGAAAACCGAAAGAGCAGAGCAAGAGCGTATGCTCTTACCAAAAAACCCACACCTACCACAAGGGATCCATGCGGGTCGAATACCATGATGCAAAGTACGAAGAAGAGAAGAAGGCAATAGAGAAGTTAGACAAGATGGATGAAGTGAAGCTATCAAAGAAACGTGGTAGACAGAGCAAGGTTGAAGGTCAAAAAAGTAACAAAGAAGTTAAGAATAGTGGTCCTCTATTTCCTCAACCATTGGAAGGAGACGTAAAGCTTAAGGGTAAGATGTTTCCATCTCAACAAATGGAAACAACAAAGACCACCCGGTGCCCAAGCAAAAGGAGAAGAAAACCATATATGCGGAAGGGAAAATGAAGGGTCCTAAAAGAGATAGTTTGGGGAAGTATTTGAGACCTTCTAATATGATTTAAAAACTACTTGGAGAATCTACCAGAAGCCATTCATGAGTTTATTATATCCATGGATGATGTTGAAGGGGATGGAAATTGTGGTTTCCGTGTCCTGGGGAACAACTAGGACCTTTTAAAGATGGTAACCAACCGGTTTCCCAAGGGGATGAAGTAAATTATATTCGTCAAAGATTGTTACAAACTCTACGCCGAAACAAGGACTTACAAGTCAATGATGCGAGGTGGCGGAGACCATGGGGTCGCACAAGAGTTCATTAGTTTTGAACGGATCATATTTGGGGCACCACGAAGAGGTGGTGCTTTTAGTTTGAGTGGTACCCAATGGCAACAACCTGAACTTATCGTATACCTACGGGAGCGTTTGGACGGATCCTAACCGACGTAGAACGCGACGAGGATCATATATTACGTAACCACTGGGATAAAATATAGGTCCGTAGTACATACCTATCGGCACAAAATTATCTTGAACAACATAATCTTCTTGAACATCTCTCAAATATGGGTCAAATACGACGCTCACTCCCATCCAAAGAGTCTAATTTCTCTCTAAGATTAATAAACACATCATTCTTATTTCTTTCTTTCTTGCCTTCCATATCATATCGATTATTTATTTGGCGTTGTTTTATCCCAATTTGCATGTACCTTGGCTAATTTCAAATTCGGGTAATGGTCATATACCCACACACCCAAGTTAAATGAGATAATGAAAATTAACTAACTTGTTTAACCTTTTTCGCAAAGACGGCTAACACATATGCATGGGTGGGAGCCGAACTTTGTACCGAACAACCAATAAAATCAAATTTAATGAATATTATTACCCGAAGCATAGTGAAATTGCCTCCAATGTTTGTACTTGCCAACCTAGATGCTTGTGCGAGTTGATTGAGTAGGTAGGCAAGTGACGCCGTCCCCAAGCATAACTATTAACCGAGTGGACATCCTTGAAAAATTGGAGATATTGAGCACTCACCTTGTTCCCAGTGTCTGGAAAGATATCTCTTCCAAGAGTGTACAACATATATCTTTGTTGCAGTTTGTTTCACTAACTCCTCGGTCATCACCAACTTTCCATCTTTAACCCTCTCTGCTTGTTTTCTCAAAATAGGTTTTCAACCTCAACAACTTGAACTTCTTGTTTTTTTGTAGGCTGCACCTTTATCATCATGGGTAGAAGTGACATCTTTCACGAACAACAAAACTCTAGTTCGGTTATCGATTTTGGCCAACCTAGAGTTTCATTCGCCAACTTATACAACTCATCCCAACTCATATTGTAAAACGTCGCATCCACGCTTTTCGCCGGTGACACTAAGGCCCGTAATCTTATTCGCGTCGTCAGGAGTGATTGTCATCTCACCAAAAGGGAGATGAAATGTGTAAGACTCAGGAGCAAATTTCTCGGCAAAGGCGGAGGCTGTCACTCTATCACATTCCTGATGACCATATTTAATGGCAGGCTATAAACAGGATGTTTGCACTATAGCAATCACCTCGTGCACCTCTTTAAACAAATCCCAATGTGCAGCCCTTTGATGCCTCAAAACTCGACCGCACGACAATGGTCGAGTCTCATATATCTTCTTAGCCCAAGACTCTCGTAACCAATCAATACCTTGCCACCGTCGGCTGGAAGACCGTGTGGTAAACCATCATCTCTTGGATCTATTACATCATCATCATTAGGAATGTGAAACCCAACAACACGAGGTTTAGCATCTTGCTTCGGTTGTTGTTGTTCTTCCACTTCAGGTTGCTCTTCCCGATTTTTCATTTTACCCTTTTGGTTCCTATAAATAGCACAAATACATAAATAAGTATAATCCTTTAGAATACACGGCATATCCTTAAAAAAATATGTTACTGAACTAAGTTCTACGTATACGTGCGCATGATTAACAGCATAAGAACCAATGAAACTCAAAGATCGGCGCTTTAATAAAGTGGCCGAATCGTTCTCAGGTTAAAGGTTCGTATAAAGATTACACTTTGTATGAGAAAACCGTTCTCCGTGTTTCAAAATAACCTAAGTTTTTCCAATTAAACCTAGTCTAACAAGACAATAAAATTCATTAATCAACAAATTAAATGGTAGGGTTTGTATAACATACCTTCTAATCCTCATTTCTCGGGGTTTCTTCTTCACTTGATTGAACTTCTTTTCAATTTCAAAGTGTCAACTCCTTCTAATGGTTGTTGGTCTTCAATTGACGGATTAGAAGAAGATTTGGAGCGCCTACCAATTGCTTTTTGTTTTCCACGAGCCATTTTATAGTTGTGTTTAATCGACGATCGAATTTTATGAATCGACGATCAATTTCGCGATGAAATATGATTTTAACCAAGCTTTTTCCGACTTGGTTTGAATAGGAGAAGAGGAGAAGAACCGAAAAGGTTCTTTTGATGTTCCTTATGCTTTGACCCAAAAGAGAATATTTTGCTTTTATATCAACGTAAGGGTAGTATAGTAATTTAAAAGTATACAAAAATACTTTGCAAATAGTTCGGCTCTAATCTAAGATGGCACATGGTGCCGAACTTACAAATAAGAGAACGGTCGAATGTCACAGTGTAAGGTTCGGCTTATACGCGTTAAACACTTATAAGCCGAACTTTTTACTTAGAAAATAGAGAAATGTTAGACTATGGTTCGGCTAATACGTATTACATATTTATAAGCCGAACATGATATCGTAACTTACGTATCGCGATTGCACTCAAAGCTTAGCATTTCACTTAAATATAAAAGCATAACATTGTAGTTAAACATCAAAACATTGTACGAAAAACCAAACACATAACATTGTTTTCTTCAAGTAAATAAAATTGTGCTAAAATCAAACATTACTTAAAAACCAAACCATAAAAACCTAGTGTACTTCAATTTGAACATAATCATCTATTGAGCACGGCAAGCCAGTCTTCCACCACCCGACCTTTTAGCACCACTTCCACTCGCACCTTCACCTTTGTTGATTACTCCATCCCGGCAATTTGTACATATATTTTTGCTCTTCCACCGCCATATCCACATTGCAAGCAATTTTTCTTCATAGCCTTCAACACGTCGTTACCCCTGACCATCGATAAAATTTAGTTAAAACATATAAGCAACAATAGTCAAAAATATTGAAAACAAGTTTAAAAGTATGCACTCAATATACCATAGTTCGGTAAGACTTCGAAAAATCTTCAACCATGCCCTTTGTGTTCTTCCTCGTCTTCGGCTCGACTTCCTTTTGTGTTCGTTCTCCCATCTTACCATCTACCAAAGCTTGACTTTCCCTATTAATGATTAAAGGATGTGAAATTTGGTTATACCAATCTATATAAGCCGGTCACATTCGAAGGATCGTCACGCAACTCTTCTAAGTCAACCCAACTTAATTTGTTATCTTCCAATTTATCCCAACAATCAATGGTAGGATCGGGATCATATTCGGCATTCCATGAACTTTCCGTTACTCTTTGTTCCCTTAGAACCCTTGGGCAACAACTTGAACTTTGATTCCTCGAGCACTTTAGGAATCGTTTGGATAAATCCATATTGACGGAGTACTCGACGGGGGATCAAACCGTAAAGCCTTCGGGATAAAACAATGGCCCATAGTACATCCCCGATGGCATATCTTCATCCTCAACAACTTCATCATCTTCTTCATCCTTTTTGTATGGTTGAAATACAACTTGTTCAACGATCAAAGAGTCTAACTTTTCTCTCAAAAGCTATCAACATTTCCTCTTTATTCACTCTTCTTATTTACCTTGGAAACTCCATTTGGCCGAGGTAGGGAATGTGTCTACCCATTTGTCATCTTCCTTGGCTAAATTCAAATCCGGAAAATGGTCATAAATCCATACCTACACCAACAATATAAAAAACAAAAAAAAAAACTTAAGTATTAGGATCAGTAGAATTGGATTGGATCATGGAGGTTGTGAACTTTGGAAACGAGAATCGGTTAGGCTTTATACTCAAAAACACCCTAACGTCAGAACCTAATAAGTTCGGCTTTAGTAAATAAAAAATATAACAAGCCGAACCTTTGGAAAGGTAGGTTCGGCATACACAAAACCAAATTGAAAGCCGAATTGTTTTCTTGAAAATGGAACTACAATGTGTAAACATACACACGAAGCATTGTGAAATAACCTCCAATGTTTCTACTTGTTAACCTAGCGCAGGTTCCAAGTTGCTCAAATAGGAAAGAAAGTGGCCGCGGTTCCCCAAGAGTACTTGTGGCGGCTTTTCAAATCCCTTAACAATTGGAGGTATTGAGCGTTAACCTTGTTCCCAATCGTTATCGGGGAAATATAACACTTCCAAAGTATACAACAAATACGCGGTAGCGATGCGATTAATTTGTGACCTCGTCCATAACCAACTCCCCTTTGAAATTTTCTCCCTTTGTGTCTCCAAAGACGCTTTCAAAAGCAATGAACTTGATTTTCTTCAACTTCTTAGTGCTAGAATCCCACAAAATTCACCTTTTTAGCGCCTTGAGCAAACTCCAATTCCATTTTGTCTTTTTGCCAACCAAGAGTTTCTCAGCAAAGTACATACAACTCATCCCAAGTCATTTCATAAACCGTCGAGTACACATTTTTCCATGTGTTCTAAGACCACTAATCTTGTCTGGGTAATTGACATTCGCCAAAGGGGAGATGAAATGTGTAAGTCTCAGGACAAATCTCACAAAAGGCTGAGTTTGTAACTTGATCAAATTCCTCTTGTGCATAGAAAATAGCAGGCCATAAACCGAGCCTTGTACTAAAGCCACCACCTCAGAGCCTCTTTGAAAATATCCCGATATGCGAGCGGTTTGGTGTCTAAGTACGCGGGCCCCCAGCCCCGTGATCCTGAATTCGTAAATTCTCTTCGCCCATGACTCAGAAATAATCAACACTCTTCCACCATCTTCGGGAGACCATGGGCAAGCCATCCCACAGGAGGTATCCACATTATCCGGATGTGGAATGTATACATAACTTTCGATGTAACAACTTTCTCTTGTTCTTGTTCTAGTTCTTTTCTTCTTGACCTTCCTCACCAACATCTTCATCATTGTGATCCTCTTGTTCTACGAGCAAAGAGCAAGTCATGTCAATTCCCCTTTTGCATGCATGTAAGTTCTTTTGTGCCACCACCTCGAGTTTGGGAGTTTTTGAGTTAAGGGAGTCACTTCCATTGTTCTCCTTTTAAGTTTCTCTTTGAATTTTCAGGGATGGGTGCTAAAACAAATGACAAACCTAATTAGTTTTCCAAATTAAATAAATATGATTCTACTACACAATTTGATAACTCCCAGGCAACCGGACAAGTTGGGAGGAAGCTATTGGCCATACGCGATTAGGTAGGTTAAACCACATTCGATATTTATCAATATGAGCCTAACAAGGTGCCCAACAAGTTTTAGCCATGGTCGAGAAAGGTTCGGCACATTCGATATTATCACAATGAGCCGAACAATGAACCCAACGGTAAAAGATCGGTTATTAAACAATGGTATTTAAGTTCACTAGGATTTATCATACAAGTACTTTTATGTGCCGAACTAATTGGTTCGGCTAATACGATATTCAAAATATCACAAATGTTAGCCGAACCGTTCTTCTGTCTGTATAAAAAAATAAGTTCGGCTACGTTATTTCACCAACACTACCCTGAAACTAACAACCTAGACGATCTCCGATTACATGTCATAAATAAACGAAATACGAAAAAATAAACAATGGGTTTGTGGGAAATACCTTTTACATGTGCAATTTTAAAGAATCGACCACTCTATTTCTCCCTCTCCACCACCAATGCGATCCACTAACCACTTCATCTCCATCTTTTCCAAATGCCCTAGATTGAAATGCTTGATTCAACACCAGGATTCTAAGACCGTATTTCAGGGCACGTTAACACGAGGTGCCATGTATGTGTTTAATCGACAAATCAAACCAACAAAGTTTTAGAAATTTTCGAAATTTTGGAGAAGAAGATAAGAAGAAGAGGGAGAGAGAAGGGTTTTTGGTTTTAAAAACTTTTAAAAAAATTGTTATATTAGTGGGTAATGGTTAATTAGTGGGAGGGTAGTTAATTAGTGATAGGGTAGTTAATTAGTGGGAGGGATTAAGTGAAAATGTAGTAATGTAATTTAAACTAGGCAGGGGTATTATAGTAACTTAAGCATCATTATGGCAGCCCTTATAATTTGGCATTGGGTGCCATAATATCTCGTATGCCCCCAAATTTTATTGTATGCCCCAAATGATGGTTCAAAAAAAATCAAGAAAAAAATAAGAATCTGGTCCTCATTTTTTGGGCCCTCACCAAATTTGGGCCTAGGGCGGTCGACCATCTCGCCCTAGGCCTAAGACGGCCCTGCATCTTTGTGTTGGAAAATATAAATTTATTTCGCCAAAAATCATGTCTTTCAGCACTGTGAAATCTCTGTTCCAACTCCATGACTCATTCATATGGTAAGCACTACTGTTATCCACCTCATCATCCTTCTCTAAATAACACAATCGCAACAAGTCGTTACCGTTGTCGGCGTACTCATAAAACAGAAACCTTCTCATGACGTAGATTCTTCTTGCTTCATATATACGATCAACTGGGGCACGGAGCAAGTAGAACTTCTCATCTGCCAAATCAAAGACCATAATATCTGCAAAATCATCACAGAGCCAATGAAGAGCCCCATTAACACAAACACCTCCAGGTCAGGGACGGATCCAAGATTTTTTCTTGAGTAGGGATAAAATGTCAATGATTTTTAAAGGGGCTGAAGGCCGCGCCATTTTTTTTTTGGAACGAAGCGCATAACTAATGGCTAATGTAATCCACCTATAGAACACTAAATGGATGCACAATTAAAAATAAAGGAAAAAAATTTGGTAGCAAAATGCGATAACGGAATCTTTTTTATAGTTTGTAGAAGTAAAATGGGAGATAATTGTGTTGAAGAAAAGAATTTCTTTTTGTTTTTAATAAGATTTAGCTCTTAGTATATCTTAGGTGGGCTGAAATTAAACGGAAAATGGGTCATTTGTAATGAAAAATTTAAAACACCGATTCAAATGGACTAGTAAAAATTATTATGGGTGAAATGGACACAATAAAAATACAGGATAAACCTGGATTCATCCCGACTTAAACTTAAAAAATAGCGATGATGAAACCTGGATCGTCATGTAAATTAAAAATAAGAAAAAGTATTTGAAAATGGGCAGGATGAAAATGGTTACATCCTGCATATTTTTAAATTTTTGTCCATTTAAACAGTATCAAAATCTAACTGTCCTTTTCACCCAGGAAATTTTAATTTTGGTCTTTTTAACCAATTTTGTGAAAACTAAATATGTGGAACAATAGAGGGATAAAAATAATTTTGGGAATTGAAATTTGAAGATTTAATATGTACTAATACGGGGGCTAAAATTAATTTTTAAACAATTTTCTATTGTGATTTTTAAGGGACAAATTTAGGACGCTATGAGAACGGGTTAGCCCCTTGCCGGGCCGAAAGATCCGCTCGGGTTCTCGATGTACTTGGGCTTAAAGTTGGTTTCTTCCACACTTCTCCAACCGCAGCCACTTCCAATTGTATATACCTGCACGACCTTTGTAGGAGAGGGCTTTCCGGGTTGCCTGCATAGCAAATTCTAACAACCTTATACTCGTTAGTTAAAGGGTGGTACCTGAAACCAGCCAGAATGTGAATACCCTCAACCATTTTCAATGTTCCTGGAAGAGTCACGAATTCTCCAGTGAAGGGGTTACATATGCATAGACTTTCATCGGCACTGTCTGCAGACTTATTCCGGCATGCAGATATGACGTCATTGGATTCGGTCTTAAGTGATAAGCAAATCAATCCATTATCTGAACCAACTAATCCTAGACGTCCTACAGACGCGTCTGCCGGAAATTTCATGTTGATTGTCTTTAGGCAGTAAATAGTTTTCTTGAATAAAATGGGTCACCTTCATTATAACCGTCAACGTGGTACTCTAAATACCAGAAAGCTTGGGCACATCTGTCAAAGGCCACGAAACTCATCATCTGAGAGGCATACTTCTTATGATGTTGTCGCTGCAGATGTTGATAAGCAAAGTAAATTGTATGAGCATGAAACCGTAAGAAATCACTCCAAGCTTTGCATACAATCTTACAATTTAATACCGACTCGGCTGATAACATGGAATATATGTTCAATGCGATTTCTTGAGGAAGACTGTTTAGAGGATTATTGTCGGACATCTCCAAATTGATTGGACGATAGTGAAGTAAAAGTTAGAGAAAAGAATCTGGTGAATATCTTCCACAGATTTCCCAGTGGAGATAACAATTTTATTTATACTAAAAACATTCAACAAACAGTTACAGATTTGCTTAACAATTTAACAAACCCTAAAAGACTGAACATGCCGTATAGTTTGGCAGTAGACTCTAGCTAGTAACTCGGTCAGACTTCTGACTCTGTTGAGAATCTTTAGCACCGATAACTACGTTATCCTTAACATTCCCCCTCAAGTTGTACTGCAGCTTGCGGATGTGCAACTTGTGTCGTAGAATTTGAAAACGAGGTGCAGAAAGTCCCTTCGTAAAGATGTCCGCTAACTGATCCCTTGAGCTAATGAATCTGACATGTAATTGTTTAGCAGCGACACGTTCCCGAACAAAATGGTAGTCAATCTCGATGTGTTTGGTGCGAGCATGGAATCTTTGGTTCTTTGTCGGGTATGTTGCACCCAAGTTGTCACACCGGGATAGGTATAGAAGTAGCAACACCAAGCTCCGCGGCAAGGATTGAATCAAACAATTTCCGAAGTAGCAATAGCTACCCCTCTGTGATACTCGCCTCCGTCTTTAGATTTGGAAAGCAGATTTTTTGTTTCCTTGCGCTCCAGGACACCAAATTACCTCCAAAATAAACACATGTAGCCCTTTGGTGGACCGACGATCATCAAACTTCCGGCCTGGTCCGCATGAGAATAGGCTTGTAGTGAAAAATCGTTGGAAGGTCGAAGATGAAGACCAAAGTCCTTTGTACTTTTTAGATACCGCAGCATGCGCTTCACAATCTCCAGGTGTTCGTCATATGGGTCATGCATATCTTGTGAGACTTTATTCATTTTGCCACGGAAATATCGCCTAGTAAGATGAAGATATTGAGTGCTCTACCACCTTCGATATAAAGTTGCATCTTCAAACTTCTGGTTCCTTGTTTTTGAATCTTTGTATTAGCTTTGACTAAAGGTGTGTTTGCGGCATGATCGTCTAATTTGGTCTTCTTCAAAGATCCGCAATATATTTGTTAGGAGAGAATAAAGGTCTTTACCTTGCCCGATAACTTCAACGCCCAAGAAAAAGGACGGATCGCCTAAATCTTTCAAGGCAAAAAGAGAACAAGATCAGCGATGAGTTGTGTAATCTCGCCGTATTTGACCACAAGTGACGATTATATCATCCACATATACCAAGACATACAATCTTTGAGTTAGTAGGCTGTCGTATAAACAAAGAACTATCTGCAATTGACCCTTTGAAACCCAAATTTGAATTAAATAGAACTTAGTTTGGAGAACCACGCCCTAGGAGCTTGCTTTAAATCGTACAAAGACTTGTGCGGTTGCACACATGTCTGAAAATCTTTATCAACATAACCCGGTGGCTGCTTTGCATGTAAACGTCTTCATCCAAATGCCCATTTAAGAATGCATTCACTACATCTAGTTGCTTTATCGACCACCGATGCATCACAGCTATAGATAACACCAATCGTATGGTGCAAGGCTTGATAACGGGTGAGAATGTTTCATCAAAATCTATTAAACTTGATGATTATAACCCTTGGCTACTAAGCGAGCTTTACGTCGTTCACATTGTTCCATCTCGGATTTTTGCTTTACTCGGAAAACCCATTTTGAGCCGACTACATTCATGCCTTTCTCGTACTTCACTAGCGAGTAAGTGCCATTCTTTATCCCAGTGCATTGATCCGTAAGTCCATTGCACTCTTCCATTCTGGTATTTTCGAAGGATGCATAAAGGATGTTGGTTCCATGAAATCGGATCGAGGCAAAGGATGTTTGCTAGGCGGGGACAAAGCTTTTTTGAGGTTGGTTTTTGTAATTCGGATGAGACCTTGTCCTCATAGAGTGAGATTCTTAGCGGCGCTTTGAATATCTGAGTAGGTGCTACATTCGACTCCAGTTCACCAGAGGCATTGGACGTAGTTGTGTCGGCCAGGGATGCGACGGAGGCGATTACGGGTGATTGACTGGCAGATGGTAAAGTTGATTCGGGAAGTGCGGTGGTGGTAGGCTGTGGAACCGGTGAGGTAGATACGAGACCACGGGCGACAAAGTTGTTTCATCCGTCGAAGGTTTGATGAAGGTCGACTAAAGGAGGTGAAAGAAATACACTTGTACTTAGATGGAACATTACATGGACATGGCAGGTCTTTTACCTTAAGAGACTGAAATGGGAAGAGCTTTCTTCGAATCGAACATGGCGCGATATATAAATTGTTCGTCTCCCTATGTAGGCACATGTATCCTTTTATGTGCCTTTTGTTATAGCCGATAAAAACACAAGGTAAGGATCTAGGATCCAGTTTGGTGGAGTTGTAGGAACGGAGACAAGGATAAGCTAAACATCCAAAAACACGTAGAAAAGTGTAATCAGGCTTTTATGAAACAATGATTCTAGCGGTGTTTGGGGAATACGTGAGGATTTTGGTAATCTATTTATTAGAAAACAAGCGGTGTAAAGGCATCCGCCCGTAAGTGTTTCGGCATATGAGCATGATATAAAGTCCTAACCCTGACTCAGTAACATGTCGGATTCGTCTTTCAGCTATTCCATTTTGTGGAGAAGTGTGCGGGCATGAGAATCTATGTTGGATGCCAGAGTCATTGAGGTAGGCAGTGAATTTTTTGTATTCTAAGGCATTGTCGATTGGAAAACTTTTATTTTATGGTCAGCAAGATTCTCAACTTGTTTATGAAAGTGAACAAAGTTTGAAAAGCATCACTACGTTGTACTAATGGAAATACCCAAGTGAAATGAAAAAGACATCCATTATTAACAAATATCTGAAAACAGGACACGGAAATTTGAGGGGAAACCCAAATATCCGACACTACCAAACTCAATGGTTTGTCATAAATTGTACCGCTAAGGAAAAGACAATTTCTTGCTCTTCTTGAGATGACAAGACTGACAAGTAATCAAAACTTTTATTGGAAACCGAAATAGAATTACGAAGACAAATGGAGACACGTGTCGCAACATAGGATGCCCTAAACGCTCGATGCCATAATGGGAAGGAAGATGATATGTTTGCACGAGGCTTGATTGGTGGTTTCAAACATGTCAACTCCCTCAAATATGTATATCCCATTCCTATTAGGTCCTCTTAGCGAGTTATCCCCGTGTGCTTGTCCTTCACAAGAAAATGAGACTTGTGAAACTCAAAATAGACATTATTGTCTTTACAAAATTGATAGACTGATAGTAAATTAGTCTGTATTTTTGGTACATGATAGATATTATTCAAAAAATATGATCTAGAGTTGTATGTGAAAGAGGTGTTACCAATGTTTGCTATATCAAGCGCATTACCATTGCCGACATGAACCATCTCTGTTCCATCATATTCATGGTATTGCTAAGTTTAGCATATCCAGCGATAAGATGATGAGTGGCTCGATGTCGGCCACTGCCTTTGGTTGCCGTTGGTTCCATCTGGAAGTGCAATGTAGGCAGCCGGTGGTCGCGGTTGATTGTTGCTTGGTTTGTAGCGGAACAAGATTCTGTCGGCGATGATTTTCTTCTTACAGATTTGGCATTTTTCCTGACCGGGAGTTGTTATTTTGAGCAGGTGATAGTGTCTCGAGGCTGATTGTTTGGCGGTTGTGGTGCTCACGATTTTGGTGGTTGTTATTTCGTGGCGCACTCCTGGCACGCTGGGCAACGTTTGAAAAAGCAACTTTGGCAATGGGTTGTTGTATGTGAGAAGTCTGTTGTTCCAACCTCATATCAAAGGTAAGTAGATGCGAGTAGAACAAATCCATATTCATGTTTTCAATCGTGCTTAAAGTGGTGACAATCGGATCATAAGATTGATTTAGACCATTGCTAATGGGATCGCTTTTCTCATCATCGTGTTGTGTGGCGAGGAGCAAGTTGAGCAAATAGATGTTTAGCTTCGTTTAAAAAGACTCGAAGAGATTTGTTACCTTTGCTCATATTGTGTTGTTTCTTAAGATTCTCACGGTGAAACTTTGTTTTTGGAGCATACTCGGCTTCTAGCATATCCCATACTTCTTTAGGTGTTTAGATCTCTTACTACTCCTAAAACTTACGGGGAGAGAGTGGAGTTTAGCCAACCCACAAGCGGTGAGTCTTGTTCTTCATAGTTTGTAAAATCGGGGTTTTCGGTTTGTTGAGTTTTGCAATGTTCTGGGTGGTATTTCTTTTGTGCCATCAATGAGCTTGATTAATCCATGGCCCTTCAAGATGGGTTTAAACTGCGTCTTCCACATTGGGTAATTGGTTTCTGTTAGTTTGAGGGTTACGGATGATGAATGCGGACATTTCACAAAGTTGATTGGTTGTAGTCATCTGGTGGGTTTTTTTTTTTTTTTTTTTTTGGTTTTTGGTTTTGGGCGTAGCTTGGATCAAAGCCGATACCAAGTTAGAGAAAAGAATCGGTGAATATCTTCCACAGATTTCCCAGTGGAGATAACAATTTTATTTATACTAAAAACATTCAACAAGCGATTCAGATTTGCTTAACAATTTAACAAACCCTAAAAGATGAACATGCCGTATAGTTTGGATAGGACTCTAGCTAGTAACTCGGTCGGACTTCGACTGTTGAGAATCTTAGCACCGATAACTCGTTATCCTTAACAGTAAATATTTTAGAAAACGAATAAAAAAAAAGACAAAGGAAACAAAGAGTTTAACGTGATACAATAATTTTTCTTTTTCCCATGGGTTAGCTAACCTAGAATTGTACATTATTTTTATATAGTTTGTGTACCCTAATTTTGGTATAAGCTAAATTAAGCAACAAGACTTCTGGAACCTTCTATCGGACTTCTCGGACTTAATTAACAGGCTTTGCGACATTTTATGGAAGGTATAAAACAGAAACAGTTCATTCCATGGAAACATACTTTTTGATCAAACAATGGGAAGATGGACATTTTATGGAAGGTATAAACGGAAACAGTTCGTTCAATGGAAACGTGCTTTTGATGGAAAATATGTTCAACGCGATTTCTTGAGGAAGACTGTTTAGAGGATTATGGTCGGCCATCTCCTATCTTCTACCTCCACGTGCCACTTCCTTTATATACCTGACTTGCTGGAAAGAAAACAGTCCCAAAACTCCACCGACCTATATCAAGTTTGACCGACCTACCATGATGTTGGCTCGGTTTTAGGAAACAAACAACAAACTGGTTTCCTAAATTTTTAACCTAGGAGTCATTATCCTTCGATTCTACGTCGAGTGAATTCTTAGAGGTATTAGAAAACCTTTAAAGTTGTCTACTTTCTGATTTATTTTGCTGCTCGCGGAGTATAGGTAGGCACACTTTTATTTTGGTTCGAACTTTCTTGTAACGACAAGTGATTTAACAAATTAGGGTTTTGCTTTTAAACTGATATTATGACTTCGTCGATTTGATGCTTGGTTTCGATGTACTTCAGAACATGCGTTAGGGTTATTCCCAGTTACATTTGGATCTCTGAATTCTAAACCGATAAATATGAGTCGTAAGCATATAACTATTTAGTTTTACCATCGTGGAGTAGGGAGGCACATCGCCAAACCACAGTAATTCTTTTATTTTGGTTCAAACTTTCTAGTAACGACAAGTGATATAACGAATTAGGGTTTTGTGGAAGGTATTAGAATACGGGCATCTAACTCAAAACCAATTGGCTATGAGTGGAGAGGCCCTAAGGGGTTATAAACCGCAGGATCTTATATTGCCCAACAATGTGGGACTAATAATCTCAACACGCCCCCTCACGTGTAGCCTCGTTGGGTCTAACACGTGGACAATTAAATCGGGTGACGCGGAGAAAAGGTGCGGTCAACTGACTCGACACAAATAGCCTTTTTTTTTTTTTTTTTTTTTTTTTTTTACTGACGTTCTCCTCCATCAATGATCTTCATCGTACTAGCAGCAACCAGCGAATAACAACAACAATATCTTCAGCAGCAACACAAGACTACGCCTTCAGTTTTATCTCTCCGACACCATCGATTTGATGTCGCAGCAGCAACTCAATCTTCGCGGACAAGCCACAAACACGACAGCACCTATCTCCGTCTTGTCTTCTTTCTCCGTTTTTTTTTTTTTTTTCTTATCGCAACTTTGCAAACTCTTTACGTAAACATGTAACTTCTCTTCCTCTCCTCTCTCCCTCTCACCTCGCTCTGATACCATGTTAAGGATCGAGCAAGAGAGAGGAGAGCATAAACGCGGAAGCGTAAAAGACTACATTGATAATAATTCGGTGTATTTTTCTCATTAATCCTTCAAGATATTTATACAACCACAAACTTGGTTGTCAAGACATTCCTAATATAACTCTCACAAATCGTAGTTTAGGGACATTACGGTCCTCTTCGTAGTTTAGGGACATTTCGGTCCTCTTTGGAAGTTTAAGGACTTTACGGTCCTAATCGTAGTTTAGGGACATTTCGGTCCTCTTTGGAAGTTTAAGGACATTACGGTCCCCTTTATAGTTTTGGACATTGCGGTCCCATTGGTAGTTTTAGAACATACAGGTTCCACCGTAGTTTAAGGACATTTCGGTCCCTTCATAGTTTAAGGATCGTTTCGGTCCCCTCTTTTCTTCGATAGAATACTTCTTGTACTCTTTAGACAACTCCATAGGGATTTTAACCTACTATTGTTGTTATTTCTCTCATCACTTCTTGGTGATTGCTTCTCTTTCTTCACAACATTTTTGTTGTTTCTTCTTCTTCTTTGTTGTTCAGCCGCTTTCATTACTGGAATCTGTCACACTTCTTTGTTTTCAAGATTCTCTCACAATCTTCCCTTTTCGTCACGCTTCTGCCACAAGCTGTAACAATTTTTTTTTTTTTTTTTTTTTTAGGTCATCTTGAAACCCTAATATTTAGCAACTCAAACAAAGTATCTAACTCAACTCTTCTTCACTGAATTCCCATATTCATCAGCAACATCACGTACTCGTTCTTCTGTCCACCAACGTCATCACAGCTCCATTGATTAGTTTCCAACCTCCTCCAACACCGGAAGTCTTACCACCATCACTGATCTTCAACAACACCTTGTCCATCAATCATCGTCGACACCAGAATCTTTTTCGAACACATAGTGCTTGATTCCAATCGTAACCCTCAACAACAACAATAACTCTTGTCTTCTCGCAGCTATATCTTGGTCACAAAAACCAACCCTTTTTTTTTTTTTTTTTTAAGCTAATTGGCTGCGGGTTTAGGGAAAGAAGTTCTATCACTTCCATCACCGGCTAGCTTCTTCCTCTCAGTAATCACGATCACCACTGCCAGACTAAGCTCATGGCATACTCGAGAACTCCATAGCATCTCTAAGCACCTATCATCTGCTCTTCTTCGAAGCAAGCAACGAGAATCACCAACAACTCAAGACAATTCGAATCCCATCTCGAGTTCTAATCTCCCGGTTCTTAACAAACTCTCGATTTCTTCTTAATGCTCAATTCTTTCTTTCCTTCCCGCATCACGACAAACACCAGAGAAACTAACGAGAGATATCCATCACCAAACTTCGACCATAAGTAATAACTACAATCGTGATCAAATACCATCAGTTCTTCCTCCATTATTGTTTTCTCGACCAAACTCAGTCTTCGTTTTCACCAACAGACTCCGTCAAATTTCCTATCTCCATTATTATAATACGGGCATCCAACTCAAAACCAATTGACAATGAGTGGAGAGGCCCTAAGGGGTTATAAACCGCAGGATCTTATATTGCCCAACAATGTGGGACTATTAATTCTAACACGCCCCCTCACGTGTAGCCTCGTTGGGTCTAACACGTGGACAATTAAATCGGGTGACGCGAGTGAAGGCGCGGTCAAAGACTACGTCGTAAATAGCACTCGATCTGATACCATGTTAGAATACGGGCATCCAACTCAAAGCCAATTGGCAATGAGTGGAAAGGCCCTAATAGATTATAAACCGCAGGATCTTAGATGCCCAGACAATGTGGGACTAATAATCTCAACACGCCCCCTCACGTGTAGCCTCGTTGGGTCTAACACGTGGACAATTAAATCAGGTGACGCGAAGTAAAGGCGCGGTCAAATGACTCGTCGCAAATAGCCTGCTCTGATACCATGTTAGAATACGGGCATCCAACTCAAAACCAATTGGTGATGAGTGGAGAGGCCCTGATAAATTATAAACCGCAGGATCTTAAATAACCCAACCATGTGGGACTAATAATCTCAACACGCCCCCTCACGTGTAGCCTCGGCGGGTCTTACAAACACGTGGACAATTAAATCGGGTGACGCGAGTAAAGGTGCGGTCAACTGACTCGACACAAATAGCCTACTCTGATACCATATTAGAATACGGGCATCTAACTCAAAGCCAATTGGCAATGAGTGGAGAGGCCCTAATAGATTATAAACCGCAGGATCTTAGATGCCCAGACAATGTGGGACTAATAATCTCAACACCCAGCTGCTCACCCATGTGAACCCTATTAGACCCGTCAACTTCAGCATTAATTGTCTCACCAACTTCCTTCATCTTCTCTAAACTCTCATCGGACTGATTTTCTCAGGTGCACGGATGATTCTCGGACTCGAATTGTTTTTGATTTTACCATTACTATCCCTGAGTATTTGTGACAGAGAACTTCTACTGTGATCCAAAAACCTTCCACAAAACCTTGGGTTTTAGAAAATTATTGCTTGGAATATTTTCTATAGAGGCTCGACAACGAGAGATTGACAGTAATGGAGGTTGGACAAATTCATGGTTCGCACATCTACTCAGATTAGACCTTACAGTTGAGATTATTAGTCCCACATTGTCTGGGCATCTAAGATCCTGCGGTTTATAATCTATTAGGGCACTCTCCACTCATTGCCAATTGGCTTTGAGTTGGATGCCGTATTCTAACATGGTACGAGTGACAGCTATTTGCGACGAGTCTTTGACCGCGCCTTCACTCAGCGTCACCCGGATTTAATTGTCCACGTGTTAGACCAACGAGGCTACACGTGAGGAGGCGTGGCTGAGATTATTAGTCCCACATTGTTGAGGCAATATAAGATCCTGCGGTTCTATAACCCCTTAGGGCCTCTCCACT